>OY292377.1:7926545-8399045 GCA_958496195.1 Timandra comae | reverse complement strand
GACGCCAGCCGGGCCCGCCCCGCCTAGCAGTTGCCCGGATTCTCCGGGACCCCTAGCCGAGGCCTCTCCTCCGCTGACTTTTAGCCGTCGGCGAGCTAGTCTCAGTGACATAGCCCGCCGCCGTTGCCCAGGACGCACCACGAGGAGGTAGTCAGCATAGCGCCCCAACCTAACCTAACCTTTTTTTTTTTTTTTTTTTTTTTTTTTTTTTTTTTTTTTTTTTTTTTTTTTTACGTTGGGAAAATGCGTTGAATCGCATACCACCGGAGCCGAGAACGGGAGGTGACTCCGGATGGTTATGTGGGGCTCTCCCCGCCTGAAGGGCGAGGCCTACCCACTAAAAACCCAACGAATTCCGTCCGCGTCTTGGATGGAGCGCCGCAGGATCCCTAGGGATTTCGACTGCAGGCGCCCCGACGCAGGACCCACACCGTGGCGCGGGCCCCAGACCGTACCGCTGGCGGACGAGGATCCCCCCAGACCCCCGCCCACGGTATTGGGGCATAGCCCCCAACCAAGGCCCCCCTCGCAAGAGGGAGGGCCGCGCGTGGCGCACGCGCATTCGGGCGATCCCCGAGGAGGGTGCCGTTCGCCGCCGTGTCCTAACTTCCCCGTCTATCCCTGTGTTCCCCGTCTTTCGGGCCGTTCCCTGCGTCGCCCGCTGCCCGGGAGGAAGGCTGCGGGGAGCGAGTACTAGGCCGTACTAAACCGGGTACTGGGAGGAACAAACGGGTACTGGGCGGAACGACGGGTACTGGTGGCCCCACTCCCGTGCAATGGGGATCGTCGGCCGCAGCCGCAACCCACGGGCTTTCGCCCCGTCCTTACGGACCAACGCCCGCCCGTCACTGCCGTCATCCCGAATACGTCGGGGACGCCAGCCGGGCCCGCCCCGCCTAGCAGTTGCCCGGATTCTCCGGGACCCCTAGCCGAGGCCTCTCCTCCGCTGACTTTTAGCCGTCGGCGAGCTAGTCTCAGTGACATAGCCCGCCGCCGTTGCCCAGGACGCACCACGAGGAGGTAGTCAGCATAGCGCCCCAGTCAGCATAGCGCCCCAGTCAGCATAGCGCCCCAACCTAACCTAACCTAACCTAACCTTTTTTTTTTTTTTTTTTTTTTTTTTTTTTTTTTTTTTTTTTTACGTTGGGAAAATGCGTTAAATCGCATACCACCGGAGCCGAGAACGGGAGGTGACTCCGGATGGTTATGTGGGGCTCTCCCCGCCTGAAGGGCGGGGCCTACCCACTAAAAACCCAACGACTTCCGTCCGCGCGTCTTAAGTGGGGTGCCGTAGGATCCCTAGGGATTCCACCACAGGCACCCCGACGCCGGGCCCGTACTTGGTTATGTGCGGGCCCCCTCCCTGATGGGGCATCCCCGGAAGTGAGGACGCCCCCCAGACCGTACCGCTAGCGGGCGAGGGCCCTCCCAGACCCCCGCCCACGGTATCGGGGCTAGAGAGTTATCTCATCTAGCCCCCATCCCAGGCCCCCCTCGCAAAATGGGGGGGCCGCGCGCGCCGGAGCGTGGCGCGCGCAGTCGGGCGATCCCCTTTGGGGTCCCCGACCGTGACCCGACGGGGCATTGGGCCACCCCGTCTACGGCACAGGGGGAGGTATGGCATAGCGCCTTCTCCGCCCCCCCGGCCTTCTCATCCTTCGCGGGTCCGCGGCGTTCGCCTCGCGGACCCTTTCGTTTGCCTCCTTCTGCGAAATGATGCTCTCGCAGAAGGAGGCTACGGCATCCCATTTCCTCTCGCTGTCGAGAATCGCCGCTATGACGGCGGACAGCGAGAGGTCCCCTCCCACCTCTGCCACCAGGGCCCGCCTTTCCGGGCCCCAAGCAGCACATTCCGCCAAGGTGTGGCGCGCCGTGTCATATGGCGCGCCACACTCGTGGCAGGCCGGGGTGTCTTCCCGGCCCGCAATCCGGTGCAGGTACCCCCCAAAGCACCCGTGCCCGGAGAGTACCTGCGTCAGACGGAACGTGAGTTCTCCGTGTCCCCGGTACACCCACTGGGACAGGTGTGGGCGAATGCCAGCCACCGTTTCGTGGCCGGCAACCGGGGACCGCAACTCCTCCTCCCACCGCTCGATCAGGGCCTCTTCCTGGGAGGCCCTGAAGCGGCTCATCTCGCCGGCGCTAGGACGATGCCCGCGAGCCCTTGCGTCCCCCCTGAAGCGGTGGACCGCCGCGAGAACCTCCGCTTGGAGCTCCCACGGGGGGTCCGCCGCCAGAAGAGTGGCCGCCGTCCAGGACACCGTCCTATACGCCCTGCAGGCGCGCACCGCGATGACCCTCTGCGGCCCACGCAGGAGGGTCTTGTTGCGGGCGTCCAGGGCGTCCACCCAGATCGGGGCGCCGTACATTGCCATACTCCGGATTACTCCGGAGTATAAACGACGGCACCTCGACCCAGGCCCCCGCAGGTTTGGCAGCAGACGTGCCAGCGCGGCGGCCGCCGTGACCAGTTTCGGGGCCAACTGTGCGAAGTGGGCCCCGAACTTCCACCTCCCGTCGAGAATGAGGCCCAGATACTTCATCTGGGCCTTCAGTTCGACGGTCTCCCCCATCAGGGCTATGGATGCCCCTCTAGGTGGCCCCCTCCAAGGGGCGTGGAAGAGGAGGGCCTCCGTCTTGTCGACAGAGACCCTCAGACCCAGGCTCTGAATCCGGTCGATCACCACGGATACCGCGATGGTCGACCGGAACTGGGTCTCCTCCCAACTCTCTCCCCGGGCTGTGACCAGGGTGTCGTCCGCGTAGCACAACACCCCTGTGCCCGGGAAGAGAGGCCCCCGCAGCACCCAGTTGTAGCCTACGTTCCACAGGATCGGCCCGAGGACCGACCCCTGTGGAACGCCACACTCCACCCTGTGCCTATGTAGGCCACCGTCCGGCCCCTCCCAGACCACTGTGCGGTCCCCTAGGTACGCGCGCAACAGCCTCACCAGGTACGGAGGCACTCCATGATAGCGGAGCGCCTCCATGATGACCCAGAACGGGAGGCTGTTGAACGCGTTTTTTATGTCAAGGGAGACCGCCAGCACTGAGTCCCCCTCCGAGACCGCCTCCGTCGTGAGGTCCTTTAATCTTGCCAGGGCGTCCATCGTTGAACGGCCCGCCCTGAATCCGAACTGGACCTCTGACAGAGGCGGTCCAACACCTTCCAAGTGGTGGACGAGGCGGAGAGCGAGGACACGCTCAAACAATTTACCCGCCTCGTCCAACAACACAATGGGCCGATACGCCGAGGGCGAATCGGCCGGCCTGCCTACCTTTGGTATGAGGCAAAGTCGCCCTTCCTTCCACAGCTGCGGGAACCGGCCGGTGCTTATGCACGCGTCATATAGCTCCCGCAGCTGTACCCCCAAGTGTTCCGAGGCGATATATACGACTCGCCTCGGAACGCCGTCTGGGCCTGGGGCCCTTCGACCGCCTCTGATGCGGCGGAGCACCGCCTTCATTTCCCCGTCGGTGACGAGGGGCGGTGACTCCACCGCCACTTCCTCCGTCGGGGGACACATCAAGAACGGGGCATAAGTCCCCGCTCCAGTGGTCGACCCGACGGCTGGGGGGCTAGGAAACAGCTCCCCCACAACCCTCCTAAGGAGCTCCGGCGGAAGGGACTCGGTGGCGGGGAGGCCCATGGCTTGGAGTTTTCTCCTAGCCGCCTTGTAGGGCCGCCCCCACGGATACCGATCCAGTTCCGCCAGCAACTCATCCCGTGCCAGGGCCTTTGCCCGGCAGATAGCAAGCTGCAGGGCCTTCTTCGCATCGCGATAGAGGCCCCGCAGCTGCTCCTCCAGGTCCGGGTCGAGGCCGTTACGGCGCCGGCATCGGACATAAGCCCTGCGGGCCCTGTTGGCGGACACCCGGAGTTCGGCTATCTCCGGGGTCCACCAATAGACCGCCCTCTTTCTCCGCCACGGACGCGCTTTTGGCATTGATGCGGCGCAGACCCTAGTTAGGGCCTGCCGCATGCGGAGTGCCAGTGCGTCCGGGCTCAACTCCTCGGGGGCGGCGTCCGCGGTCCACCGCTCAACTATCGCCGCCTCCCGCGCCATCTCCCGATCCAACTTTGCCAGGGCCCAGCGCGGAAAGCGGCTTGGGGCCCTGGGAGGGGCGGCGTCCTGTTGGAGGGGGGGAGACACTTCGAACCTTATATATTGGTGGTCCGACAGTGTCTCCACATCCTCCTCCACCTTCCACCCGTGCACCCTGCGCGCGATCGCGGGGGTGGCGAACGTTAAGTCCACCACGGACCCCCCACGCGACCGCACACAGGTGTGCACCGCCCCCCTGTTTAGAAGGGACAGCCCAGACTGGATCGACCAGACCTGGACTGCCCTCCCTCTCGGGTCCGTGGCCGGGTTGCCCCAAGCCACAGACTTGGCGTTGAAGTCGCCGAGGACAATTATTGCCCCCGACGACTGTCTCAACGAGGCCGCCCTGATGGAGTCGAGCCAGACCTCGAACTCCACCAGGGGGCGATTGGGGGAGAAGTACACCCCGATTAGGGTGTACTCCCCGAGCCCTACCACCACATACCCAGAACCCCTCTCTTTGACCGAGAGGGGTGGGCCGTCTCCGTCCAAAGTTGTTACGGCCACCGAGCCGTCCAAATCCCCCGCCCAATGAGGATGCGGGGGGACGTAATAGGGCTCGGCGGCCACCCCCACTGAAATTTCCCACTCCGCCATGGACTGCAGGAATACGTCCTGCGCCCCGGCGGAGTGGTTCAGATTCCCCTGTAAGACTTTGAGGTGCGCTGTACTTAACATTGCGACACCTCAAAGTCCATTTGCGCCTCAGCTTGGCGCCCTTCCTTGTTGACGACGGGGGCGGTCCGAGCCCCTGTTCCGTCCCTTCCCTTGATGGAGGGAGGAGCGCAGCTCCTTCCGCCCATCACGTGGCCCGAAGGCCGCCCCGCCTCGGCGCAGATTGCGCAGCGAACTTTCTTCGCCGCGCAATCAGCACCGCGGTGCCCCTCATCGCCGCACCGGTAGCAAAGTTTGCTCCGGTCGGCTTTGGAGGGACACCTTGGCCATGTGTGGCCCAGCCCCATGCACTTATGGCAGCGCATGGGGCGCTGCTCCAGTGCTTGGACCCTGGCCGAGCTCCACCCGACCAGGATCCTTCCTGCCGCTATCACGGCCTTCGCCGCGACCACTGGGCACATGACGATGCATGTGCCCATTCCCCCCGGGCCCGTCCCGATGGCCGTCACCTTCACCTGCTCCGCAGAGCAGGCTCCGGTCTTGGCGACGGCGGCCGCCACCATTTCCTTGGTGGCGGAGTCGTCCAGCCCCACCACGCGGATGTCCGCCGTTTTGGTGGGGCAGGACACCTTAGCCACCCCGTCAAGGGCGGTGCGCAGCCTTCCGGCCAGCACGTCCGCCTTCTCAGGACCCTGGGATTTGGGAATCTCCAGGATCCTGGACCCCATCGCGGTGCGCCGGATGGTCACCATGCCGGGCCCCAACCCGACCTCCGCCAAGTCCACTGCCTCCCTGGCCCGCGTCAGCACCTCGCTGTAGGTGATCCCCCTCTCTGCAGCCTCTGGCTGCAATGTGAGGACCACCGCGGCGCTGTCCGGAGCCTTTAGGACGGGCTTTGGTTTGGCCTTGCCCTTCTGAGCCGGCGCGGCGGCCGGTTTAGCCGATGCCCGGGGAGCGGGTGTCGGCGCCTTCTTGGCGGCGGCGGGAGGGGAGGATGTCTTCCCCTTCCCTTTGCCCTTCACCACCGTGGCCCAGGTGTCCGGGGCCCGCGAGGGCCCAGCAACCGGTTCCATCGGCGGCGCACTCACGGCAGGAGCCACGGGGGGTGGCGGGGGCACGGGAGCGGGAGGCGTTGCCTTCCCCTTTCCCTTCCCCTTCCCCTTATTCGTCCGTTTGCCCTGACCCTCAGCGGGCTGAGAGGGCTGAGAGGGCTTGGAAGGCGCCGGTTGGGAGGCCCGGGGGGCTGCCACCGGCTGCTCTTGCGCAGCCCTCTTCCTGTCCGCCGCCAGGGGCGGGCGTAACACCTTCTCAGGCAGAAGCCTGTGGTCGATCCCGTCAATGCGTGCATCGACCCGGGCGTTCACCATTGCCCCCACGGTGGAGGCGATGTACGCCTTCAACTCCTCCAACATCTCTTCGGGAGACATGGAGGAGCCGGCGAAAGCGGACGCCTTAGACGCCTTATTAGCGGCCGAGGCGTCTTTTTTCATCGCCGCAAATTCCGCCCTAAAGGCCTTCCTTTCCTCGCGCATGAGCTCGACTTCCCGTCTCAGCCGGGTGTTGTCGGCCCATGCGCGTTTCACCTCGTCATTTCCATTCCTTGCCGTGAGGGCGTCGACGATGTCGCCCAGTGCGGTCACGGCGTCATTAAGGGCCCGCACGTGCGTGCCCTTTAAGTTGCCAGACTTCTGGGCGACATCTTTAATGGCCGCCATGTTTGCGCTGGCCATCCTCCTCAACTCCTGCGCGTCCTGGCGCGTGTCCCGGACCTCCAGCGAGCAATAGTTCTTGCCCGCCGGCACGACCGAAACTTTCCCCCCGTTATCGTCTCTCGGCGGGCGCGGCTTAAGAAAAGTGAGTCGGAGCCCCTTTGAGGTCCGACCACTCTCTACCGAGCTGTCGCGCGAGCGCGAACCGATGCTCGGGGACTCCTCACCGCTGTCTACCGACAGACCTCTCCGTTTGACGGAGGCCTCGGTCTCCGTCTCTGATCCGCTGTCTAAAGACGGCGGACGCGACCTTTTGGGGCGTTCCTGCCCCCCCTGACCCAAATTTATGGGAGTGGGGATGACACCCACACCCATTCCTCCCAACGCGACCGAGCACGGCCTCAATCCCTGAGGAATTGAGGCCGAACTCGCCGCCCTAACGTCCGGAACAGAACCGGATTGACCCGATTCGGTCCCCCCCCCCCGGCGCGGCCTAAGCCGGCCACCCAAACCCCCCCCGGAAGGCTCGGAGTGAAGCTCCATAACCCCCGATAGGACAGGTAGCCCTGTCGATACCCCGACCTACCGGTCTTGGACGATTCCGTTGTCTATTATAATACTAACAGCAACGAAATCATCCAAAACCTAAAATCGGGATATCTCCAAAACTACTTGACCTAGACCCAATCCGAAAGCACCAGTAATCCTATCTCGGCGAGACGCAAAAGAAAGGTTCCGGTCACTTTTGTCGTAAATGCACTCCAACACCCTACATGAACGACACACCCTACATGAACGACACACCCTACATGAACGACACACCCTACATGAACGACACACCCTACATGAACGACACACCCTACATGAACGACACACCCTACATGAACGACACACCCTACATGAACGACACACCCTACATGAACGACACACCCTACATGAACGACACACCCTACATGAACGACACACCCTACATGAACGACACACCCTACATGAACGACACACCCTACATGAACGACACACCCTACATGAACGACACACCCTACATGAACGACACACCCTACATGAACGACAACCTTTTTTTTTTTTTTTTTTTTTTTCACGGTGTGAAAATGCGTTAAATCGCATACCACCGGGAGCCGAGAATGGGAGGTAGCTCCCGGTGGTTATGTGGGGCTCTCCCCGCCAGAAGGGCGGGGCCTACCCACTAAAAACACACCGACTTCCGTCCGCGTCTTGAGGGGTGCCGTAGGATCTCGTGGAATTCGACCACAGGCACCCCAACGCCGGGCCCGCACTAAAGGCGGCGCCCCCTCCCTGAAAAGGGCGTCCCCGGAAGTGAGGACGCCCCCCAGACCTTACCGCTGGCGGACGAGGGCCCTCCCAGACCCCCGCCCACGGTATTGGGGCTTAGGGAAGTTTAAACTCCCCCAGCCCCCATCCAAGGCCCCCCTCGCAAAATGGAGGGGCCGCGCGCGCCGGAGCGTGACGCGCGCAGTCGGGTAAACCCTTTGGGTTCCCGACATTGACCCGACGGGACATTGGGCCGTCCCGTTTACGGCGCAGGGAGTGCAAAGCGCCTTCGGCGCCCCCCTGGCCTCCTCTGACGACGCGGGTCCGTGGCATTCGCCTCGCGGGCTCGCTCGTTAGCCTCCTTCTGCGACATTATAGTCTCACAGAAGGAGGCCACCGCCTCCCACGACCCCTCGCTGTCTAACATTGCTGACACTACAGCTGACAGCGAGAGGTCCCCTCCAATTTGTGCCACCAGGGCCCGTCTCTCCGGGCCCCAGGCAGCGCACTCCGCAAAGGTGTGGCGCGCCGTGTCCGATGGCGCGCCACACTCGTGACAGGCCGGGGTCGCTTCCCGGCCCGCAATCCTGTGCAGGTACTCCCCGTAACAGCCGTGCCCGGAGAGTACCTGCGTCAGCCTGAAGCTGAGCTCCCCGTGTCGGCGATGCACCCACGGGGAGAGGTGGGGACGAATGGCCGCCACCGTCTCCCGGCCGGCGACCGGCGACCGGAGAGCTTCCTCCCACCGCTCCAGGAGTGAGTCTTGGGCCGACTCCCTGAAGCGGCGCATTTCGCCTTCCGTGGGACGGTGCCCGCGGGCTCTGGCGTCCCCCCTAAAGCGATGGACCGCCGCGAGAACTTCAGCCTGTAGCTCCCACGGCGGATCCGCCGCCAGGACGGTGGCCGCCGTCCAGGACACCGTCCGGTACGCCCTTATCGCCCGCACTGCAATGACCCTCTGCGGCCCATGCAGGAGGGTCTTATTGCGGGCGTTCAGGGCGTCCACCCAGATCGGGGCGCCGTACATGGCCATACTCCTGATGACGTAGGAGTACAGCCTACGGCACCTCGATCCGGGACCCTTCAAGTTGGGCAGCAGCCTTGCGAGGGCTGCGGCGGCTGCGACCAGCTTCGGGGCCAGTTGAGTGAAATGGGCCCCGAAGCTCCAACGCCCATCCAAAATTAGGCCCAAATACTTCATTTGGGCCTTGACAGCGACCGATTGGCCGCAGAGGGCGATTTCTGCCCCCCTAGGCGGGCCTCTCCTGGGGCCATGAAAGAGGAGGGCCTCCGTTTTGTCTACGGAGACCCTCAGGCCCAGGCTCTGGATCCGATCGACCACCACCGGCACGGCGATCGTCGACCGGAACTTTGCCTCCTCCCAGTTCTCTCCCCGGGCTGTGACCAGGGTGTCGTCCGCGTAGCACAACACCCCTGTGCCCGGGAAGAGAGGGCCCCGCAGGACCCAGTTATAACCGAGGTTCCACAGGATCGGTCCTAAGACCGACCCTTGTGGAACCCCGCATTCCACCCTGTGGCGGTGGAGCGTGCCATCCCCGCCTTCCCACACTACTGTGCGGTCCCCCAGGTAAGCCTTCAACAGTCTCCCTAGGTACGGGGGCACTCCGTGGAATCGGAGCGCCTCCAGGATTGCCCAGAACGGAAGACTGTTGAAGGCATTTTTTATGTCGAGGGAGACCGCCAGTACGCAGTCCCCCTGTTCGACAGCCTCCGTCGAGAGGTCCTTCAGGGCCTTCAGGGCGTCGACGGTCGATCGACCCGCCCTGAAGCCGTATTGGACCTCTGCTAAATTGGGCCCAACAGCCGTCAAATGTTGGACGAGACGGGCGGCGAGAACTCTCTCGAAGAGTTTGCCCATCTCGTCCAAAAGCACTATCGGCCTGTAGGCCGATGGGGAGTCGGCTGGCCTGCCCGCCTTGGGTATAAGGCACAGCCTCCCCTCCCTCCACGTTAGCGGGAACTGTCCAACGCTTATGCAGGCGTCGAACAGCTCCCGCATTTGCACACCAAGGTACTCCGAGGCGGCATGGACGACTCGCCTCGGAACGCCATCAGGGCCCGGAGCCCTACGTCCGCCTTTGATGCGGTGGAGCACCATCTTCATCTCCCCGTCCGTGACGAGGGGAGGTGACTCCACCGCTACTTCCGTCGTCGGGGGACACAATAGGAACGGGGCATACGTCCCCGCTCCGGTGGCCGACCCGGCGGCCGGGGGGCTGGGAAACAGCTCCCCCACCACTCTCCTGAGGAGATCAGGCGGAAGGGACTCGGTGGCGGGGAGGCCCAGAGCTTGGAGCTTTTTCCTCGCTGCTCTATAGGGCCGTCCCCACGGATAGCGGTCCAACTCCGCCAAGATCTCCTCCCTGGCCAGGACCTTCGCCCGACAGATCGCCAGCTGCAGAGCCCTCTTCGCTTCGCGATAGAGGCCCTGCAGCTGCTCCTCGAGGTCGGGGTCCAACCCGTTGCGCCGTCTGCAGCGCACATACGCCCTTCGGGCCCTATTGGCGGCCGCCCGGAGTTCGGCAATCTCCGGGCTCCACCAATACACCGCCTTCTTGCGGCGCCACGGACGCGCTCTTGGCATGGCCGCGTCACAGACCCTTTGTAGGGCCTGTCGCATGCGGCGCGCCAGCGCGTCCGGGCACAGCTCCTCCGGGGCGGCGTCAGCGGCCCAGCGCTCGACGATCGCCGCCTCTTTCGCCATCTCCCTGTCGAGCTTGGCGAGGGCCCAACGTGGGAACCGGCTCGGGCCCCTTGGGGGGGCGGCGTCTGGTTGGAGGAGGGGAGACACGTCGAACCTTATATATTTGTGGTCCGACAGTGTCTCCACGTCCTCCTCCACCTTCCACCCTTGAACCCTGCGCGCGATCGCGGGGGTGGCGAACGTTAGGTCCACCACGGACCCCCCACGCGACCGCACACAGGTGTGCACCGCCCCCCTGTTCAGAAGGGACAGCCCAGACTGGATCGACCAGACCTGGACTGCCCTCCCTCTCGCGTCCGTGGCCGGGTTGCCCCAGGCCACAGACTTGGCGTTAAAGTCGCCGAGGACTATGATGGCCCCCGGCGACTGCCTCGCCGCCGCTGCCCTGATGGAGTCGAGCCAGACCTCGAACTCCACCAGGGGGCGATTGGGGGAGAAGTACACCCCAATTAGGGTGTACTCTCCGCACGCCGCAACCACGTAGCCCGAGCCCCTCTCTTTTACTGAGAGGGGTGGACCATCCCCATCAAGGGTGGTAACGGCCACCACTCCATCCAAGTCCCCCGCCCAGTGAGAGTGCGGAGGGACGAAGTATGGTTCGGCGACCACCCCCACCGATATCTCCCACTCCGCCATGGACTGGAGGAATAAGTCCTGAGCCCCGGCGGCGTGGTTGAGATTCCCCTGTAGGACTTTGAGATATGATGTGCTTAACATTTGGATATCTCAAAGTCCATTGGCGCGGGGCGCCCATCCCTTGTGGCGGCGGGGGTGGTCCGAACCCCAGCTTCGCTCCTTCCCTTAATGGAGGGCGGAGCACAGCTTCTTCCCCCCATTACGTGGCCCGTGGGCCGCCCTGCGTCCGCGCAGATCGCGCAGCGGAGCTCCTTGGCCGCGCAGTTCGCACCGCGGTGTCCCTCATCGCCGCACCGGTAGCATAGGTTGCTCCGGTCGGCCTTCGAGGGACACACCGGCCATGTGTGACCCAGACCCATGCACCGGTAGCAGCGCAAGGGGCGCTGCTCCAGTACGTGGACCCTGGCCGAGCTCCACCCGACCAGGATCCTTCCTGCGGCTGCCACGGCCTTGGCCGCTACGACAGGGCACACGACCACGCATGTGCCCATACCTCCCGGCCCTGTCGTTATAGCCATGACCTTTACCTGCTCCGCAGAGCAGGCTCCGGTCTTGGCGACGGCAGCGGCCACCATTTCCTTGGTGGCCGAATCGTCGAGTCCCACCACTCGCAAGTCCGCGGACTTGATGGGACGAGCGACGTTGGCCACCCCGTCGAGGGCGGTGCGAAGCCTGCCGGCCAGCGCGTCCGCCTTGTCCGGACCCTGGGATTTGGCAACTTCCAGGATCCTAGACCCCGTTGCCGTGCGGCGAATGTTTATGTCGCCGGGGCCGAGCCCGACCTCCGCCAAATCGACAGCCTCCCTGGCCCGCGTCAGCACCTCGCTGTACGTCACCCCCTTTGTTGCAGCCTCAGGCTGTAGGGTGAGCACAACGGCGGCGCTGTCCGGGGCCCTTAACTTCGGCTTCGGCTTAGCCTTGCCGGTTTGAGCCGGTGCGGCGGCCGATTTAGCCGCTGCCCGGGGGGCGGGCGTCGGCGCCTTCCTTGCGGCGGTGGGCGGGGAGGAAGTCTTCCCCTTACCTTTTCCCTTCCTCACTACCGTGGCCCAGGTGTCCGGAGCCTGCGAGGGCCCGGCGACCGGTTCCGCCGGTGGGGCACTCACCGCGGGAGCAGTGGGGGGTGGTGGGGGCACGGAAGTGGGAGGTGTCGCCTTCCCCTTGCCTTTCCCCTTCCCTTTCCCTTTGCCCTTGTCCTGGGCGGGCTGAGAGGGCTCAGCGGGCGCCGGCTGGGAAGCCCGGGGGGCCGCCACCGGCTGCTCTTGAGCAGCCCTCTTTTTATCCGCCGCCAAAGGCGGGCGCAACACCTTCTCCGGAAGGAGACGGTGGTCGATGCCGTCGATACGGGCATCGACCCGGGCGTTCACCATCGCCCCGACCGTGGTGGCGATGTAAGCCTTGAGATCCTCCATCATCTCCTCTAGTGAGGAGGAGGAGGATCCCGCGGTAGCCTTCTCTGCTGTGGCTGCAGTGCGCAATGCCGACATGGTCGTGCGCATGTCCTCAAACTCGCGGCGGAACGCTTTGCGCTCCGCTCGCATCAGTTCCAGTTCGCGCCGGAGGCGCGCATTGTCCGCCCAGGTGCGCCGGGTCTCGTCGGACTCATTGCGGCACGCCAGAGCGTCGATGATGTCGCTCAGGGCGTCGACCGCGTCCTTCAAGGCCCGAACGTGAGTTCCCTTAAGGTTCCCGGAACTCCGTGCCACCTCCTTGATGGCGGTCATACTGGCGGTCGCCATGGCACGGAGCTCCTGGGCATCCTGCCTAGTGTCCCTCGTTTCGACGGAACAGTAGTTCTTCCCGGCTGGCACCAGGGAGACCTTCCCACAATCACCCTCCTTCGGAGGGGCCGGTTTGCGGAACGAGAGGACAAGTCCCTTCGTTCGCGAGTTCCCCTCGTCCGCTGAACTGGCGCACGGCGAGCTGAGCCTCACCGGGGTCACTGACCCACCGCGCGCTACACCCCTGCGTTTAACCGACGCCTCGGTTTCGGTCTCGGACCCGCTGTCCGAAGTCAGCGGGTGCGACCGTTTCGGGCGTTCTTGCCCCCCCTTACCCATTTTGCTGGGAGTGGGGATGGACCCCACACCCTTCCCCCCCAAGTTGACAGTGCAGGGTTTCAAACCCGCACCCCCTGCCTTCATAACAGGCTCGAGAGTCGGCGCCGAAATATCGGCCCCGATCTCCGCCCTTACCGCCACCATTTCGCCCCCTAAATCGGGTGCCCCCCCCTTTCTAGGCCGAAGCCTACCCGTAATCCCTCCCCCAGGGTGATCCGCGTCTACATCCATCACTCCCTGCCTATTCCCGAAGGAATCCGGCAAAAACAAAGATTAACTTTCAGTACGAATTTCGTACTGAAAGTCAAAACTGAAAATCGGGAATAACTCGGGAGTTACTCGACCGATTTCAATTTTGTTTTCGCCAAACGTCCTAACTCGTCAATTCGCATAAAACACCTTCTATCGCCTTTTACCGTATCTCGCAAGAATCGCCTACCAAAACTTCATCGCCTACCAAAACTTCATCGCCTACCAAAACTTCATCGCCTACCAAAACTTCATCGCCTACCAAAACTTCATCGCCTACCAAAACTTCATCGCCTACCAAAACTTCATCGCCTACCAAAACTTCATCGCCTACCAAAACTTCATCGCCTACCAAAACTTCATCGCCTACCAAAACTTCATCGCCTACCAAAACTTCATCGCCTACCAAAACTTCATCGCCTACCAAAACTTCATCGCCTACCAAAACTTCATCGCCTACCAAAACTTCATCGCCTACCAAAACTTCATCGCCTACCAAAACTTCATCGCCTACCAAAACTTCATCGCCTACCAAAACTTCATCGCCTACCAAAACTTCATCGCCTACCAAAACTTCATCGCCTACCAAAACTTCATCGCCTACCAAAACTTCATCGCCTACCAAAACTTCATCGCCTACCAAAACTTCATCGCCTACCAAAACTTCATCGCCTACCAAAACTTCAAACCTAACCTAACCTAACCTAACCTAACCTAACCTAACCTAACCTAACCTAACCTAACCTAACCTTTTTTTTTTTTTTTTTTTTTTTTTTTTTTTTTTTTTTTTTTTAACGTTGGGAAAATGCGTTGAATCGCATACCACCGGAGCCGAGAACGGGAGGTGACTCCGGATGGTTATGTGGGGCTCTCCCCGCCTGAAGGGCGAGGCCTACCCACTAAAAACCCAACGAATTCCGTCCGCGTCTTGGATGGAGCGCCGCAGGATCCCTAGGGATTTCGACTGCAGGCGCCCCGACGCAGGACCCACACCGTGGCGCGGGCCCCAGACCGTACCGCTGGCGGACGAGGATCCCCCCAGACCCCCGCCCACGGTATTGGGGCATAGCCCCCAACCAAGGCCCCCCTCGCAAGAGGGAGGGCCGCGCGTGGCGCACGCGCAATCGGGCGATCCCCGAGGAGGGTGCCGTTCGCCGCCATGTCCTAACTTCCCCGTCCATCCCTGTGTTCCCCGTCTTTCGGGCCGTTCCCTGCGTCGCCCGCTGCCCGGCCCAAGGCTGCGGGGAGCGAGTACTAGGCCGTACTAATCCGGGTACTGGGAGGAACAGACAGGTACTGGGCGGAACGACGGGTACTGGTGGCCCCACTCCCGTGCAATGGGGATCGTCGGCCGCAGCCGCAACCCACGGGCTTTCGCCCCGTCCTTACGGACCAACGCCCGCCCGTCACTGCCGTCATCCCGAATACGTCGGGGACGCCAGCCGGGCCCGCCCCGCCTAGCAGTTGCCCGGATTCTCCGGGACCCCTAGCCGAGGCCTCTCCTCCGCTGACTTTTAGCCGTCGGCGAGCTAGTCTCAGTGACATAGCCCGCCGCCGTTGCCCAGGACGCACCACGAGGAGGTAGTCAGCATAGCGCCCCAACCTAACCTAACCTAACCTAACCTTTTTTTTTTTTTTTTTTTTTTTTTCACGGTGTGAAAATGCGTTAAATCGCATACCACCGGGAGCCGAGAATGGGAGGTGGCTCCCGGTGGTTATGTGGGGCTCTCCCCGCCAGAAGGGCGGGGCCTACCCACTAAAAACACACCGACTTCCGTTCCGCGTCTTAAAAGGGGTGCCGTAGGATCCCTAGGGATTCCACCACAGGCACCCCGACGCCGGGCCCGCTCTGTTTTGCGCGGGCCCCCTCCCTGGATGGGGCATCCCCGGAAGTGAGGACGCCCCCCAGACCGTACCGCTTGCGGACGAGGGCCCTCCCAGACCCCCGCCCACGGTACCGGGGCTTAGGAGAGTTGGTTTCCTCCCCCAGCCCCCATCCCAGGCCCCCCTCGCAAAATGGGGGGGCCGCGCGCGCCTGAACGTGGCGCGCGCAGTCGGGTAGCCCCTTTGGGGTCCCGACTATTTACCCGACAGGGCATTGGGCCGCCCTGTCTCGTGGCGCGGGGGGGAAGTCGTGCTGATAGCGCCTTCGGCGCCCCCCCGGCCTCCTCATCCGGCGCGGGTCCGCGGCGTTGGCCTCGCGGACCCTCTCATTGGCCTCCTTCTGCGACATGACATTTTCGCAGAAGGAGGCTACAGCGTCCCACTTCCTCTCGCTGTCCAACATTGCCGCTATTACGGCGGACAGCGAGAGGTCCCCACCCACTTCCGCCACCAGGGCCCGCCTTTCCGGGCCCCAGGCAGCACACTCCACCAAGGTGTGGCGCGCCGAGTCAGATGGCGCGCCACACTCGTGGCAGGCCGGGGTTT
This sequence comes from Timandra comae, assembly GCA_958496195.1. Lineage (NCBI taxonomy): Eukaryota > Metazoa > Arthropoda > Insecta > Lepidoptera > Geometridae > Timandra > Timandra comae. Next base: position 8,383,228 of record OY292377.1, on the reverse strand, counting down.
CTTCCCGGCCCGCAACTCGATGCAGGTACCCTCCAAAGCACCCGTGCCCGGAGAGTACCTGCGTCAGCCTGAAGCTGAGCTCCCCGTGCCGCCGATGTACCCACGGGGAGAGGTGGGGACGTATGGCCGCCACAGTCTCCCGACCGGCGACCGGCGACCGGAGAGCTTCCTCCCACCGCTCCAAAAGGGAGTCTTGGGCTGACTCCCTGAAGCGGCGCATTTCCCCTGCCGTGGGACGGTGCCCGCGGGCTCGGGCGTCCCCCCTGAAGCGGTGGACCGCCGCGAGCACCTCCGCCTGCAGCTCCCATGGGGGATCCGCCGCCAGGACGGTGGCCGCAGTCCAGGACACCGTCCTGTAGGCCCTGATGGCCCGCACCGCGATGACCCTCTGCGGCCCATGCAGAAGGGTCTTGTTGCGGGCGTCCAGGGCATCCACCCAGATCGGGGCGCCGTACATTGCCATACTCCGGATTACTCCGGAGTACAGTCGACGGCACCTCGACCCGGGCCCCCGCAGGTTCGGCAGCAGACGTGCCAGCGCGGCGGCCGCCGTGACCAGTTTCGGGGCCAACTGTGCGAAGTGGGCCCCGAACTTCCACCTCCCATCTAGTATCAGGCCCAGATATTTCATCTGGGCCTTCAACTCCACCCTTTGGCCCATGAGGTCAATGGCTGCACCTCTAGGCGGCCCCCTCCAAGGGGCGTGGAAGAGGAGGGCCTCCGTCTTGTCGACAGAGACCCTCAGACCCAGGCTCTGAATCCGGTCGATCACGACGGATACCGCCATGGTCGACCGGAACTGGGTCTCTTCCCAACTCTCTCCCCGGGCTGTGACCAGGGTGTCGTCCGCGTAGCACAACACCCCTGTGCCCGGGAAGAGTGGCCCCCGCAGCACCCAATTGTACCCCACGTTCCACAGGATCGGCCCGAGGACCGACCCTTGTGGAACGCCGCACTGGACGCTGTGCCTATGAAGGCTGCCGTCCCCTCCCTCCCAGACCACTGTGCGGTCCCCCAGATATGCGCGCAACAGCCTCACCAGGTACGGAGGCACTCCATGATAGCGGAGCGCCTCCATGATGACCCAGAATGGGAGGCTGTTAAACGCGTTCTTTATATCCAGGGAGACCGCCAGCACTGAGTGTCCTCCCGAGACCGCCTCCGTCGTGAGGTCCTTCAATGCCCCCAGGGCGTCCATCGTGGAGCGGCCCGCCCTGAAGCCGAACTGGACCTCGGACAGAGGCGGCCCAATGCGTTCCAAGTGGTGGACGAGGCGGAGAGCGAGAACGCGCTCGAACAACTTACCCGCCTCGTCCAACAGCACAATGGGCCGATACGCCGAGGGCGAATCGGCCGGCCTTCCCGCCTTCGGGATAAGGCATAAACGCCCCTCTTTCCACAGCTGCGGGAAACGGCCCGTGCTTATGCACGAGTCGTATAGTTCCCGCAGCTGTACCCCCAAGTGTTCCGAGGCGATGTGCAGAACTCGCCTCGGAACGCCGTCCGGGCCAGGGGCCCTTCGGCCGCCTCTAATGCGGTGGAGCACCGCTTTCATTTCCCCGTCGGTGACGAGGGGCGGCGACTCCACCGCCACTTCCTCCGTCGGGGGGCACATTAGGAACGGGGCATAAGTCCCCGCTCCGGTGGCCGACCCGACGGTCGGGGGGCTGGGAAAAAGCTCCCCCACAACCCTCCTTAGGAGCTCCGGCGGAAGGGACTCGGTGGCGGGGAGGCCCATGGCTTGGAGCTTTCTCCTTGCCGCTTTGTAAGGCCGCCCCCACGGATACCGATCCAGTTCCGCCAGCAACTCATCCCGTGCCAGGGCCTTTGCCCGGCAGATAGCGAGCTGCAGGGCCTTCTTCGCATCGCGATAGAGGCCCCGCAGCTGCTCCTCCAGGTCCGGGTCGAGGCCGTTACGGCGCCGGCACCGGACATAAGCCCTGCGGGCCCTGTTGGCGGACACCCGGAGTTCGGCTATCTCCGGGGTCCACCAATAGACCGCCCTCTTTCTCCGCCACGGACGCGCCTTGGGCATGGCGGCGGCGCAGACCCTGGTTAGGGCCCGCCGCATGCGGAGCGCCAGCGCATCCGGGCAGAGTTCCTCCGGGGCGGCGTCCGCGGCCCACCGCTCGACTATAGCCGCCTCCCGCGCCATCTCCCGGTCCAGCTTTGCCAGGGCCCAGCGCGGGAAGCGACTCGGGCCCCTGGGAGGGGCGGCGTCCTGTTGGAGGGGGGGAGACACTTCGAACCTTATGTATTGATGGTCCGATAGTGTCTCCACGTCCTCCTCCACCTTCCACCCATGCACCCTGCGCGCGATCGCGGGGGTGGCGAACGTTAAGTCCACCACGGACCCCCCACGCGACCGCACACAGGTGTGCACAGCCCCCCTGTTTAGAAGGGACAGCCCAGACTGGATAGACCAGACCTGGACTGCCCTCCCTCTCGGGTCCGTGGCCGGGTTGCCCCAGGCCACAGACTTGGCGTTAAAGTCGCCGAGGACAATTGTTGCCCCCGGCGACTGTCTAGCCACGGCCGCCCTGACGGAGTCGAGCCAGAGCTCAAACTCCGCCAGGGGGCGATTGGGGGAGAAGTACACCCCGATTAGGGTGTACCCCCCGAGTCCCACCACCACATAGCCCGAACCCCTCTCTTTGACGGAGAGGGGTGGGCCATCCCCGTCCAAGGTTGTTACGGCCACCGAGCCATCCAAATCCCCCGCCCAATGAGAGTGCGGGGGGACGTAATAGGGCTCGGCGGCCACCCCCACTGAAATTTCCCACTCCGCCATGGACTGCAGGAACACGTCCTGCGCCCCGGCGGAGTGGTTCAGGTTCCCCTGGAGGACTTTGAGGTGCGCTGTACCTATCATTGCGACACCTCAAAGTCCATTTGCGCCTCGGCTTGGCGCCCTTCCCGACTGACAACGGGGGCGGTCCGAGCCCCTGTTATGTCCCTTCCCTTGACGGAGGGCGGAGCGCAACTCCTTCCCCCCATCACATGGCCCGAAGGCCGCCCCGCCTCGGCGCAGATTGCGCAGCGAATCTTCTTCGCCGCGCAATCAGCACCGCGGTGCCCCTCATCGCCGCACCGGTAGCAAAGTTTGCTCCGGTCGGCTTTGGAGGGGCACCTTGGCCATGTGTGGCCCAGCCCCATGCACTTATGGCAGCGCATGGGGCGCTGCTCCAGTGCTTGGATCCTGGCCGAGCTCCATCCGACCAGGATCCTTCCCGCTGCTATCACGGCCTTTGCCGCTACCACTGGGCACACAACAATGCATGTGCCCATTCCACCCGGGCCCGTCCCGATGGCCGTCACCTTCACCTGCTCCGCAGAGCAGGCTCCGGTCTTGGCGACGGCGGCCGCCACCATTTCCTTGGTGGCGGAGTCGTCCAGCCCCACCACGCGGATGTCCGCCGTTTTGGTGGGGCAGGAGACTTTAGCCACCCCGTCGAGGGCGGTGCGCAGCCTTCCGGCCAGCACGTCCGCCTTCTCAGGACCCTGGGATTTGGGAATCTCCAGGATCCTGGACCCCATCGCGGTGCGCCGGATGGTCACCATGCCGGGCCCCAGCCCGACCTCCGCCAAGTCCACGGCCTCCCTGGCCCGCGTCAGCACCTCGCTGTAGGTGATCCCCCTCTCTGCAGCCTCTGGCTGCAACGTGAGGACCACCGCGGCGCTGTCGGGAGCCTTCAAGGCGGGCTTGGGTTTGGCCTTACCCGTCTGAGCCGGCGCGGCGGCCGGTTTAGCCGATGCCCGGGGAGCGGGTGTCGGCGCCTTCTTGGCGGCGGCGGGAGGGGACGATGTCTTCCCCTTCCCCTTGCCCTTGACCACCGTGGCCCAGGTATCCGGTGCCCGCGAGGGCCCGGCGACCGGCTCCACCGGCGGTGCACTCACCGCAGGAGCTGCGACAGGCGGCGGGGGTACGGGAGTGGACGTGGTCTTCCCCTTGCCCTTTCCCTTCCCCGTCCCTTTCCCCTTGCCTTTACCCTCGGCGGGTTGAGAAGGCTCAGAGGGTGCCGGTTGGGGTGCCCGAGGGGCTGCCACCGGCGGCACCTGTGCAGCCCTCTTTTTGTCCGCCGCTAAGGGCGGGCGTATCACCTTCTCCGGGAGAAGACGGTGGCCAATTCCGTCGATGCGGGCATCGACTCGGGCGTTCACCATCGCCCCGACGGTGGTGGCGATGTACGCTTTCAAATCGGCCACCATCTCCTCCAGGTAGGCAGAGGACGGCGGGAGCGAGTCTACGCGCGCCGACGATCTGTCTTTGCGCATCGCCTCGAACTCCCGCCGTAACGCTTTGCGTTCTTCCCTCGCCAGTTCGAGCTCCCGACGTAGTCGGGCATTGTCCGCCCATGTGCGCTTCATCTCCTCCGACTCGCTACGAGACGCGAGTGCCTCCACAATGTCGCCCAGAGCATCTACGGCGTCTTTCAGGGCCCTCACATGAGTGCCCTTCAGATTGCCGGATTTCTGAGCGACATCCCTAATTGCAGACATGCTGCGGTCGGCCATTTTACGCAGCTCCTGTGCGTCGGAGCGCGTGTCCCTAATTTCCAGCGAGCAGTAGTTACGGCCCGCTGGAACAACCTTCACTTCGCCGCCGCCGTCCTTCGGCGTATGCGGCTTCAAAAATGACAGTCGGAGACCCTTTTGGGTACGACCGCTGTCTGCCGAACTGTCGCGCGAGCGCGAACTCATCACCGGAGTTTCAACTCCGCTGCCTGCCAACGACAGACCCCTCCGTTTGACGGAGGATTCGGTCTCCGTCTCCGACCCACTACCGAACGACAGCGGGCGTTTGGGGCGTTCTTGCCCCCCCTTACCCAAACAGATGGGAGTGGGGATGGCACCCACACCCTTCCCCCCTAATACGACCGAGCAAGGCGTCAAACCCTTAGGATTTGACGCCGAACTCATCGCCTTCCCCTCCGGAACAGAACCGGGCTCGCCCGATTCGGGCCCCCCCCCCCGGCGCGGCCTAAGCCGGCCCCCCATACCCCCCCCTGAAGGCTCAGAGCCAGGCTCCATCACCCTCTATAAGACAGATAGCCTCTGTCAATACCCCGACCCACCGGTCTTGAATGTTTCGTTGTCTATTATAATACTAACCAACAACAAAACATTCAAAACCTAGAATCGGGATATCTCAAAAACTATCTGTCCTATCCCCGATCTAAAAGCAGTTTCGTAAAGAACTCGTGAAAGCACACCAAAAAGGTTCCGAGCACTTTTGTCGTATCTCGCATCCAACACCTTACTAGAACGACAACCTAACCTAACCTAACCTAACCTTTTTTTTTTTTTTTTTTTTTTTTTTTTTTTTTTTTTTTTTTTTTTTAACGTTGGGAAAATGCGTTGAATCGCATACCACCGGAGCCGAGAACGGGAGGTGACTCCGGATGGTTATGTGGGGCTCTCCCCGCCTGAAGGGCGAGGCCTACCCACTAAAAACCCAACGAATTCCGTCCGCGTCTTGGATGGAGCGCCGCAGGATCCCTAGGGATTTCGACTGCAGGCGCCCCGACGCAGGACCCACACCGTGGCGCGGGCCCCAGACCGTACCGTTAGCGGACGAGGGTCCCCCCAGACCCCCGCCCACGGTATTGGGGCATAGCCCCCAACCAAGGCCCCCCTCGCAAGAGGGAGGGCCGCGCGTGGCGCACGCGCAATCGGGCGATCCCCGAGGAGGGTGCCGTTCGCCGCCATGTCCTAACTTCCCCGTCCATCCCTGTCTTCCCCGTCTTTCGGGCCGTTCCCTGCGTCGCCCGCTGCCCGGCCCAAGGCTGCGGGGAGCGAGTACTAGGCCGTACTAAACCGGGTACTAGGAGGAACAGACAGGTACTGGGCGGAACGACGGGTACTGGTGGCCCCACTCCCGTGCAATGGGGATCGTCGGCCGCAGCCGCAACCCACGGGCTTTCGCCCCGTCCTTACGGACCAACGCCCGCCCGTCACTGCCGTCATCCCGAATACGTCGGGGACGCCAGCCGGGCCCGCCCCGCCTAGCAGTTGCCCGGATTCTCCGGGACCCCTAGCCGAGGCCTCTCCTCCGCTGACTTTTAGCCGTCGGCGAGCTAGTCTCAGTGACATAGCCCGCCGCCGTTGCCCAGGACGCACCACGAGGAGGTAGTCAGCATAGCGCCCCAACCTAACCTAACCTAACCTAACCTTTTTTTTTTTTTTTTTTTTTTTTTTAACGTTGGGAAAATGCGTTGAATCGCATACCACCGGAGCCGAGAACGGGAGGTGACTCCGGATGGTTATGTGGGGCTCTCCCCGCCTGAAGGGCGAGGCCTACCCACTAAAAACCCAACGAATTCCGTCCGCGTCTTGGATGGAGCGCCGCAGGATCCCTAGGGATTTCGACTGCAGGCGCCCCGACGCAGGACCCACACCGTGGCGCGGGCCCCAGACCATACCGCTAGCGGACGAGGATCCCCCCAGACCCCCGCCCACGGTATTGGGGCATAGCCCCCAACCAAGGCCCCCCTCGCAAGAGGGAGGGCCGCGCGTGGCGCACGCGCATTCGGGCGATCCCCGAGGAGGGTGCCGTTCGCCGCCGTGTCCTAACTTCCCCGTCTATCCCTGTGTTCCCCGTCTTTCGGGCCGTTCCCTGCGTCGCCCGCTGCCCGGGAGGAAGGCTGCGGGGAGCGAGTACTAGGCCGTACTAAACCGGGTACTGGGAGGAACAAACGGGTACTGGGCGGAACGACGGGTACTGGTGGCCCCACTCCCGTGCAATGGGGATCGTCGGCCGCAGCCGCAACCCATGGGCTTTCGCCCCGTCCTTACGGACCAACGCCCGCCCGTCACTGCCGTCATCCCGAATACGTCGGGGACGCCAGCCGGGCCCGCCCCGCCTAGCAGTTGCCCGGATTCTCCGGGACCCCTAGCCGAGGCCTCTCCTCCGCTGACTTTTAGCCGTCGGCGAGCTAGTCTCAGTGACATAGCCCGCCGCCGTTGCCCAGGACGCACCACGAGGAGGTAGTCAGCATAGCGCCCCAACCTAACCTAACCTAACCTAACCTTTTTTTTTTTTTTTTTTTTTTTTTAACGTTGGGAAAATGCGTTGAATCGCATACCACCGGAGCCGAGAACGGGAGGTGACTCCGGATGGTTATGTGGGGCTCTCCCCGCCTGAAGGGCGAGGCCTACCCACTAAAAACCCAACGAATTCCGTCCGCGTCTTGGATGGAGCGCCGCAGGATCCCTAGGGATTTCGACTGCAGGCGCCCCGACGCAGGACCCACACCGTGGCGCGGGCCCCAGACCGTACCGCTGGCGGACGAGGATCCCCCCAGACCCCCGCCCACGGTATTGGGGCATAGCCCCCAACCAAGGCCCCCCTCGCAAGAGGGAGGGCCGCGCGTGGCGCACGCGCAATCGGGCGATCCCCGAGGAGGGTGCCGTTCGCCGCCGTGTCCTAACTTCCCCGTCTATCCCTGTGTTCCCCGTCTTTCGGGCCGTTCCCTGCGTCGCCCGCTGCCCGGCCCAAGGCTGCGGGGAGCGAGTACTAGGCCGTACTAAACCGGGTACTGGGAGGAACAGACAGGTACTGGGCGGAACGACGGGTACTGGTGGCCCCACTCCCGTGCAATGGGGATCGTCGGCCGCAGCCGCAACCCATGGGCTCTCGCCCCGTCCTTACGGACCAACGCCCGCCCGTCACTGCCGTCATCCCGAATACGTCGGGGACGCCAGCCGGGCCCGCCCCGCCTAGCAGTTGCCCGGATTCTCCGGGACCCCTAGCCGAGGCCTCTCCTCCGCTGACTTTTAGCCGTCGGCGAGCTAGTCTCAGTGACATAGCCCGCCGCCGTTGCCCAGGACGCACCACGAGGAGGTAGTCAGCATAGCGCCCCAACCTAACCTAACCTAACCTAACCTTTTTTTTTTTTTTTTTTTTTAACGTTGGGAAAATGCGTTGAATCGCATACCACCGGAGCCGAGAACGGGAGGTGACTCCGGATGGTTATGTGGGGCTCTCCCCGCCTGAAGGGCGAGGCCTACCCACTAAAAACCCAACGACTTCCGTCTGCGTCTTAAGGGGTGCCGTAGGATCTCGAAAGAATTCGACTACGGGCACCCCAACGCCGGGCCCGCACTAAAGGCGGCGCCCCCCTCACTGTTAAGGGCGTCCCCGGAAGTGAGGACGCCCTACAGCCAATACCGCTCGCGGGCGAGGGCCCTCCCAGACCCCCGCCCACGGTATCGGGGCTAGAGAGATTTCTCTTCTAGCCCCCCCTCTTGACCCCCCCTCGCAAAATGGAGGGGGCCGCGCGCGCCGGAACATGGCGCGCGCGGTCGGGCGACCCCTTTGGGGCCCCCGACCATGACGTGACGTGACGGGGCGTGAGGCCGCCCCGGTTACGGCACAGGGGGGAGGTGATGGGCATAACGCCTCCTTCGCCCCCCCGGCCTCCTCCTGCGACGCGGGTCCGCGGCATTGGCCTCTCGGACCCGCTCATTCGCCTCCTTCTGCGAGACAACTGTCTCGCAGAATTCAACGGCTGCCGCCCACAGCCTCTCGCTGTCGAGCATGGCTTCGACCAGGCTCGACAGCGATAGCGTCCCTCCACCCATCTGCGCCGCCAGGGTTTGCCTTTGCAGACCCCAGGCGGCGCATTCCGTCAGAGTGTGGCGCGCCGTATCTACCGGCGCGCCACACTCATGGCAGGCCGGGGTGCTTTCCCGGCCCGCTATCCGGTGCAGGTACTCGCCGAAGCAACCATGCCCCGACAGTACCTGCACCAACCGGTAGGTCACGACCCCGTGTCGTCGGGTGACCCACCGGGAGAGATGGGGGCGAATTGCCTCCACCGTCTCACGTCCGGCAACCGGCGACCGGAGCGCCTCGCCCCACCGTCGGATCAGGACCTCATCCGCCGCAGTCCTGACCCGACTCACCTCCGCCAGCAAAGGCCGGTGCCCCCGGGCCCTGGCATCCCCTCTGTAGCGGTGGACCGCCGCGAGAACCTCAGCTTGAAGCTCCCACGGCGGATCCGCCGCCAGGACGGTCGCCGCCGTCCAACTGACCGTCCTGTAGGCCCTCACCGCCCGCACCGCGATGACTCGCTGCGGGCCCCGCAGGAGTCGTATGTTGCGGGCGTTGAGGGCGTCCGCCCAAATTGGGGCGCCGTACAGGGCCATACTCCGGATTATTCCGGAGTAAAGCCGACGGCACCCCGACCCCGGCCCGCCTACGTTGGGCAGCAGCCTGCCCAACGCGGCGGCGGCGGCTATCAGCTTCGGGGCCAGCTGGGTGAAATGGGCCCCGAAGTTCCACCGCCCGTCCAGTACAAGGCCCAGATATCGCATCTGGGCCCTGACCGCCACCCTCTCGCCGAAGAGGGTGATGCCCGCCCCCCTCGGTGCCCCTCTGCGCGGCCCGTGGAAGTAAAGAGCCTCCGTCTTTTCGACGGAGACTCTCAATCCGAGGCTCGAGATCCGGTCGACCACAACAGAGACTGCGGTGGTCGCCCGGAATTCGACCTCCTCCCACGAGCCGCCCCTAGCGGTGATAAGGGTGTCGTCGGCGTAACAGGACACCCTTATCCCCGGGAAGATTGGGCCCCTGAGGACCCAATCATACCCGACGTTCCACAAGGTCGGTCCGAGAACCGAACCCTGTGGAACCCCGCATGCCACCCGATGACGGTGCAGAGCACCATCCGCACCCTCCCACGCCACTGTGCGGCCCCGCAGGTACGCCCCCAACAGCTCCCTCAGGTAAAGAGGCACCCCATGGTAACGGAGTGCCTCTTCAATCACCCAATGGGGGAGGCTGTTGAAGGCGTTCCGGACGTCCAGCGAGACCGCCAGGACTCCGTCCCCCTCCTGAACCGCCCCCCTTGTGAGGACCTTCAGCGACTCCAGGGCGTCGACGGTCGAACGACCCGCCCTGAAGCCGTACTGGGCCTCCGACAGGGGCGGCCCAACTCCCTCCAGATGCTGGACAAGACGGGCAGCGAGAATCCTCTCAAAGAGCTTGCCCGCCTCATCCAACAAAACTATCGGCCTGTACGCCGACGCCGACTCGGCTGGCCGGCCTGCCTTCGGCAGGAGGCAAAGCCTGCCCTCCTTCCAGAGCTGCGGGAACTCTCCTGTGCGAATGCACGCATCAAAGAGTTCCCGCAGCTGCACCCCCAGATATTCCGAGGCGAGGTGAAGTACCCGCCTCGGGACGCCATCCGGACCAGGGGCCTTCCGACCGCCCCGGATCCGGTCGAGTGCGTCCTCCATCTCCCCGTCTGTTACGGGGGGACGAGGAGCCTCCGCCCTTTCTCCCTCGGCCTCCGGAGGGGCCATCAAAAACGGGGCGTAAATCCCCGCTTCAGTGGGCGCCCCGACGGGCGGAGGGTTGGGGAACAGTTCCCCCACCACCTGGCGAAGGAGAGCTGGCGGCAGAGTCTCCGTAGCGGGGGGGCCCTGGGCGCAAAGTTTATTTCGCGCCACTTTGTAGGGCCGCCCCCATGGATCTCTGTTGAGATCCGCCAGCATCTCCTCCCTCGCGTCGGCCTTGGCCCGGCTTATGGCCAGCTGCAGGGTCTTTCTCGCTTCGCGATACAGACCCCGCAGCCGACTCTCCAGGTCCGGGTCCAGGCCGTTGCGACGCCGACACCTCACATAGGCCCTCCTGGCTCTATTGGCAGACGTACGGAGATCCGCAATCTCCGGCGTCCACCAATAGACCGCCCGCCGCCTCCTCCACCGACGCGCCCGTGGCATCGCCGCATCACACACCCTGATGAGGGCCTCGCGCATGCGGCCGGCCAGGACGTCGGGGCTGGCTCCCTCGCTGGAGTCGGCGATCCATCCCTCAAAGATCGCCGCCTCCCGCGCTAGCTCCGCGTCTAGCTTAGCTAGCGCCCACCTGCGGAAGCCAGCGCTCCCGCCTCTACCCCTAGGGGCACCCTCTTGTGGGAGGAGGGGAGACACCTCGAACCGGATATATTTATGGTCCGAGAGTGTCTCCACGTCCTCCTCCACCCTCCAGCCCTGCACTCTGCGCGCGATCGAGGGGGTGGCGAACGTAAGGTCCACCACGGACCCCCCCTGCGACCGCACGCAGGTGTGGGCGGTGCCCCTATTTAGGAGGGACAGTCCAGCTTGGATTGACCAAATCTGGACCGCCCTCCCCCTCACGTCCGTGGCCGGGTTGCCCCAGGCCACGGATTTGGCGTTAAAGTCGCCGAGGACGATTACCATCCCCGGCGACTGCCGTGCCACCGCGGCCCTGACGGAGTCGAGCCAGGACTCGAACTCCGCCAGTGGGCGGTTGGGGGAGAAGTACACGCCGATGAGTACGTACTCCCCCCACGCCGCCGCCACATAGCCCGAGCCCCTCTCTTTAACCGAGAGGGGCGGGCCACCACCACCAGGGACCACCACCGCCACCGAGCCGTCCAGGTCCCCCGCCCAGTAAGGGTGAGCTGGGGGCACGAAGTACGGCTCGGCGGCAACACCCACCGAGACCTCCCACTGCGCCAGGGACTGCAGGAACAGGTCCTGTGCCCCGGAGCAGTGGTTGAGGTTCGTCTGGAGGACTTTCAGATGTCGGGACCTAATCATTCCGACATCTGAAGTGAGTCCTCCTGCGCCCTCGACGGGCGTCCGGCATTGGTGGCGGTGCGGGCGGTCCGTGCCCCCACCGTGCTCTTCCCTCTGGTGGTGGGTGGGGCACAGTTTTTCCCACCCATCACGTGGCCCGCAGGCCTTCCCACTTCCGCACAGATTGCACAGCGTGGCTTCGCTGTGCAACTGCCGGAGTCATGTCCCTCCTCGCCACACCGGTAGCACAGGGTGCCCCGGTCGGCCTTGGAGGGACACCTGGACCGCGTGTGACCGACGCCCATACACCTATAGCAGCGCAGTGGGCGCCGGTCCAAGGCCGTGACCCTGGCGGAACTCCAACCCACCAGGATTCGGCCCGCAGCCAAAACGGCCTTGGCCGCCAGGACCGGGCACCCCACCACGGTGGAGCCCAGTCCCCCAGGACCCTCGACGATGGCCGTGACCCTGACCTGTTCCGCGGAACAGGCTCCGGTCCGGGCCACCGCCGCGGCCACCAACTCCCTGGTGACCGAGTCGTCCAGCCCCACCACGCGGAGATCCGCGCATTTAGTGGGGCGGGCGACATCGGCCACTCCGTCCAGCACGGTGCGGAGCCGTGCTGTGAGGGCGTCGACTTTGTCGGCGCCCTGGGAGTTGGCAACCTCCACCTTCCTTCCCCCCGCTGCAGTATTGCCCAGCCTGATGGAGCTGGGGTCGATACCCAGCTCCCCCAGGCTGACCTCCTCCCTGGCCTTGCGGAGGACCTCCGCATATGTGATGCCCTTAGCCGCAGCCTCCGGCTTAAGGGTCATCACAACGGCGGCAGAGGTCGGCGCGGCCAGTTTGGGCTTGGCGTTGGCCTTGCCCTTTCCGGACCCCGCTCCACTCTGGCCGCCAGCCCTCCTTGGAGCCGGTTGTGAAGCCGGCTTGGGGGCGGGGGGGGAAGGAACCTTCTTCCCCTTCCCCTTCTTCACGACGGTGGCCCAGGTCTCCACCGCACGTGAGGGTCCCGCCGTTGGCTCCCTCGTCGGGGCCACCGGCGGTGGACGTATTACTGGGGCAGGGGGGGGCGCGGGAGGGGCAGGCGTAGCCTTACCCTTCCCCTTACCCTTCCCCTTTCCCTTCTTCCTGTCGCCAGTTGCTGGCGGCGCAGCGCCACGTTGGTCGGCCAGGGGGGCCGCCGTTTGCGCCTGCGTCGCCGCCCTCCTATCCGCCGCTAGGGGCGGACGCTCCGGCCTCATAGGGAGGAGACGGTCGCGGTACGCCTCAAAGCGGGCGTCGACCGCCTCCTGCACCGAGGAGGTGATGAGGACCTTCAGGTCCTCAAACATCTCTTGCGCCGTCAGGGATGATGATGAGGGCGCGGGAGGCAGCGCCTTGACGGCGGCTCGCATACTAGCGAACTCCGCCCTATACGCCTTCCGCTCCGCCCTCATCAGTTCCACCTCGCGACGGAGCCGAGCGTTGTCGGCCCACGCCTGCTTGGCCTCCGCGGACTCGTTCCGGGCGACCAACGCCTCCACAACACCCTCGAGGACGTTCATCGCCTCTTTTAGGGCCCGCACATGTGTGCCCTTCAGGTGCCCAGAGGTCCGCGCAACCATATCTATGGCCTGGATGGACTTCGAGGCCATTGATTGGAGCGCCTGGGCATCCTGACGGGTATCCCTCTCTTCCGGCGGGCAATGATTTTTGCCCGCTGGTGCCGCCTTCTTTTTGCCCCCTGCTTCGCTGTCTCCCAGCGGGGGCGGCTTTCTGAACGACAGCACGAGCCCCTTTGGGGTTCGGCCGTCGCCCGGAGAATTGTCGCGCGACACATTCCGCGACACGTTACGTGACACGTCCCGCGATCCGTCGCGAGACATGTCCCAGGACGCGTCCCGCGAAGTACCGCGCGACACACCACTTCCCTCTCGGGAGACTCCCCTCCGCTTAACAGAGGACTCCGTCTCCGTGTCGGAGCCACTCCGTGTTACGGGGTGGGAGCGCTTCCCACGCTCTCTCCCCTCCCTCCCCAGTACGGGGCTCGAGCCCCCATCCCTCACAACAAGATTCGGCCTCGTCGAAGACGATGCCGCGGCAACCTTTTCCTTCGGCACCTTTTCGGGTTTAAAACCCGGAACCGCCTCAGGAACGGGTGTTGAACCCGTCCGACGACCAGCGCGCCAACGCCCAGTCATTCCTCCAACAGATGAGTCGGAATCCGACCCCATCCCGTTAAAAAACCCCGCAATTAAAATTTGGAATTATCCAAGTCTCATGCAATTATGGATGATATGTTCGTTATTTTGAAACAAACCACGAACACATCACCCAAAACTGAAAAACCTGAATAACCCAAAAAGTACTTCCCGCACTTGCGATTGGAAAGTACCCAACGAAAGCCCTCAAAAAACAAAACAAAACACCTCAACGCAGAAAACCTCAAACACATATAACACCTCCGAAAAACGTCAACCTAACCTAACCTAACCTAACCTAACCTAACCTAACCTAACCTAACCTAACCTAACCTAACCTAACCTAACCTAAAGTTTCGATCCGAAGAAGGCTCCCGGGGCTGACGGCTTCACCGCGGACATCTGCGCTGGTGCCATTCTCCAAAACCCGGAGACATTCCTTGCCCTGGCTAATAAGTGCCTAGACCTGGGATACTTCCCGACCATCTGGAAGGAGGCTACAGTGGTGATCCTCAGGAAGCCGGGCAAGGAGTGCTACACTACTCCCAAGGCGTACAGGCCAATCGGCCTTTTGCCGGTTTTGGGGAAGATTCTGGAGAAGATGGCTGTCCGAAGACTGAAGTGGCATCTGATTCCGCGGATGAGTACTCGCCAGTATGGCTTCATGCCACAGAAGAGCACCGAAGACTCCCTCTATACCATGATCCAGCACATACGAACCAAGCTGGACCAGAAGAAGCTCATCACAGTAGTTTCTCTGGATATAGAGGGGGCCTTCGATAGTGCATGGTGGCCGGCCATTAAGGTCAGACTGGCTGAGGAAAATTGTCCCGTGAATCTACGAAGGCTGCTGGACAGCTATCTGGAACGTAGAAGCGTGTGTGTCCGCTATGCCGGTGTAGAGTCCCGTAAGTCGGCGGAAAAGGGTTGTGTTCAGGGATCCATTGGCGGTCCGATCCTATGGAATCTGTTGCTGGATCCGTTGCTTAAGGGCCTAGAGCGGCGAGGTACTTATTGCCAGGCGTATGCCGATGATGTGGCGCTCATCTTCGATGGGGAGACAGCTCTGGAGGTTCAGGGACAAGCCAATGCCGCCCTTGAGTACGTTCGGAGTTGGGGCATCAGAAATAAGCTGAAGTTCGCGCCACAAAAAACTTGCGCGATGGTGGTTACACGGAAGCTTAAGTATGATGTCCCGACTTTGCGCATGGGCGGGGTCGACATTGGAATGTCCAAGGAGATAAAAATACTGGGCCTCACCATAGACGACCACCTCACATTTAACACCCACGTGGGGAATGTGTGTCGCAAAGGCCTGGCTATTTTCAAACAACTCTCCAGGGCTGCAAAAGTGAGTTGGGGTCTCCATACGGAAGTGATCCGCAACATTTATACGGCGACGGTAGAGCCGGTAATAATGTACGCAGCAAGTGCCTGGGCTCCGGCTGTGAAAAAGCTGGGTGTGCAGAAACAGCTTAACGTGGTCCAACGAGGATTCGCCCAGAAGCTCTGCAAGTCCTACCGCACGGTGTCTCTGAATGCGGCGCTGATGCTGGCCGGGATATTGCCTCTCGACCTGCGAATACAGGAGGCAGCTGCCCTGTACGAGGCGAAGAGAGGTGTACCCCCGCCCGCCCTAGGAGACCGGGAGGTTGAGCGTGCGGTGGCATTTGCAGAGTTTCCTCATCCTGCAGTGCATGTGGCCATGAGTTTCGTCTGCCTGGCTGATCAGACAGACGTCGATGCTCACAGCAGTCAGGCGGTACGCATATACACTGACGGTAGCAAAATCGACGATAAGGTCGGAGCCGCACTATCACTGTGGGCTGGTGCGGCCGAGACCAAAGCCGTCAAACTTTGTCTGCCGTCCTACTGTAGTGTGTACCAGGCGGAACTACTGGCCATATGTAGGGCGACAAGGGAGATCCTTGGGAGCTCGGAGGTGAGTTTTGGCCTCTTCAGTGACTCCAGGGCAGCACTGCAGTCAGTCACTAGCCAGGACTCGTCTCACCCCCTAGCAGTAGAGGCGCGACAAAACCTGCGCCTAGCTCTGACCGGAGGCAAGGAAGTATCCTTGTTTTGGATTAAAGCCCACGCGGGGCTAGAGGGGAATGAGCGTGCGGACCACCTAGCGAAGGAAGCGGCTCTCAAAAGCAAGCGGAAGCCCGATTATGACCGTGTACCGATCTCATTCGTCCGGCGGCAAATCCGCCAGGAATCGATAGGCGAATGGGATCGGAGGTATAGGGGCGGAGAGACCGCTTCCGTTACTAAGCTGTTCTTGCCTGATGCACTACATGCATACAGAATAGTGCGGCGGATCAAGCCAGAGGGAATAATCACGCAAGCGTTGACGGGGCACGGTGGGTTCTCAGAATACTTGCACCGCTTCAAGTGTAAGGAGAGCCCATCGTGTATCTGCGATCCCTCTGTGCCGGAGACAGTCCCTCACCTCCTAATAGACTGCCCAGTGCATGTCGAGCGCAGAATAAACTTTCAAATTGAAGCCGACATGAATGTAACTACAGGGACCTTGGCGACTCTCCTTTCGGGGAGAAAAACGCAAATTCTGCTGCTCGCATTTCTTAACGACGTGTGCAAACACGTCGTTAACAGAAATAAAACCGGCTAAGACACATATTTAATTATATGTGTACCTTAGCCGGTCCCGCAATAATGTTTGAGCGCAGAAAAGGTCCCTGACAATGTTAGGGGTATCGCTTAAAAAAAAAAAAAAAAAAAAAAAAAAAAAAAAAAAAAAAAAAAAAAAAAACCTAACCTAACCTAACCTAACCTAACCTAACCTAACCTAACCTAACCTAACCTAACCTAACCTAACCTAACCTAACCTAACCTAACCTAACCTAACCTAACCTAACCTAACCTAACCTAACCTAACCTAACCTAACCTAACCTAACCTAACCTAACCTAACCTAACCTAACCTAACCTAACCTAACCTAACCTAACCTAACCTAACCTAACCTAACCTAACCTAACCTAACCTAACCTAACCTAACCGAGTATCCGTTTGTCGTTCTAACCGACCTGTAGTGGAAGTAGTTGTGTGCTGTGTGAAGTGTCATCAAATTTTTTGGACTCAATATAAGACCTAGATTCCTGGATTTTTGGATTTGGGCTTCTTTCAATATCCCCTGTCGGCATCTGAAACAAAAATTACAAAATTATTAAAATTAAAAAAGTTTTTGAAAAATAACCGACATTTTACAAAAATTTTTCAAAATCTTTCAATAGGTATTGTGATTTTCTCCCACAAACAGCTTCCACACGTCGCTCCGCATCTCCCGACACCTCTCCCGTCGTCCTATCTGGAATAGAACGGGAACTATCGAATTTTGAAAAAAATCAGTAAAATAAGTAACCGAACAATACGAACATTCCATTCTATTGTTAGTATCCGTTTGTCGTTCTAACCGACCTGTAGTGGAAGTAGTTGTGTGCTGTGTGAAGTGTCATCAAATTTTTTGGACTCAATATAAGACCTAGATTCCTGGATTTTTGGATTTGGGCTTCTTTCAATATCCCCTGTCGGCATCTGAAACAAAAATTACAAAATTATTAAAATTAAAAAAGTTTTTGAAAAATAACCGACATTTTACAAAATTTTTTCAAAATCTTTCAATAGGTATTGTGATTTTTTCCCACATACAGCTTCCACACGTCGCTCCGCATCTCCCGACACCTCTCCCGTCGTCGTATCTGGAATAGAACGGGAATACTCGAACAATCTATTGTTAGTACTCGTTGTTGTTCTAACCGACTTGTAGTGGAGGTAGTTGTGTGCTGTGAATAGTGTTTGACTCAATATAAGACCTAGATTCCTGGATTTTTGGATTTGGGCTTCTTTCAATATCCCCTGTCGGCATCTGAAACAAAAATTACAAAATTATTAAAATTAAAAAAGTTTTTGAAAAATAACCGACATTTTACAAAATTTTTTCAAAATCTTTCAATAGGTATTGTGATTTTTTCCCACATACAGCTTCCACACGTCGCTCCGCATCTCCCGACACCTCTCCCGTCGTCGTATCTGGAATAGAACGGGAATACTCGAACAATCTATTGTTAGTACTCGTTGTTGTTCTAACCGACTTGTAGTGGAGGTAGTTGTGTGCTGTGAATAGTGTTTGACTCAATATAAGACCTAGATTCCTGGATTTTTGGATTTGGGCTTCTTTCAATATCCCCTGTCGGCATCTGAAACAAAAATTACAAAATTATTAAAATTAAAAAAGTTTTTGAAAAATAACCGACATTTTACAAAATTTTTTCAAAATCTTTCAATAGGTATTGTGATTTTTTCCCACATACAGCTTCCACACGTCGCTCCGCATCTCCCGACACCTCTCCCGTCGTCGTATCTGGAATAGAACGGGAATACTCGAACAATCTATTGTTAGTACTCGTTGTTGTTCTAACCGACTTGTAGTGGAGGTAGTTGTGTGCTGTGAATAGTGTTTGACTCAATATAAGACCTAGATTCCTGGATTTTTGGATTTGGGCTTCTTTCAATATCCCCTGTCGGCATCTGAAACAAAAATTACAAAATTATTAAAATTAAAAAAGTTTTTGAAAAATAACCGACATTTTACAAAATTTTTTCAAAATCTTTCAATAGGTATTGTGATTTTCTCCCACAAACAGCTTCCACACGTCGCTCCGCATCTCCCGACACCTCTCCCGTCGTCCTATCTGGAATAGAACGGGAACTATCGAATTTTGAAAAAAATCAGTAAAATAAGTAACCGAACAATACGAACATTCCATTCTATTGTTAGTATCCGTTTGTCGTTCTAACCGACCTGTAGTGGAAGTAGTTGTGTGCTGTGTGAAGTGTCATCAAATTTTTTGGACTCAATATAAGACCTAGATTCCTGGATTTTTGGATTTGGGCTTCTTTCAATATCCCCTGTCGGCATCTGAAACAAAAATTACAAAATTATTAAAATTAAAAAAGTTTTTGAAAAATAACCGACATTTTACAAAATTTTTTCAAAATCTTTCAATAGGTATTGTGATTTTTTCCCACATACAGCTTCCACACGTCGCTCCGCATCTCCCGACACCTCTCCCGTCGTCGTATCTGGAATAGAACGGGAATACTCGAACAATCTATTGTTAGTACTCGTTGTTGTTCTAACCGACTTGTAGTGGAGGTAGTTGTGTGCTGTGAATAGTGTTTGACTCAATATAAGACCTAGATTCCTGGATTTTTGGATTTGGGCTTCTTTCAATATCCCCTGTCGGCATCTGAAACAAAAATTACAAAATTATTAAAATTAAAAAAGTTTTTGAAAAATAACCGACATTTTACAAAATTTTTTCAAAATCTTTCAATAGGTATTGTGATTTTTTCCCACATACAGCTTCCACACGTCGCTCCGCATCTCCCGACACCTCTCCCGTCGTCGTATCTGGAATAGAACGGGAATACTCGAACAATCTATTGTTAGTACTCGTTGTTGTTCTAACCGACTTGTAGTGGAGGTAGTTGTGTGCTGTGAATAGTGTTTGACTCAATATAAGACCTAGATTCCTGGATTTTTGGATTTGGGCTTCTTTCAATATCCCCTGTCGGCATCTGAAACAAAAATTACAAAATTATTAAAATTAAAAAAGTTTTTGAAAAATAACCGACATTTTACAAAATTTTTTCAAAATCTTTCAATAGGTATTGTGATTTTCTCCCACAAACAGCTTCCACACGTCGCTCCGCATCTCCCGACACCTCTCCCGTCGTCCTATCTGGAATAGAACGGGAACTATCGAATTTTGAAAAAAATCAGTAAAATAAGTAACCGAACAATACGAACATTCCATTCTATTGTTAGTATCCGTTTGTCGTTCTAACCGACCTGTAGTGGAAGTAGTTGTGTGCTGTGTGAAGTGTCATCAAATTTTTTGGACTCAATATAAGACCTAGATTCCTGGATTTTTGGATTTGGGCTTCTTTCAATATCCCCTGTCGGCATCTGAAACAAAAATTACAAAATTATTAAAATTAAAAAAGTTTTTGAAAAATAACCGACATTTTACAAAATTTTTTCAAAATCTTTCAATAGGTATTGTGATTTTTTCCCACATACAGCTTCCACACGTCGCTCCGCATCTCCCGACACCTCTCCCGTCGTCGTATCTGGAATAGAACGGGAATACTCGAACAATCTATTGTTAGTACTCGTTGTTGTTCTAACCGACTTGTAGTGGAGGTAGTTGTGTGCTGTGAATAGTGTTTGACTCAATATAAGACCTAGATTCCTGGATTTTTGGATTTGGGCTTCTTTCAATATCCCCTGTCGGCATCTGAAACAAAAATTACAAAATTATTAAAATTAAAAAAGTTTTTGAAAAATAACCGACATTTTACAAAATTTTTTCAAAATCTTTCAATAGGTATTGTGATTTTTTCCCACATACAGCTTCCACACGTCGCTCCGCATCTCCCGACACCTCTCCCGTCGTCGTATCTGGAATAGAACGGGAATACTCGAACAAAAAATTGCCCTCCCACCCACCCAATATCGTCTGGATATTAAGACTCGGTGAACGGTGTTCCAAAAAAAAAAAAAAAAATTTTTAGATATTTGAATTTAATTTTGTTTTTAATTTTAATTATTAATAAATTACTATTTAATTCTATTAATTACTAATAAATTACAATTTAATAATCTATTAATTAATAATAGTTTACAATCTAATTTCTTTCATTATTTTATCACATTTTGACATTGTAAGAGCGATACCTAAATCTAACCCCAAAATGTTCGGTCTTCGC
Organism: Timandra comae; assembly: GCA_958496195.1. Taxonomy (NCBI): domain Eukaryota; kingdom Metazoa; phylum Arthropoda; class Insecta; order Lepidoptera; family Geometridae; genus Timandra; species Timandra comae. The sequence goes on along the minus strand of OY292377.1, from coordinate 8,362,700 downwards.
ACCCCCGACAGAAGAGTGTCTGCCTCAGCTAAGGTATCGCGTACACCTGTGGAGACCCCTGCCGCTCCGCCGAAAGCAACCCACTCCTGTACGAGCATCGGAGATCGGGAAGAGGTCGCCAGGACATACGCGAGCCGATCTGTGGAAGCTAAGGCATGTCTTGCAAAGGCTAAACTACACCTGAACAACTCTCGTAACCTCAAGACAGACATTAAAACCCAGGTCCTGTCAGCCATTAACCGGCTCTTCGAGTTGGTGAAAGAGGCCGATAAATGTTCAAAATCCCCTTCCACTGTTACTCTCCCTCCTCCTCCTCCTCCTCCTAGTCAAAGTCCTGGAACTGATGCTAATCAGATTAAGCTTGTTTCTGCACTGGAGGAGCACGCGAAACTGCTTGTAGAGAGTAGCGGCAAACTTGAGGAACTGAAGACCCTCATGGATAAGCAGCAGGAGGACGTCCGAGAGTGGAGGACTTACGCGGGTGCCGTAGCCGCCGGTGGCTCTGGGAAGCGCACCCAAACACCGGCTGCGTTGCATTCCGTGGTCGTCACCTCGAAGGACGAGTCCGACACTGGAGACCAAGTTTTGTCGCGTATTCGGCAGGCAGTCAACGCAAAGGAAGGGGGAGTGACAGTGGATAGGATTAGGAAAGTCAAGGACAGGAAAATTATCATTGGGTGTAGGACGGAGTGTGAGAGGGAAGAGGTTAAAATGCGCATTAAAAAGGCAGACACCCTTCAGGTTGAAGACGTGCAGAACAAAAACCCTCTCGTCATCTTGCGACACGTGCTGGCTTTCCATACCGACGATGAGATCCTGAGGGCTCTACGAAACCAGAACCGGCAAATTTTCGGAGCCCTCGAGAAGGAAGACGCCGATGTGGAAATCCGGTTCCGCAAAAAGACCAGGAACCCCCATGAGGTCCATGTGGTGCTGAGAGTGTCACCGAAGTTGTGGAGACGGCTGACAGAGGCTGGTACAGTGCATGTCGACCTGCAGAGGGTCCGAGTGGAAGATCACTCACCATTAGTGCAGTGTTCCCTCTGCCTGGGATACGGTCATGGCAGGCGCTTTTGTCAACAGACCGTCGAAAAGTGCAGCCACTGTTCGGGGCCTCACAAGAGGGCAGACTGCGAAGCGTGGCGCGCCGGCATTAGCACGCCTACCTGCTGCAATTGCACTCAGGCGAAACTGGGCAACACCACTCACAACGCATTTAGCGAGGATTGCCCGATACGCCGGAAATGGGATGCAATCGCAAGAGCGGCGGTAGCGTATTGCTAAGGTTGTGCCACGCCAACACATCGCAGAGAACCCTACCAGTCATCGCACATACCATGTCGTCCAAGCGAATCTTCAGAGGAAACGGCTGGCAACTCATGAAGTCATGATCGAGGCCAACAATCGCAAGTTCGCTTTTGCGCTTCTCCAGGAACCGTACGTGGGCGGGGCTAAGCAGATGAGAGACTACCGGGGAGCGAGAGTCTACCAGTGCGCGGATCAAGAGAGTGGACCTGTAAAGGCGGCAATAGTCGTCTTTGACCCTGACATTGACGTCATACAGTGTCCGAAACTGACCACGACCAACATCGTAGTGGTCAGGCTCAGAACCAGCGCCTGGGAAATTGCAGTAGTCTCTTTCTACTTTGAGCCAGACCAGCCCATCGGAAGATACCTGGAGCATTTAAAAGCGATCATAGACGACATGGGTCCACGGAGGGTACTCGTAGGTGGCGATGCAAACGCGAAGAGCGCCTGGTGGGGAAGTCCGAGAACGGACCCCAAAGGGGAAGAGCTGTCTGGGGCGCTTGAAGAGCTAAGGCTCCAGGTGCTCAACGTTGGCGACACTCCTACTTTCGACACTGTGAGGGGTGACAAAGTGTACAGCAGCTACGTTGACGTAACGGCATGCTCAGAGGACCTGTTAAACATGGTGGACAACTGGAGGGTGGATGACTGCGTCACGAGTTCGGACCACAATGGCATCACTTTCGACATTTACACACAGAAAGCACACGGCACACATATACATCGCACAACAAGAACATACAACACAAGAAAAGCCAAATGGAGCCAGTTTCGTGAGAAACTGGCTCACTTACACACACAGAAGAAACTAAGCAAAGTGGAAATAGACAAAATTACAAGCAAAAATGATCTTGAGCATAAAATAATAGAGTACACGGATGCAATAACACAAACATGCGAAGATACAATACCGAAGATAAATAGTGCCAAAACACTTACCTTGCCATGGTGGTCCGTAGAGCTCGCCGACCTTAAGAAGGCAGTCTCCACCAAGAGACGCAGGATCCGCTGCGCCGCACCGGTCCGTAGAGCTCGGGTCGTCCAGGAATACCTGAAAGCAAAAGAGGAGTATGAGCAAAAAGCGAAAAGGGCCCAGATAGACAGCTGGAAGGACTTCTGCCAGAAACAAGACAGGGAAGGAATGTGGGAGGGCATTTACAGAGTGATAGGTCGGACTGCTAAAAGGCACGAGGACTTACCCTTGATGGACAGAGGAACCGCACTGACACCCCAGGCATCGGCGCAGCTGTTGGCGGATACCTTCTACCCGGGAGATCCCGAAGATGAGGATAACGAAGACCACCGTCAGACCAGAGAAGCGGCAAACCATGTAAACGAGCTGGGTCGTGATGAACACCATGACCCGCCGTTTACATGCCAAGAGCTGACGTCGGCGGTGGAAAGTTTCGATCCGAAGAAGGCTCCCGGGGCTGACGGCTTCACCGCGGACATCTGCGCTGGTGCCATTCTCCAAAACCCGGAGACATTCCTTGCCCTGGCTAATAAGTGCCTAGACCTGGGATACTTCCCGACCATCTGGAAGGAGGCTACAGTGGTGGTCCTCAGGAAGCCGGGCAAGGAGTGCTACACTACTCCCAAGGCGTACAGGCCAATCGGCCTTTTGCCGGTTTTGGGGAAGATTCTGGAGAAGATGGCTGTCCGAAGACTGAAGTGGCATCTGATTCCGCGGATGAGTACTCGCCAGTATGGCTTCATGCCACAGAAGAGCACCGAAGACTCCCTCTATACCATGATCCAGCACATACGAACCAAGCTGGACCAGAAGAAGCTCATCACAGTAGTTTCTCTGGATATAGAGGGGGCCTTCGATAGTGCATGGTGGCCGGCCATTAAGGTCAGACTGGCTGAGGAAAATTGTCCCGTGAATCTACGAAGGCTGCTGGACAGCTATCTGGAACGTAGAAGCGTGTGTGTCCGCTATGCCGGTGTAGAGTCCCGTAAGTCGGCGGAAAAGGGTTGTGTTCAGGGATCCATTGGCGGTCCGATCCTATGGAATCTGTTGCTGGATCCGTTGCTTAAGGGCCTAGAGCGGCGAGGTACTTATTGCCAGGCGTATGCCGATGATGTGGCGCTCATCTTCGATGGGGAGACAGCTCTGGAGGTTCAGGGACAAGCCAATGCCGCCCTTGAGTACGTTCGGAGTTGGGGCATCAGAAATAAGCTGAAGTTCGCGCCACAAAAAACTTGCGCGATGGTGGTTACACGGAAGCTTAAGTATGATGTCCCGACTTTGCGCATGGGCGGGGTCGACATTGGAATGTCCAAGGAGATAAAAATACTGGGCCTCACCATAGACGACCACCTCACATTTAACACCCACGTGGGGAATGTGTGTCGCAAAGGCCTGGCTATTTTCAAACAACTCTCCAGGGCTGCAAAAGTGAGTTGGGGTCTCCATACGGAGGTGATCCGCAACATTTATACGGCGACGGTAGAGCCGGTAATAATGTACGCAGCAAGTGCCTGGGCTCCGGCTGTGAAAAAGCTGGGTGTGCAGAAACAGCTTAACGTGGTCCAACGAGGATTCGCCCAGAAGCTCTGCAAGTCCTACCGCACGGTGTCTCTGAATGCGGCGCTGATGCTGGCCGGGATATTGCCTCTCGACCTGCGAATACAGGAGGCAGCTGCCCTGTACGAGGCGAAGAGAGGTGTACCCCCGCTCGCCCTAGGAGACCGGGAGGTTGAGCGTGCGGTGGCATTTGCAGAGTTTCCTCATCCTGCAGTGCATGTGGCCATGAGTTTCGTCTGCCTGGCTGATCAGACAGACGTCGATGCTCACAGCAGTCAGGCGGTACGCATATACACTGACGGTAGCAAAATCGACGATAAGGTCGGAGCCGCACTATCACTGTGGGCTGGTGCGGCCGAGACCAAAGCCGTCAAACTTTGTCTGCCGTCCTACTGTAGTGTGTACCAGGCGGAACTACTGGCCATATGTAGGGCGACAAGGGAGATCCTTGGGAGCTCGGAGGTGAGTTTTGGCCTCTTCAGTGACTCCAGGGCAGCACTGCAGTCAGTCACTAGCCAGGACTCGTCTCACCCCCTAGCAGTAGAGGCGCGACAAAACCTGCGCCTAGCTCTGACCGGAGGCAAGGAAGTATCCTTGTTTTGGATTAAAGCCCACGCGGGGCTAGAGGGGAATGAGCGTGCGGACCACCTAGCGAAGGAAGCGGCTCTCAAAAGCAAGCGGAAGCCCGATTATGACCGTGTACCGATCTCATTCGTCCGGCGGCAAATCCGCCAGGAATCGATAGGCGAATGGGATCGGAGGTATAGGGGCGGAGAGACCGCTTCCGTTACTAAGCTGTTCTTGCCTGATGCACTACATGCATACAGAATAGTGCGGCGGATCAAGCCAGAGGGAATAATCACGCAAGCGTTGACGGGGCACGGTGGGTTCTCAGAATACTTGCACCGCTTCAAGTGTAAGGAGAGCCCATCGTGTATCTGCGATCCCTCTGTGCCGGAGACAGTCCCTCACCTCCTAATAGACTGCCCAGTGCATGTCGAGCGCAGAATAAACTTTCAAATTGAAGCCGACATGAATGTAACTACAGGGACCTTGGCGACTCTCCTTTCGGGGAGAAAAACGCAAATTCTGCTGCTCGCATTTCTTAACGACGTGTGCAAACACGTCGTTAACAGAAATAAAACCGGCTAAGACACATATTTAATTATATGTGTACCTTAGCCGGTCCCGCAATAATGTTTGAGCGCAGAAAAGGTCCCTGACAATGTTAGGGGTATCGCTTAAAAAAAACAAAAAAAAAAAAAAAAAAACCTAACCTAACCTAACCTACCTACCTACCTACCTACCTACCTACCTACCTACCTACCTACCTACCTACCTACCTACCTACCTACCTACCTACCTACCTACCTACCTACCTACCTACCTACCTACCTACCTACCTACCTACCTACCTACCTACCTACCTACCTACCTACCTACCTACCTACCTACCTACCTACCTACCTACCTACCTACCTACCTACCTACCTACCTACCTACCTACCTACCTACCTACCTACCTACCTACCTACCTACCTACCTACCTACCTACCTACCTACCTACCTACCTACCTACCTACCTACCTACCTACCTACCTACCTACCTACCTACCTACCTACCTACCTACCTACCTACCTACCTACCTACCTACCTACCTACCTACCTACCTACCTACCTACCTACCTACCTACCTACCTACCTACCTACCTACCTACCTACCTACCTACCTACCTACCTACCTACCTACCTACCTACCTACCTACCTACCTACCTACCTACCTACCTACCTACCTACCTACCTACCTACCTACCTACCTACCTACCTACCTACCTACCTACCTACCTACCTACCTACCTACCTACCTACCTACCTACCTACCTACCTACCTACCTACCTACCTACCTACCTACCTACCTACCTACCTACCTACCTACCTACCTACCTACCTACCTACCTACCTACCTACCTTACCGAAGGTATAGCTTTGAAACGACGTTTGGACTATAGTGAACGCTGGAATAAAACGTAAGCGTGTTTTAATTTTTCCAGTGGCGCCATCTCTTGGCACAGTTATGAAAGAAATCATTAGTAGTAGTAATTTCATGTTTACCGCATTTTGAAATAGGTGTCTTATAAGAAATGCTAATTATTTAAGAGCAGCTCGTGTGAGTTTTATTTGTGATTAATTGTGTATTAGTTTTATTAGGATTACAACAGAAGGTGTTGAGATAAAGGTAAACTAGCTGGCCTTTTTTTTTTTTTTACAATACATACATCTTTATCAACGTTAAGAAATCACCTGCTCAGGCGTGGCCTCACATTATGATAAATTGAAGGTAAGGCAGTCAAAGATCTCTTCAATACAATGCCATATTGTATATTGTGGCTACTTTTGGTCTTTGTTTTACAAAAGATCCACACGTTAACAGTACAAAACACTCATGGTGCTATTGTGATTTGTGCCCGAGCAGGCTATGAGAGTGCTTTTATGGCTGCATTACTTAGAGATGTTTGTGATCACGAATGATAACAATATTGAATCTCTCCGTTCGTTCTTCGGAGTTTCTCAGGTTTACCCCTGAGCGGTGTCACTTACACTTGAACTCTCTCATTAAAGTTCCTTCAATTGACCCTCAAAGTAATCTGACTCGCGAACCGCTCAGGGTAATAGTTTAACGTACAGTTCTAAACAAAAAGTTAACGACGAGAAGTCGTTTGTACCATTGTTTACGCGATCCCGTCACGACTCGGGGTGTGGATTTCCACCTGTCTAAATCGTACTGACGAGCGCGAGTCAGGTCTCCCTCATGAAGCTCTTTATTTAGAGCTATTTACTTTCCTTTTGACCCCCGCGTGTCCCACTTACACCGGGGGAGTATGTCACAGTTTTATATGACTACTTGTATGATGGTAGTTTGCTCAATTATTTTGTTATTAAAATGTTGTTAATGCATTAGATATTTGCATCATTGTTATTATCGACGCGTACTTTGTAGTCCCTGAGCAGGCTGCGAGAGTCCTCCATCACTCATTAACTACTTAGAGAGAAGTTCATGTCGCCTCGAACACCACTGACGTCCCCCTTAAAGACGGACACATGCAGCGTTTGAGAACTACCATGAGTCTCTTCGTTCGTTCATTGAAGGGTCGCAGGTTTACCCCTGAGCGGTGTCACTTATACTTGAACTCTCTCTTCAAAGTTCTATACAATTGTCCCTCAAAGTTGTTGTCCTGTTCGCTCATCGCTACTAAGGAGGCCATAACTCTGTTCTGAGGCCAAAGTGTAATTTAGAGACTCGATGTCTGGCACTACGTCGCGGCGCCACACGTCGTTGCACCATGCGGACTTCGAGTCTGTCTGTAGTACCGATCGCAGCGCTAACTGGACTCACTGCAGTTCGTCCCGCGAGCGCTCGCCCTCACTGTACTACATATTTGAACGGACTCGAGGATGTCTTTCCGCGAGAACCGTCAAGTGCGCATAGTGACACGCGCAGTGTGGCTCGTGTTACTGACGCCGGCCTCAACCAGGAGTGGTCCCGGATGTGACCGCGGACCGCAATGTGCGTTCGAAATGTCAACATACGAATGTGTCCTGCAGCAGTTCGTCATTGACGTCCAGCGTTTTTTTTTTTTTTTTTCCACTGTACATCGACAGTTAGATAATTGTTTCACCGCTCAGGGTAATTATTTAATGTACAGTTTTAAATAAATTCCACGACAAGTGGCATAATATCTCAACCATATTTTGCCACCGTCACAACTCGGGGTGTGGATTTCCACCAGTCTAAATCGTATAGACGGAGAGCGGGACAGGTCTCCCTCAATCAAGCTCTCTTGCTGTTAGTGTTATCATCCCCTTGTGACACACATGGGGTAACACTTATATATATACACCCTTATTTTGAAATTGCGATACCTTATCTCACAGCTAATGTAAACGACGGGTGACAATATAATAGTGAAGTTAGTTTTTTTCTTTTGCTTTTATTTAAAAAGTTATGATAAGTCAAAGATTTTCAAAATCCCGCCGAATTTTATTGTTATTCTACACCGAACGCTGCGATACACAGCTGAGCGCGGTCATCGACCCGAGCCGTCACAGAATACTTGATAGCTAGTGTGCCGTCTGGTAATACGACATTTATTTGGTATTTTTTAAAGATAAGTAATCGACTATCATATTTGATATTTTTATTGGATATATGGATTCAGTTACTGCTACAGATATTCTGATTTTAATAAGTCCCATATTTTCAAAATAGGGGTGTATATATAATTAGTGGTCTTTGTTCAATCATGCTATGCTTTATCGAGTCCATAAACCTTTCCTTGTCCATAAAAAAAAAAAAAAAACTTCATCTACGTGCCACTAGATGGAGTTGTGCGCCAAAATATTGATTCTCTCCGTTCGTTCTTCGGAGTTTCTCAGGTTTACCCCTGAGCGGTGTCACTTACACTTGAACTCTCTCTTTAAAGTTCATTACGACTGTTCCTCAAATTTCGTGAACCGCTCAGGGTAATTGTTTAAAGTACAGTTTTAAAGCCAACGTTAACGACGAGAAGTCGTTTGTACCATTGTTTACGCGATCCCGTCACGACTCGGGGTGTGGATTTCCACCTGTCTAAATCGTACTGACGAGCGCGAGTCAGGCCTCCCTCATGAAGCTCTTTATTTAGAGCTATTTATTTTCCGGTTGGCCCCCGCGTGTCCCACTTACACCGGGGGAGTATGTCACAGACTTTTCATGTGACTTCTTCATGGTAGTTTGACCTATTATTTGATCATCAAAATTTTGTTAATCATGTAAATGTTTGTATCATTTTGTCCAATCTACCTCGACCGGACCGGTAGTTTGTTCCCTCTGCGCAGGCTGCGAGAGTCCTCCTTTACTTTTGTTCTACTTAGAGAGAAGTTCATGTCAGCTCGAACACCACTGACGTCCCCCTTAAAGACGGACACATGCAGGGTTTGAGAACTACCATGAGTCTCTCCGTTCGTTCATTGGAGTGTCGCAGGTTTACCCCTGAGCGGTTTCATTTAACTTGAACTCTCTCTTTAAAGTTCTATACAACTGTCTCTCAAAGTTGCTGGGGTCTTCCTGTTCGTTGATCGCTACTAAGGAGACCTGTTCTGAGGCCAACGTATACATGAGAGGCAGACTCGAGTCCGACAGCACTACGTCGTCGCGGCGCCACACGTCGTCGTTGCACCATGCGGACGTCGAGTCCGTCTGTAGTACCGATTGCAGCGCTTACTGGACTCACTGCAGTTCGTCCTGCGAGCGCTCGCCGTCACTGTACTACTACATATCTGAACGGACTCGAGGATGTATTTCCGCAAGAACCGTCAAGTGCGCATAGTGACACGCGCAGTGTGGCTCGTGTTACCGACGTCGGCCTCAACCAGGAGTGGTCCCGGATGTCTCCGCGGACCGCAATGTGCGTTCGAAATGTCAATGTACAATGTGTCCTGCAGCAGTTCGTTAGACGTGCATCGCATTCTCCACTGTACTTCCACCCGCGTTATAAATGATCCACCGCTCAGGGTAATAGTTTAATGTACAATTTTAAACAAAGTTTACGACAAGTCGTGTACTTCCTGAACCATAACGTATCATCCCACCGTCACCGACTCGGGGTGTGGATTTCCACCCGTCTAAATCGTATCGACGGAGCGCGAGACAGGTCTCCCTCATTCAACATACATTATTTATATTAGTTTTGACATCCCGTTGTGACCCACACACAATGAGATAACATTGTTTTATTATAATAATGCCATGCTTCGGATTGTAATTGCATACATTGACCATGGCATTCGTCAAGTCAAGAGGCATTTTAATTTTTAATGTCTGGCCTGGCCCCCATCACGTCATCGTATCTTATCATCTGATGACGAGACAAGGTCCGTCGCTACACGAGCCGCTACCTCGCACTGTCCCTGTACTCTGTATACTTCGGTAATTGTTTCACTTCCTACGAAGGATTCACTCTCCGTTACTCGTCGGCCGCCACTAGCAATCTGTTCGTGGACATATTAATTTTATTTCTGTAGCCCTATGTTGTACATTATTGTAAGTAAGTATATGTATATTATAACATTTTTCAATTTTATTATTTACACTTCTACACTAATATAAAAAAGAGGAAAGATTTGTTTGTTTGTTTGGAACGAATAAGACCTATTTTTCAAAAAATCTTTCTTAGCAACATTTGTTATTTAATTTATTTCATTAAGATGCTAACGGCGCCTCGCGGTTTCATCCGCGTAGTTCCCGTTCCCGTAGGAATATGGGGATAAAATTATGCTAAAAACCTTCCCACTGAATCACTATCTATTAAAACAAACCGCATCAAAATCCGTTGCGTAGTTTTTTTTTTTTTTTTTGTCAAACCAGACTTTGCACCACAGTATAACAATGAGTACTGTTTTGCATATACTACATACTTATGTAGGTACTTACTTTAATATTATAATTTCAGTATAGTTCATATAATTTAGTAGAAAATATGATTAGGTTAGGGGTGTTTTCCAATAAGAGCTCTAAATAAAGCGCATTATACCGCATAATGCTCAACGTTTAGTGTTCCAGCTTCCAGTTATAACATCGCACAATGGAGCACTCTCGAAAGAAGTGCTTTCGCGTGATAGACTGGACTGGACTGGACTGGACTGGAATGGACTTCTAATTTGGAAAATCAAACAATGAATACAATCATATCTTCTAAATGTAACAATAGTTTCTTATGCCTACTAGGTAACCTATTCCATCAAACAAAGACTTTCGTCGATTGTGCAATTGTGAATACTCAAAATGTTTGGCCATATTATAGAGCTCTCTAAAACGGTTAATGGTACAAGGACGAGTAGAAGGCCAGCGTTCTCGCGGCCGATCGCCCACAAGGTGGACAGACCTCATAGAACTGGACAAAGTGTTCCCTTACTGTGTACCACACGCAATGCTACGAATATAGACAAGTGGAGAAGTCTCGCAAAAACCGAAACCAACCTATCAGACAATCCATGACCACGACCACTCTGTCAGGAGTGTACGACTAAGAAGAAGAAGGTAGCCTAGGCATTGCCTAGGCCCTAGGCTACCGCAGAGCCAGCGCTACCTTGCGTGAGATTTTTATTGGTCGCGTGTCCATAGATATTAAATAACTTATTTATTTCTGTACCTAGTTTAAAAATATGTCAAAGTCAACTGTCAATCAAGTCAAATGAAATGTCAAAATCTCCATCAGTCTGTCAGTCGGTCAATTTGTTAACGTGAGACATTTAAACCTATTATTATATGTTGTGTTTGTCCTTTCAGAGTAGGGATGGCGATTCTTTACGAAAAAGATCGATTTTTAAATCGATTCGAATCGTAGTCTAATGAATCGATTCACGAAAAAATCGAGGCCTACAAAATCGATTCTTAAAAAATCGATCTTTTTTTCAAGTTTGCGTTTACAATGTAAATTTGTATCAATTTTACTAAAAACAAGATTAATATCCATAAGAATCTCATAAGAATCCATATATCCAATAAAAATATCAAAAATGATAGTCGATTACTTATCTTTAAAAAATACAAAATAAATGTCGTATTACCAGACGGCACACTAGCTATCAAGTATTCTGTGACGGCTCGGGTCGATGACCGCGCTCAGCTGTGTATCGCAGCGTTCGGTGTAGAATAACAATAAAATTCGGCGGGATTTTGAAAATCTTTGACTTATTATAACTTTTTAAATAAAAGCAAAAGAAAAAAACTAACTTCACTATTATATTGTCACCCGTCGTTTACATTAGCTGTGAGATAAGGTATCGCAATTTAAAAATAAGGGTGTATACTGAATGTTTTTATTGATTGCAAAAAAGTAAAAACAACACTTAGAACACACAAAATGAAAGAAAACTACAAACATGCGCAAACGCCGAAAGTAGAGATCTCCATTTGCAATTTTGTTTGTTTTGTTTATTATGAAAATTGCCAGTCTTAAAAGAAAAAAAAATGTTGGAAATAAAAAAAAAAACAAATAAAAATATTTAAAAAAATATACTTACTCGAAATAATGAAGACATACCTAAATATCTAAAATAAATTAATCATAAATATGTAAAATGAATATTAAAACGATATTATCGATTTTACTGCCATCTACATCTACAGTTAATACTAAATACCAAATAGTTTCGAGGGATATTATACACGGTGGCGCTAATGTCACAGTGCAAATATGGCCGCATACATCAAGTGCGAAATTGTCCCCCCCCCTGGTTTATACCAAAACAGAAAAAATCGAATGTCGATTTTCAAGGGTGATATATCGATTCAGTGAATCGACACAGTACTTCATATCGATTTAAAAAATCGATATTTTCTGCTCGAAAAATCGATTCTTCGATTAATCGATCTCAGATCGCCATCCCTATTTCAGAGATTTGATCCTGCAGCGATAAGTCGGGACATATCCTCAATATTACAGACCATCGGCATTCTTACCGATCATCTCCAAAATTTATGTGTATTAGCAGCGAAACACTCGAAATTGGCGGAGTTGTGGCTTGATGCCTTCAGAAGCCAAAAACACAAGAATTGAATTGAATTGACATTTAAACCTATTTTATTGTAAATAAACATATAAATAGTAGTTGAATTTATCTGTTACTATAACTGCGTGTTTTAAGATGTGTTTTACGTATGTTTAGGTGTTACAGCTGAGTGTGACATATTGAGAGACTAACTAAACATAACCTAATTGTAATCGCCCGGGGTCCGTATCACTACCCGGCGCCCGCCTGTAGCCACTAGCCATGTTCTCCCACACGCTGCACGGCGTGCTCCTCCGGGCGCGGCTGGCGCTCGCCGCCCCGCACTGCGCGATACACTCCGCGCCGGTCACATGCGCCGCCAAGAAAACAACTACAGCCGCAGGAGGTTAGTTTTATTTGTATGTAAGAGGACACCTTAATGTTCTATGCTACCTTTCAGTACTCTAGTTTTTGATGGTTAATATTGGGTTGAAACTGCAGTACCTACATAATCTTAAAGAAATAAAGTCCTCCACTGCGTCTGTGTTCTATAAAATCCCTAAAATTATTGAAAGGATTTTCATGTGGTTATCATCGATGGATAGGCATTCATGATTAGGGCTTCAGTACAATATGCCCATGTCTCATGTAAATTGGTTGAAACAAGTCATTTCATTTATTGTTGAAGTTGTGAAAGGTCAACCCGCCTCAAGAGTTATCATAGAAAATAGAAATACTGTCTAATACTTTGAAACATTGCAATTTAAATCTAATCTAGTAAAACATTAAGGTTGAGCAACACTTATCTAACAAATATTTATCATGAAAACTGGCCCTAACATTGAGATTTGAATTTATTGATTGTATGAATATGTTTTTATTGATGATCTACAATGATATGTTCTTGTCACGTGTGTCCATTGGTTGCAGGTGTGATGGGCCTGGGTAAGGGCAAGAAGAAGGGCGGCAAGGTGATAGCGGTGGAGAAGAAGGAGATGGAGGTGGAGACGGACCCCACGCGGCTCATCTCCTATGTGTGCGGCTCCAACATCTACACCACCGGCGAGGATGTCCAGGTAGTTGAGAGAGAGAGTTGTCATTTTGCGAATATATCATTTAAGAGTCGACTTTATGAGAAGTTGACCAAATACGAAGTTGTCATTGTGAGAAGTGGACATTTCGAGAAGTTGTCTTTTTACGAAGTTGACATTCTAGGAAGTTGACGTTATAGGAAATGTGCATTTTTTGTCGGGTTGACATTATGAGAAGTTGACATTATGAGCTGATACGTAACACCCACAGCCAGTGCGCTCACAGGGGGTCTCTTATAGCACAGGTCTCAGCGTGACTCTTGGTGTTCACTGCAGGGGCAAATGGCCTAACACAAGAAAAGTTGATGTTTGGTTGTAGCGCAAAGTGCTAACAATTTGTCCAACCACATCACTTTTCAGGTGTTTACCCCGCAGTGTGTCGTATCTGGTGTTCCCTACCCGTATGCACTATGCCCGCCTCGTTGCAGCTGGCGGCCGACGCGGAGTACCCCCCGTGGCTGTGGTCGCTGCCGACGGGCGCGGCGCCGCCGCTGCACGCGCTCGACCCCGACACCAAGCGCTACTGGGTGCGCGTGCGCGCCGCCGGCATGCGCCGCAACAACAAGCTCCGGGCCATGAGGAAGTTCTAGGGGCGCCCGCCCGACACGGGTACTAATAGCTTAGGATATATCAATAAATGTACATACTTAGAACAGTAAACGGTGTATTTATTTTTACAAAATTCTTGGACATAAACCGAAACTTTACAAAACTTTCATCCCGACGACCACTTCGAAGTATACAAACGAATTTACATTTACAAAATTGTGACTGTGTGCTCGTGCGCCGGACCCCGATTAGCGAGGCCGTGTCCGCGGGCGCCGCCGCCGCGCGCCGCCCGCCGGTCGCCGGCGCTCGTTATAAGCAGTCCATGGTGTCCTCCTTCACTATCATCGGCGGCGCGTAGTCGCCGTGCTTCGTGCCGAACGAGTACGAGTACGGGTTCTGAAACGAGAGGCGACCGGTGAGTCCCGCGTCACACCTACCAGTGTCGGCCAGCGACCGGCTCGAGACTCACCTTCTTAGTGTTGTAGAGGTTGGGCGGGTAGGCGGCGGGGCCGGGCGTCTTGGTGGGCTTGCCGGCGCCCTCCAGCCGCGCGCCCAGCGAGTACACCGGCTGTCTGCACGCACACACATACACGTGTCATTTAACTAAACTAGATATTGTAGGTTCTAAGATGCTTCCTTGTGGAATTCTAAAGGTTAAACTAACAGTGGGATATTGTATCTCATGGTCCTAAATAAATTACTCGGGTCACTGCAAAGCTTCTACGAACGTAGTGATTATATTCTCTTTGGCTTCTACTATTAGCAATAAGCTTAAGGTATAGGTACATACCATATACTTCATAGGAATACAATAAACTGTATCAAAGGCCTCAGAGAGATCTAGTAGAATTCCCAGCGTGTACGTGTTTATTAATTACTTAGTGAAAAAGTCTGAAGATTAATAGAAAAATGTTAAAGTCGATATCGACAGTATGCAGAGGGGCTCACTTGGTACGGTAGACGTTGGTGTCCCGCTGGAAGTAGACGGCGGGCCCGGGGCTGAGCGGCTTGGAGTTGAAGCCGACGCGCGCGCCCATGGAGTAGACGGGCGAGCCCGGGCCCAGGCGCAGCGCGTACGCGTTGGGCGCGGGCCCGGGCCGCTTCAGCGCGAACCCGAGCCGCGCGCCCATCGAGTACACCGGCGCGCGCGGCTCGCGCATGGGCGGGCAGCGCTCGGGCGCGTGCGCGCCCGGGCCCGGCGTGCGCATCGTCGAGCGCGGCGGGAAGCTGCAACAGGCGCCGGTCACGCACGAGCCACACACCACCGGCGGGTGCCCGCCTCGCACTGCCCTGCACTAGTACCTCGCGCCGAAGCTCCAGGCGGGCGAGGTCACGACGCCGTCGCGCGTCACGCGGTCGATGCGGTAGGCGGGCCCCGGGCCCAGCGGCTTCACGCGGAACCCCGCGTTGGTCCCGAACGAGTACATCGGGTTGCGGTACCGCGACGGGTCGTGCATCGCGTACCCGCACGTCGACGGCAGCATGTACGCGCCCGGCCCCGGACCTGCGCGCACACACACACTAAAGTGGAACTTCATGTTGTGTGTTTGTTACTACTAAAAACGATCACTTGTAAGGTGAAGTCATGAAGCACACCGCGACGTTCTATACGTACCGTGAGATCCGCGGCTCCATCAGTTGATTTTCCAAACTGTCCACGACGTAATTAACCCGAGTCGACGAGTTTTTAATAATTTGTATGGTCGTGTCCGTCCTGCCTGTCGCGCCGCCTGATGCGCGGGGACCGCGATACACGACGCGACACTCGCAGGTAACGCATCGTTTCGATACGGGTTTCAATAGTTATTTGTTGTTACCTACAGCCAGTAACCGCCGGCTGCCACCGGAGTAACATACGCATACGGGCAGGTACACTTAGGCGCATCGAATATGACTCACCTGGTTTCTTAGCCATTCTGTTTTAGTTTTCCACTGAAATTTTAAAATGAAACCTAAAAAGTATAAATAATTTAGAGTCTAAAAATAAGCGTGAACTATAATTTTGTCATGCCAACGGTTTCGCCATGATGTTTGTCCGAAAACAAATGAACGTCGCCGACAGCGTCAGCTCGAGGTCTGACAGGGAACAATGAAAGAGGTCGGATCGAGGGCGAAACGAGTTTTTATATATTAACAATAGGTCATCGGCTCGGCCGGTCAGACGAGGAGGAGACAGTGGTCCCCGCAGCACGGGGCGAGGTATTCAGCGGAGCGGAGTGAACCCGGTGAGCGGCGCGAGCTCCCCGCGGGCGGCGCCCGGCGGCGTCACCGCCTCCTCCCACTGGAACACACACACACACACACTCGGGGTACGGGGACCCGCGGGAGAGGGGCGGGGGGCGGGGGCAGTACCTCCTCGGTGAGGGGGTGTCGCTGCAGCGCGCGGTGCAGGTAGGCGGCGTACAGCAGGTTGGCGACGCCGAGCGCGCGCACCATGGTCTCGAAGCCGAGCGCCCACGCGGCCAGCCCGCCCGCCACCGGGCCCGCCACGTACGCCGCGCTGGCGGCCGCCTGCAGCAGGCCGGCGCGGGCCGGCGCGCGCCCGCCCGCGCCCGCCACCAGCGCCGGCACCAGCGCCGCGTCCGCCGCGCCCAGCCCCAGGCCCAGCAGCGCGTGCGGGCCCGCCAGCGCGCCCACCGAGCGCGCGTGCGGCAGGGCGAGCGCCGCCAGCGCCACGCACACCACGCCGCCCACCGCCAGCCGCTCGCCACGCCGCCCGCCGCCGCCCGCCGCGCCGCCCAGCGCCGTCGTGCTCACCAAGTACGCCGCGCTGTCCGGCACGAACACCGCGCCGCCCACCCACCGCTACACGCATACACACCACACACGTCACAACACGTCGCTCGGCTCCCTCACACACCCACTACATGCGATAGTATCACCTGCGGGTGGAACTTGTCGGCGATCCAGAGCGGCAGACAGGGCTCGAGCGCCGCCATGACGGCGGTGGTGAGCAGCACGGCGCCGGCGCACGCGCCGCCGGCGCCGCGACGCGCCTCCGCCCGCAGCGCGCCCGGCGCCGCCACGCCGCCCTCGCACGCCTCCGACGCCTTCAACACACATTAGGTACATATACACTGTGACCGTCCCGACCGACCCCTGCCGCAGGGAGGGATCGCTTACCTGGTTGTATTCTTCCGTGTCTAGAAACCGGTACTGCAACACTGGACACAAACAGAACAAATTGATAGTCGAGTTCTATACGGTACCACGTGAGGGGCAGTCATAGGTAATGTGTTGAAGTACCGAGGTCGGCGAGAAGCGCGACGGCGATGATGAGGAAGGGCGTTCCCGGGCTCCAGAGCGCGTACGCGACGCCGCCGAACGGGTACCCCACCAGGACTCCTGCACACACACACCCGTCACATACCGCTAGCGACGCACTCGCGTATCAATAGGGGGGCAGTCTTACCGAGTGCGACGGCACCGAGCAGCGCGGAAAGCGCAGCGCGCGCGCGGTGCGGCGGCGCGGAGGCGGCGGCCAGCGCCAATCCCGCCACCGCCGCCAGCGCCGCGCCCGCGCCCTGCGCCGCGCGCCCCGCGCCCGCCAGCACGCCGCTCCACGCGCCGCCGCCCAGCGCGCTCACCCCCGCGAACACTGCACCCACACACACAGAAATAAGGGCGGGTCACACGGAGCGAGTGGGCCGGACTAGTGACACACGCACCCAGCGCGGCGAGCAGGAGCAGCGCGGTGCCGGCGCGCAGTACGGGCGCGGGCCCGGTGCGGCAAACAGCGGCGGCGGCGGGCGCGGCGCAGGCGAGCTGCGCGCCCGCCTTGGCCGCGAGCACGGCGCCGACGGCCGCCTGCGCGCCGCCGCTCTCGCTCGCGTTCATCACGCTGGCCAGCGGCGCGCCGCCCGCCGCCGCCCACTGCGACACCGCCTCGCCTCGGATCCAGTCCGGGATTATCGGCACTGCATCGCCATCCGACAATACCATCGATGTAACATGTACACAAAAGTATCCACATTATATGTTGGGTGGAGTCTCCTTCGCTGACTGAGGTCCCCATTTATATTTTGTGCTTTTGTATGAGAAACTGTGAATTCTCGAACGGAGCTGCCGTCTCCGCTTGCTCCTCATCTCTACCTCCTAAATTCCTAGACGATATTTCGATTAAAGACAACAATTGTATTTAGAAGAAACATCAATTCTAACAGCAAACCTTTAAAACACAAAAGAAAACCAATCACTAAATAAAGAGGTAGTGTGTGTCCTCACCGAGCACGGTGAGCAGCACATTGTCGAGGAAGAAGGTGAGGTATATGAGCGCGAAGGCCAGCAGCCACGAGTGCGTCATGTCGCGCGTGTCCCGCCCGAGTGCCGCGCGGCGGCCGCGTGCGGCGCCCGATAGCGCGGCGCGTCCAATCGGCGGGCGCCCGGGCGGAATATCACACAATGCAATTTTATGGGTCGCGCGCTCCAGCGGATTGATTGTCCCCGAGACGCGCCGATACACGCCGATCCAATAAACTCTTTAATTTACAGTTCCACCCGCGCCGCCTCCTCGCCCGCTATCAGATGGGCCCACTCATCACATATACTGCAGCCCGCGGCTTCGTCTCCCCATCCAACGATCCATATTAGTAAAGTACCTACTTATATAGCGTAGGCACGCGTGCCGCTCGGTGATGTACCCGAACGTTACCTTCATCCATCATTTTCAAATGATTAAAACTTACTAATTAGGGTTCTGTAGTCCTGACAAGGAACCCTTATTGTTTCGCCATGTCTATCCTTTCTTCCGTCTTTCCCCGGCGGTGCAGCGATGTGTAATATTGCAGGGGATCCATAAGTATTAATTTATTCCTCGACAAAGTGGTGGAATGGAATACTGTTTTTATTTTAACCTTTGAATAAGCTTGCCCTTCACTGTAACCCGCCTGATGGCAGCGATGAATAAAGTGAAAGATGGAGTGTGCTGCTGTGCTGGCCCAGATGAGACCCATCTATTCACTGGTGACTTAAAGAGACCCAGATTGTACTTATGTGTGCGGTGGAGCTGCACACTCGCGGTGTTCGTATGATGAAGGTGTACACGAAACGATGCGTGCGAGCCAAAGGGAGGTGCGAGCTGAGAGCCCGTGCAACATCAACTACGAAGTATGAATGGTACAACATACATCGTCTATGCATGACGTGTATCTGAAGGGATGAGGGAATCTCATCCTTCTGGGAGAGAATGGTGTAAAGCCTCTATTTATTTTTGCTAGTATTTCACACGATAGTTTTCAAGTAAGTACTTAGGTAGGTCTAGGTACATTTCATAAGATGGAAAGTTATACTTGTTTTAGTTATAATTAGGGTTCCGAAGTGATAATTATTAGTCATAAAATAAGTTGGTACATTAATGGAACAAACGTACTTAATTGTTTTAAATAAACAATATCACTGCAAGTAACCAGACGTTCTTGCGTTAATAATTAGGTAAGTAAGTACTTATAAGTAATTATTACTAAGTTATTACTATTCTGCTACCTTTGTCTATAAGTAGGTATAGGTTTACTGTATAGCCTTCTATTAAACGGGCAAACTAAGTATAAGGCGAACCGTAAAACAAAATACGTTGTACCTATATCTGTATACTCACTAGAATAAGTACGAGTATGTATATTAATCAATCCTTTTGAATGAAAGACAATTACATTACATCATCCTGTTTATTTCCATTAAACTGAGGGTGGTACTGTGAAGATATCATTATTACTCATTAGGGATTAGGAATTGATTGAACATGTTTAGAGTCCTGCGAGTCTGACAATGAACCATTATTCATAGTTTCGCGTTGTCCGTCAGCCGGTCTATCCCGGTTTAGGGTAGAGTCTCATTATTTATTATACTGTGGTAGAGTAGCTACTTTAACAGTTAACATCAGGGAGCTACTGTAATTTGAATAGGTACTCAATGTTTGGGTAGATATAAATTATATTAAGTAGGTACCTACGTAATTACGCCGAAATATTCGTAGAATGAAATATTTTAAAAAATACCTACGGCGACACTTCGGTAGTGCCGACTAGAATGCCTGGCTTTTGTCTTCCTTGTCTTTTAATTGCTTAATCTGAATCTGATTAATTTTATCCTACCATTTGGTTACCGATTCGAGAAAATGTTAACGTGATACTCATATCTTTGTAAAATACTGTAAGTAAATGTCTTTTTCTTTTATATAAGTACTTACTTACTTATTTACCTTTATCTTAAAGTAATCTGTAGCGCATACTTCTTGTTTTATATAACTACTAGCGTCCCGCCCCGGCTTCGCACGGGTCCAATTTTCCCGTTGATCCAGATTTTTTTACATAAGAACCTTCTCCTAATAATAAGAAATACAACAAAAAAAGAATTAGTGAAATCGGTCCAGCCATTCAAGCGTGATGCCGTGACCAAGAAAAACGGGTTTCATTTTTATATACTTAAGTACTTATATATAGACTATGTTACTATCGGTGTAAACCTGTAATTGGCTCATCTGAGACTAGACTCAAACAATGTTAATTAAGTTTAATGTAAGTTGTTGGTTTTCCTAACGAATAAATAAAAGCCCTAGACCTTAGCGCATCTAAGGGCTAGTTATTGTACCTGTTAAGTACATTTTTTACAATTCATCATCATCATCATCAAAGGCCTCTACATCTGTAACAGATGATTTAAGCAGTGTGTGGTGATATTGAACGACACCTTCTACGGTGACTTGTCAAACCTTCTTAAAAAAAACTTGTTTTTACAATTACAAAATAGAAATCAGCCAAAACAGGTACTACGCTTCGGAACCAAAAACCATACGCGGCCCAACACACACTTGACCAGTTTTTTAGTAAGTATTGGATCTAGGTTACTTCATATTATTAAATTTTTATTTTATTATCTTTAGGATATGTCATTTTTGTATAACTCATCCAAAAAATAAATAAAAAGAAATAAAATCTTATGGGGAAAGGTCAAAGGTTGCAGTAGCCATTGTTGAAAGATCATAGACTGTCACCTTTTTGTCCAACAAAACAATCATTGACAATGTCAATGCAGTTTCAGCTGTCAAGTCAAATGATATAATGTCAATTGTCACTGCCATCCCTCCCTAGCCTAGACTGAGCGAATTTTCGTGGAACGGAATGGATGGAGCTTTGATTGAAATGAGATGAGGTGTGACGTGAAGTGAAGTCTAGCTTCAACAAATAAACAGAAAACAGAGGGACACAGATTATTTTATTTAGTCGAGTCGGTCGATCGAGTACGATCAGTCGTTTTCTAGTTGTATCAGAGGTGTTAGTGAAAGCGAGTCGAGTCAGTGTGGCGAGGTGTCGGGCGCAGGTCGATTGTGTTGATGAGTGCGGCGCCGTAGTACGAGCTGGTGATCGAGTGGCGAGCAGCGAGCAGCGCGGCGATGGCGACCCGCTGAGGGCGCGCGACGCGAGTCCGCCCCCACAACACGACACTTACTATGGTGAGCTTTTGGTAACTATTCATATTAAACTTCGCGACAAATACTTATTCCTCTAGCGATCACTTCGGCCAGGATTTGTTGTACTATGTTTCAATACAATGATAATCTACAAGTGGCTCAGTTCTTGAAATGATTCGCCTGTACCTCCATATCTATTGTTAAGCTCCCTCTGTTAGTTAGAAAATGGCAAGCAATGTTTGAGAGACAAGAAAGTGTATTTATTTCTATTTTGGTGTTCAGTAGTTCCTTATTATACCTGAAACCTAACATTCTAGACGGTTAGATACAAACAGTTTTAGAGTTCCAATTGCGCTGAAATAAAGAATTAGAAATAGAAATTAATACAGTGTGCATTATGTAAGCTGATTACAAGACTGTAAACTATCAATAATGGTTGTTTTATTGCCCGTGTTTGCGTTGCGAGCGCTTATAAACTCATTCACATGTTTTATTGGAATTTGGTGTTCACTGGTCGTCACTCCATGTTACCCGTGAAATGAAGCTTCACTGATATCTCAGATTTTATATCGGCCTTATCTACACATTGAGCTATTTACCTGTGCTTACTATTCATTGAATGAGATACTGAGTACACACGGTCAGGTCCTGTTGTCTAATCAGCGCAGTATTAATGAAACTGATAAGTGGGACTCCACTCCTGTACTAAAAAGTTTCAATCGTGGTTATGAGAGACATCCTGTATTTGACTTAAATCAGTAGTTTTCAAGCCTATCAATATAAATGATACCAAAATATTATATTAAGTATTGTATGTACCTAATTAGTAGTCTTCTGTGTTAAACCTGTCACAGCTGTGTTAGCATCTAGCAAATAATATTACAAATGATTGAAAAAAAAATTAACTATTTTATATTGATCATCAACATTATTTACAGTAAAGTTCAGCTGTGGCCTTCACTGTACCCCTTACATTGGTTATTCTGTGCTATTATAAAGGTGTACAGTTTTATAAAATCTCAGGAACTAGTAGTTGTAATTGAAAAATCTTTTAGTGTTGTATAAATAGTCATTTTATAATGTATTTAAATATGTTTGGTGTCACCGCGTATTAGTCTGTAGTAGTTTCAGGGTATGTTCACAGTTACAATTACAATAAATCATGTCATACATATATAGTGTTTTCAGAGTTAACAAAAACAGGTTTTAAATTCTCCAGGTAAAAAGAAGTAAGAGTTAAATGTTAAACAACTTTTAAATCAAGATATGATGTTAAAGTTCACTGGTAAATAAAAGTACAAAATATTGAAAACAATAAATTATTTTAAGAACCTTTGCAACAGGCAAAAGCTTTCTATTCTTATACATTCATTAAATGTAATAATCTACTTTAGTGCATATAAATGACACACATTATACATGCAATTTGGTAATTATTGCCATAATAATGATTGCTAATGATTTTAAATTATTAATTAACTAGCAGCGCCCCGCGGCTTCACCCGCGAAGTTCCCGTTCCCGTGGGAATTTTGGGATAAAAAGTATCCTATGTGTTATTCTGATGTATAAGCAAGATTATTGTAAAGTTTCATTAAAATCCATTCAGTAGTTTTTGCGAGAAAGAGTAACAAACATCCATACATACAAACTTTCGCCTTTATAATATTAGTAGGATATAATATTAGTAGGATGACCCCCTAAACTTCGCTTAGTCGTAAATAAACTTGTAACACACTAGCCCTGGGTATATTTTTCAATAAATAATGATTTAATATTGGTCAAAACAGAAGCATTTTAGACTTGATAATACTATATGTAGTGATGTTGCAATTGTCATTAGAAGCAGGCTTGTGTGTAATGTACTAATGTAGGTAGTGTGTCGCGCTGGGAAACCCTGTTGACAGGGGACGTCCTTAGTGTCCCGATGATACTCGCGCCGTGTCGTGCATACTTGAAGGTAACTTGTATTGTATCACCGAGAGGAAACAGTCGAGGAGTCGTTACTCGGAACATGATTCAGTGGTAATTACAGGCGCACGACCGCCGCCCGCGCCGAGGACACCCGCCTCAGCCTGTCTCACACCACTTTAAATATTTAACGTACCCGAGAAACGTATTTTTAAATAAATGCCGATCATTCCATCACGGTATTATGTTATAAGACACGTTACCTTGAAATGTTTGAAAAACATACCAATTGTTCGAGATAGAGTCAGTGTCGGTGTCGTCACTGTCGGCGGACGGACAGACATCCATGTTTATATTGTAATAATGGTATTATGGGTACTGGTTGGTAGTGTCGGTGTGGTGACGTCACCTGAGCAGTGACCACACGTTGTAGTTACACTGGGCACAGACTGTCGGCGCGGAACAACTGCACGAACAGGAGGACGCGAGGCGCGCCACTCGCACACGCATACAATGGGTAACCGCCTCCGCTAGCTGCCGACACAATGTCGACGCTCTAACTGTACTTATTTTGATACTAGGACCTCCGCACCCTCACTCACTTTGTCCATTCTATTTCGCTTACTACCATAGGTGGCCAACCTAGCAATGTGTTAGGTAACAATCTTTGGGGGTGACAAATAGTTCTCTCTCTTCTGCTTCACTTTGATGAAGCCGTCTCTGTCGGCTAAGAACCAACTTCTTGGGGGTTTTTTTGGACCACTTTCGTCGATATTATCCCGCGATCGATTCTACGCAGGCTGACAGTGTTGTAATGACGTAATCTCGGCGAGACGTTGATTGACGTGATGATGCGGGTCGACTCCTCACAAGGCGGAACGGGCGGCCAGTCTCGTTTCGTTGACTCTAAACTGGCTATCGAAGCACCGCTTGCCCGCGACGAGTGATGTTGTCGACCTCGCGCGACCTACATACTGACACGTTGTTACGTACACGACTTCAACACTCAGCTCAGTGATGACGTCTTGTCAAACCTCCAACTTCAACACCTAAACCAGGCTGAACCTCAGAGACTGGGCTGGCTTTCAATCGGCTGTGACGTCTCAAGATATTCACCACATCATTCTGCACGTTTGCGTCGTCCGCATCTCTTACAACATTAACTACCATGATGTATGTATGAGAGAGTATTCAAGACGAACACCCCTTGTATTTGTTCCTCCTAGAACGCTATCTGATCGATATCTCAAAGCTTAAACGAAGTTAGTCTTAAATGCGTTGACCTCGTCCATGGTGTCTGTGAGATGTTCAATGTTACCGGTAATTTATCGCCGCGCTCTCGCGAATATGTATAAATATTTGCAGCGCAGTGTGGAGTCTGTTCCTGAGCGCGCACGATGTGTAATACAATTAGGTCTTATCCCGCAATTGTGTCTAAAAAGCGTTATGTTTGACGAGTAAATGGAAGTTGTAGTAATACCGTAATACCGCGCCCGTATTAATGCCTGCATGTCACGTCACTGTAACCGAAGCCGCGACCTTCCCTCATTGGAACCTTCCGCCGGACACTAGGTACATACCTGCTCTATAATTATTACTGTTTATAAGTAATTTGTATTCTTATTATTAGATATGCCATTAACATATGGGTCACAATGGGACGAATTCACAGTTTAATTAATAAATAGATAAATTAGTTTTCTCTCTGATAGTAAATTCAGTATTGATAGCCAATATGGTTATAATTTAAAACAATAGATAGCGAATAATCGTATTACATGTGTGACGCAGCTCCGTGCGACACATGACCACGTGTGACCGATGTTTGTCTGTTTGTTTGACTTAAAACTATTATCTGTCGTTAAAACTCGTTACATCAATTCGTCTTGTCCAGTTTAAATATAACTTACCTACCTCAACCTGCCATAAAAATAAAAAGAGAAACAATTAGTAGATAACACAAAGAATGTACAACACGACGGTCTCCGAGAACAATATACTGTTGCGCCGAATGTCAACACAGAGATGTTACACGAAGGTTCTAGAAAGCTCCATTCCTATGATTACAACAATGTGCTGTTGTTTTTGTAGAGATACTGAAATACCAAGCGAAATCTTTGGAGAGTATTATCAAGTTTCCTGCCCTATGGCATCATCGAAGAGTTGGTCTCGATAGTAGCGGATGGAGAGTCGCGTCGTGTGGGAACATTCGCACGGCCGCTGCAGTGAATGCCGTCACGCATGGGGCTATTGAAACATTGAGGAGCTGTTCCGAGACACCGACTGTATGGGAGTACCGCGCGCCCGCGCAGACCGCGTGTAATACTACACACAATGTACTGATACAACGAAACTATTATACTATACTACGAAAACATTCGCGAACACATTCATTGTGACAGTGATGGGGGCGGCCATTGAGGTCGTACTTAACGATAATGTACTCGTAATGTGCCACCTATCGGCGCCCGCTAATGGACTCGTGTAATTATAAGGAGTGTGTGATAATGAATACATCGTGTAGGGACGCGACGGGCGCGTGTGTCGAGTCCATCCCTATTCAGTGACAGGGTGTTAGATATAATGGGGATTTGTCTATCTGTTATAGAGGTGTCTAATGTGCCAGTTGTGCACATGTTTCTCGCAGTTTTTTATCACATCGGCCTCTACGTCATCCGCCTGCCGCCCACATTTTACGCACCACAAACTAAATGTCCTATCGGTACACGTCACATACCTTAAGTACCTCAATTTGAATAAGTAGGTACACTGTACTTACACAGCACGCATATCACGAGAGGGAAGGGCACCGCGTCAACTCGCCCCGTCCAGACTCGTTGTATGAAAATCTCTAGTCTAACTATACACTAATCGTAAGTTCATAACGGAATCTCCTCGCTTCGGAAAAACCTGCAATGGCAAGTCGATACGGTGACATTTCCTTATCGAGATGTGTGTTGTGTCCTGTAGTAGGAGTGTGTTTGTTAAACGTTTGCCAAATGTTCACGAGCTTTCACGAATAGCGACAGCGAGCATAATATGAACGGAGGTGTAGTCATGACTTGGCTCGCATCTGTGGCTCGCCTAGTGTTTGTGGAAGTTCGTCGATGCTCGCCGAGCGTCTATCTAAATAAAATGCGGTCGAATTCCATGGTCTGTGCCCCGTTTGGTAAGTTATGTGTAAGCAGTTACCTACTATGTAAGATGTATCACACATAATAACTAGTATAACTAGTAGGTACCTACGCAGTTACCGCATGCATGGAACAAGTTATATCAAGCCCGCCGTTGTGAGTGCAGTCGGCGGCGGACGTACATTATCTGCTAGTTGTTTCTTACATCACCCACTTCAGGACCGCTGGTTCCCAAAATTGTGATGATATTTTGATTGTAGACATCCAGCGAGCGGCTCTCTCTGATGTGCGCTAATAAAGATGATTGAAAACGCAAATACTTACTTGCGACAAGCATTACCCAACGCTATCAGAGCTCCGCTCCGTGACCGCGGCGCGCGGGTTGGGCAACCAATCCCAACTCAAGTGCAATTAAAACAGAACGTTTAATTCGTTCAAAGTAGTCTTAGTTCAAAAGTAGAAGTACTCCGCGTAAATTAAAATCCAGTGCGAATTTCGGGATAAAACCTATTTTTAATCTTCCCTCTCACTTTTGGTCCAGAAATTTCGTAATCTGTTCAATCAAACAAACAAAACATCTTTCCTGTGTTTGTCTGATTCAAAATATGATAGGTAGGTACTCGACAAAAAGTTAAACTGGCGTGTAGCGTCGGTCAGCGGCCGCGGAGGTAGCCTCAAATGAGTATCGTCTCAGTTCGTGACTCGGAGTGTTCATTATAATAACCGAGTAATTGGAGGTTGCGTCACTCGCCTCTACAGTGTAGATAGAGTGTAGACACAGGTGTAGTGGCACATCACATCCCCTCCGCAGAACAAACAAACCTCCACTTAATAAAGTATTGACGATTGATTTGACTACGGACATCACGCTCACAACCGATTCATTACACGCGGCCTTCATTACAACAATATTTACCAAAAGCGTGACCTACACGATTTACCTGTTAGTGCCTTCTTGATTGATATCGTTTATTTATTTATAATTAAGGTATTTCAAAACTTTATATAAATAAGTTTGTAAAGGATCGGTGTTTGTTCACAGTATTTCTGGTGCATTAATATCATAACCCAGGATATTGTCCTGAACTTACCAAGGGTCGGGATTCACGTGGGTAAAACCGCGGGGCCGGAGAATAGATCATTTTGAGTAGATGCAAAATTAAGGAACATTTTTCAATTGAATTAACAATTTAAAAGTTAAAAAAGACACGATTGATAATTCGCCTAAATAGTACATATATTTGCTTTAATTCAAGAACTTGATAATATCATAATACGATAAGAAAGTGTGATGGTAGTGTCGGCTTTGTGGACATTTCGCACGAATTTCACTCGCATTAAACGGGCGAATCGATGCATTATTAAAATCATATTATTTTATTCTGTAGACGATTCGCACGAAGACAATTTATATATGCGAATCGACCACTTCAGAAATTCATGTACTTATGTGTTTTTTTCTAATATTTCTTTACAATATTCATTCACTTTTATGTTCTATAGTACTTTTTTGTAATTTAGTTACATAAGAGTACAAATATGCCTACGTATTTCCGTATATGTGTTTTATACAACATTTTTTTTTTCGTGCGAATCGATAACAGAAAATCATATTGTTTTAATAATGTGACGATTCGCTCGTAAAGTGTGAGTGAAATTGGTGCGAATCATCGACTGAGGCATAGTGTCTCGTGTGGGGGTGACAGTGACAGACTGACAGACACGGACGGTGATATTGTTATTGGCGGCGGAGAGTGGTAGAGAGAGCGACCAGGAAGTGCATCATAAATATTGACCTTTCGAGTCGTCACCTCGCGCAATCAAAATGTTTACATACAATAAAATGTCGTAATGGAGCCGCGAGTCGCGTGCTCTTAATGGGAACTCACACAACACTTTTGGGAAATAAGTAGAATCAAGTTTGTCAGTGTGCGTCTGATTCGATCTTAAGAATTAATGTTTTAAAAAAATATTTAGGAACCTCGTCATACGTTTGATTCTTCTCAGACTTTGGACAAAGTGCTTCTTTGAAATTTTGAATTATGTATTTTTTTTTTATTAACTACGGCTATTAACTCCTGTCTAGATCGCGATCCTCCCTTCTCAGTGGGTATCGTTACTGAGCCACACACACGTCGAACCAGACAGTCTGGTTCCACTTGTTGCACACGCGAGCGACCGCGCTTTTCTCGTTACAACTCCAAGCACAAGCAATTTTTTTGTCTGAGGATGGTTCTACGGGACACTAGATATATTGGAGGTGGTTGCTGGTGAGTAACACGTGTACGTGTGCGGTTGCAGATCGCGGCGTGGTAGCATGTGGGGCGGCATGAGCGGCGTGCGGCGGTCGCACGCGGCGGCGCTGCTGGCGCTGAGCGCGCTCGTGCTGCTGCTGCTGGCGCGTCTCCCGCCGCCCCCCGCCGCGCGCGCCCCGCGCCCCGCGCCCGTCCCCGCGCCCGCCGCGCGCGCCGACACGCCGGCGCCGCCCGCGCCCTCCGCCGCGCACGGCAACACGAGCACGGCGCCGCCCGCGCCGCCCACGCCCGCGGCCGAGCCGGGCGTGGTGTACGTGCGCCAGCTGTACGAGAGCGGCCACTCGCGCGCGCACCCCGAGCTGTGCCCGGCGCTGGGCGCGCGCCTGCGCCTGCTGGTGCTGGTGTCGTCGGCGCCGGCGCACGCGGCGGCGCGCGACGCCGTGCGCCTCACGTGGGGGCACTACCGCGCGCGCGCCGACGTGGCGCTGGCCTTCGTGCTCGGCGCGCCGCCCGCCGCGCTGGCGCCGGCGCTGGCCGCCGAGGACGCGCTGTACGGCGACGTGATCGTGGGTCGCTCCGTGGACTCGTACTCCAACCTGACGCTGAAGACGCTGTCGATGCTCGAGTGGACGGACACGTACTGCCCGCGCGCGCCGCGCCTGCTCAAGACGGACGACGACATGTTCATCAACGTGCCGCGCGTGCTCGCGTTCGCGGCGGCGCGCGCCAACGCCACGCGCACCATCTGGGGCCGCGTGGTGCGCAAGTCGCTGCCGAAGCGCACCACCAAGTCGAAGTACTTCGTGTCGCGGCGCGAGTTCCCGGGCGCCGTGTTCCCCGACTTCGCGACGGGCCCGGCGTACCTGGTGACGGCGGACGCCGTGCGGCCGCTGCTGGCGGCGGCGGCGGGCGAGCGCTACCTGCGCCTGGAGGACGTGTTCGTGACGGGCGTGCTGGCGGCGCGGCTGGGCGTGCGCCGCGTGCACGCGCCCGAGTTCCACAACCGCAAGGTGTCGGGCCACCCGTGCGCGCTGCAGAGACACGCCGCCGTGCACATGGTGCGCTACCACGAGCAGTTCGACTTCTGGCGCAAGCTGCTCGACGGCAAGACCAAGTGCGCCAGCTAGCAACACGCGCCCGCCGCCGCCTGCCTCCTTGGGGTTGCATTTTTAGTCTGGGTTGACGAAACCTGGTAAGCGTTTGACACCTTGTCAGTCAAATCTGTCCCTTTGACGGTATTCAAAATTGTACTTAGATCGGATTGCAAAACCCGGTTTAGTGCTAAACCAGACTAAAAATGCAACGTAAACGAGGCAGCTCTAGACTTGTGTCCGTTTAAATTATTATTTTTGTAAACGTTTATATGATTTTATACGATCGATTATATTTTTGTACGATGTGTTGCGCTCCGGGCGCGCTTACGCGATACCTAGATTGTGTTGTATATTTTACGATTCTCTCGTTTGTATTGCGGATAATTTGAAAATAAATGACTGTAATGGATCTAAATAATGTGCGGGTCAGACCGCCGTCGTCTCGTATGCCATGAAGGAGTCGTGAATGTGGCTCTGTCGACAGACTGCCGGGCCGCGGGCCGACTCGAGGGTGACGTCATACGGACGACACTATGATGGAAATGTCGATTTACACTTCCGTTAACTCTTGAAGCCGAGTTCTCCTCCTCCAACATTTGAAAGCGATACGAGATATTCATAACATATATTACATTGCTCAAATCATGAGAATTGATCCACGTAACTTGAATTAGGTGACATTTCACCCGCAAAATATTTGCTCTGTGGACGAATTGTCCTCTTTTCAAATTGTTACCCACAATATCAATCATTTGACATCTAACAATTTGAAAGGAGGACGATTCATCCGCGGTGCTTGTCTTTTGTGAATGAAATGTCACCTAAATCGTATCGTAAGTGCAGGCTATGGCCCACGTCCTTATTGTCCAATAAAGTAAGGTCATATTGTACATAGTCACGGAGGTGTAAATTGGCTATAATTGGCAGCACCGCGAAGTTAGGCAGCCCTCTTATGTAATATATTATGTAATAGTTATTGAAGATGTATCGAAATGGCGAGTACTTAGTACCTAAGTAGTTATTTATGTGAGATTATTGTACATTCTACAGCACAAGGGCGTCGTCGAGAGTCGAGAGTAGTACAAACAGTGTGAGCGAGCATCGGAGCACTTTGAAACAATTAACCCTAGAATACTCTGAGTTATTGCGAAACGCACTCATTCTACAACAAGCTATTTTTGTGATGTGATAGTAATTTGTCAATTCTTATGTTTAAGTGGTAGCTATTGAAATCAAATACATATGTATATGAATTTTGACATGAT
The DNA here is from genome assembly GCA_958496195.1 of Timandra comae. Taxonomy (NCBI): domain Eukaryota; kingdom Metazoa; phylum Arthropoda; class Insecta; order Lepidoptera; family Geometridae; genus Timandra; species Timandra comae. The sequence goes on along the minus strand of OY292377.1, from coordinate 8,331,628 downwards.
GTATATTTCTTATTTATTTAATGATTAAAAAAGTAAATGTTTGCTTGATCAGCCTGCCAGAAATATGAAATGATTGAATATGGCTGACCAATTCCCAAGTGACGACGCCCTTGTGTGAGTGTAACGGGTGTAGAGATGAACGCGTTCACTCACACCACATGACATGAACTCGGATCTGATAGTGATATGTGAAACATTGACAAGTGAAACGGAAACCACCTCCACTGAGAGATTGACATGACGTAATAACTTAAGTATAGTTTGTAAGCACCAACTGATATATACATTGATGTACACTCCTTTGCAAAGAAATCGAAGTCGCACACAATGGATTTGTTCTTTGAGATATATTTTTATTTAAATACTTTATTTTTTAATTAAATTACAGTTATTAAATCGTTATTTTTGCAAAGACTTTTATAATGCCATTGTCGCGAAAGAAGACGTACGAGGAATATGTGGCGACTCGCCCGGGTGTCGACTCGAACGAGACACCCGACGCGAGTGACGCTCGTTCGCTTACGTAATCATACGTTTAATTAATATTGTATTTCTGGATGTTTAGATAAAACTATAAATGTATGTATGTTATAGTGAGTACAAATTGTTTATACGATGTAAGTGGAGACTCGCTCGAGCGCGTCCGACCGCCGCCAGTGTCCACTGACACTACCACTGATAATGTCATTTATCGAAAATATTTTATTTATATATTTTGCTTTAAATTTTATTAGAATAACAATATAATATTATTGTTCATATTGAAAATGTAATCCATAGATGTAATTATTATGTTACATGCCTGTAAAGAGATTATTTGATAATTTGACATGTTCAGTTATTATGTGACGCGTTTCGAGTGATTCTCGTAGGAGCCTTGCTCTCCGCGCACCTCCCTCACTCATCGAGTGGGGTGTATACTCATAAGTGCGGGTGTATACTCACACGTGCGGGTGTCCACTCGCCCGTGTGAGGTGTCCACTCGCCCGCGCGGGTGTCCACTCGCCGGCGAGGGAGCGAGCGCTCTGAGCGACCGCGCCTCTCACCAGTCAGGAGACTCGAACAATATAATGTACCTATAGTATGATTATCTCGTGAATTGTATGTAAGTACAGGTTGTGTAAATACAGTGTCCCGCCGCCGGCGCCCCTCGCCCGCCGGGAGCGGGGCGCGGGCGGCGGGGACCACCACGCGGGTTGTTTTATTTTAATTTGACCCCTCAAACCCCAGATATCCTATGTACCTATCGGGCGGTGTCCCTCCTACCGCCGTTTAAGTCATGTCCACCAGGGGACAAACGGAGCAACATTTTGCGGAACATGTTCCTCAAAAACTACGTAGAACATGCCCCCGAACATGTCGGGGAACACTGTGTTGGCCACACTAGTCAGTGTTTATAGAAATGTTGCCCGAGGAGGTTATAGCTATTAGTGCTACATACATGGTAATTATTTCGAGTGTGTCGAAACGTAAGAGAAAGAAGGTGGTGGACGCGGAATTTCTTACTACAACGAGAAATAAGAGTTAATAAACGAGAATATACACTTGTTGACAAATGGCGCAAAATTGGTGCGGGACACATGTGCTCGCTCTCGAGGCGGGAGCAAGCAACATGCCCCGCGTCACGTACAATGTTGCAGAACATGTTGCGGGTCAATATGCAACGTTGCAGACTCACGTAAATTTTGTGTTGCGCGTCGTGTTGCGTAACAAAATGTTCCCTAGTGGATACATGGCTTAATGAACCAAACTACCTATATGACACGACTGTCACTGTAGAATCACACGGAGTTGGTCCCTGCTCAGTATACAGGGATCTCAGTATGAATTTTTCAAGTGAGCGTGGTTGACGATATACGAAACTATGAATTAAAAAAAATGTTTAAGAGTCTTGACTTGAATGAGTGTTCCGTTACACAGACATACCGCTACTGTATGTGGTGTTAATTTTATTAAATACTAGCTGTGCCTCGCGGTTTTACACGCGTCGTTCCCGTTCCCGTGGCCAGACCTACTGAATATGCTCACAAAATTTCATGAGAATCGGTCAAGCCGTCGGAGGCGTACTGGAACGAACATTGTGACACGAGAATTTTATATATTAAATACTTATATTAAAATATAGTGGCACTATTCTAGTCGCTCACGGAGCAACACAAAAATAGTCCAGTTTTAGGAAGGTTTTAAATTGTAGTATCATGATGCTACCAATTTGGAAGTGAGTGCCTCCCCTAAGTATCGATGAGATGTTGGTCAGTCGTTAGATCAGAAAGAAGAAAGGAACTATTTTATTTGGACCTTTTATTCAATAATCAAATAAACTACAATTTTGGAGTCGGTTTAATATTTTAATCATTTATAAACACATAGTGACGACTCCGATAGAGACCCATAGCTTATTATAGTAAAGCTTTTATAAATGAATATTAAAAACTTAGTTTTTACACAGTGCCTACCATATAGTATATCAATGGTGCCTACTGCCTACACAGGTGCCTCATAATCACAATAATGGACGGACCAAGCTTCGAATGTCTCTCATACTTGCACACGAGTATATTAAAGACCTATTTGTTACCTTTGCTTAACAGAACCTTGGTCCCTCCATTATTGAGAACATTCAAGACGGTGGGACCAATCTAATAGACCGCTGCTCCCTGGAATGTTCCACTGGCAGACGGCGTCTCATTTTATTTCTAATGTTGCCTGATTGAAACATGCATCGTTTAAAAAATATTAATGGTAACTAAAACTGTTGGTCCCTCCATCTCGACGGTTAAATTCAGTGCGACAGCTAGATTTGTTTTAATTTCCACCCAGTTTTGTACCTATCAATGTTTACACGAGTACCTACCTACTACGTACAATTAAAAATAAGTAAGTAATATTGTACTTATTGAAATCTAATTGATCCGTAGGTACCGACTATCAGTAATAAAGGATTTCGTCTGACACAACTATGGCCTCAATGGTGTAGACTACCTCCCGTTTCCTGCTTTGCACCCACCGTCCAATCACCCGTTGGTGTGCGAAGGTTGCGCTGATGTTCATGCTCGGGGTCATCAGTTATGGGGATGGGGAATCCCCATTGAAAGGGGAGGATCCTCCAACCACGGGTGTTGTTGTCTGGTGGGCAGCTGCTCGACGGTTGTAGTCAGGCGCTCGTATATTAGGTTAAATACTCTGTAAACTCTTGCACGATTCAGGACTCTTCAAATTTAGTTCCTAAGTGGCGGATAGATGTCGCCGTTAGTATTTAGTTTCTATGTGGCGTGTAGATGTCGCCACAGGTATATTATGTGAGGATCTCGTACGAGATGAGACGCCTTGTTGTGTGTGTTACTAGGCGGTCTTGGCGTCGGCGGCGTCGGCTCGCAGCGTGAACCCGACGCGAATAAACATGAAGTAGAGGAGCTCGACGGCGCTGAGGAAGGAGAACCCGAGGAAGACGCCCAGCAGGCCGCCCACGTTGGCGATGAAGTCCGTCAACCCGAACAGCTCGGCACGGTGCATCGCCACGAACTGCGAGCGCTTGAAGTACACCTCGAGCGCCGAGGTGCGCGTCGAGTTCGCGATGCCGGCCGACTCGCCGTACGAGGTGCGGAACACGCTCTCCACGTACTGCGAGAACTTGTACTCGGTCTTGAGCACCTCCGCGTCGTATTCCACGCTGTCGCACGCGGCGAGGCACCGACACGCGCCCCCCGCCGCGCCCCCCTCGCGCTCCGCCTGCAGCTCGCGCTGCACCATCGCCTGATGCGCGCCGCTGACGCACGTCTGGTCGCGCAGCGCGCACACACGCCGCCCTTCCGCCGGGTCGTGCGGCATGTAGTACTCGACGCACCCGCACACCGAGTACGTCACGTTCGACAGGCACTCCGACTGGCAGTTGGCGAACGAGTACACCTTGAAGTACCGCAGGTACTTGTCGTCGGGGAAGTAACATTGACGCTGCTCTATGGCGTAGTTTTGTAAGGAGGCGGGCGCCGTGAAGATGGTGGCCTTCACGGCCAGCGAGGTGATCTGTCCGTCGAGGGCAGCGTAGTAGTAGAGGGAGGCTTGCGGCTCGTCGGCGGGGTGTCCCAGGTAGATCTTGTACCCGGAGCGCAGCCCGTTGCAGAGCGGGTCCTCGACGGCGATCTCGTTGGAGAGCACGAGCTGCAAGTCGGGCCGGTCCGCGTTGAGCTGCCCGCGCGCGGGGTACGGGCGGGGGTCGCGCGTGTCTCCGTACCCCGCCGCCGGCGACCACCCTCGGCTCGTCTTCACCGCGAACCGGTTCAGGGACACGTTCCCGCGGTACAGCTCCTCCGACGACATGCCGTTGTACGTGAAGCAGAGCCCCTCCGACGTGAACGTCGGTACGAATATGTCCGAGATGTAGTCGTAGGGGGCGTCCGCCACTCGGCACGAGAAGACCGTCTCCTCGAGGTCGGGGGCCACCCGCAGCAGTCTGTCGACGAGCGTGGTGTTGGTGCGGCGGCGCGCGACGGCCGGGGCGAGCGCGTACGGGAACAGGCTTGGCGGGTAGCGACACAGCGCGGCCATGTCCTCGTACTCGTCGAGGGCGGCGGGCGCGGCGCTCGCGTTGAGCGCGGCCGTGCGCGCGGTGAAGTTGTACGCGGTCGCCTTCACCTTGATCTGCGGACAGATGGTGAGTGCGGGGAAGGGCAGCGCGCCGGCGGACACGGGCCGCGCGCCCACCGTCACGATCACGGGGCTCGTCGCCCACTTGTGGTGCACGTTGCCGATGAAGTGTCCGCAGAGCGCGGCGCTGCCCGCGAACGTCGCCACCCAGAAGAGCTTCTCGAAGGTGTGGAGGCGGCGGTCGGTGGTGTAGCGCAGGCCGTGCAGCGTCGAGTGACGCGTGTACTCCGCCACCAGTCCGGAGACGAGCCGCCGCCGCCGCCGGCGCAGCGCGCGCCCTCGCCACACCGAGCTCTGCATCTCCGCGATCCGAGGCAGCGCCGCTTCCATTCTCCCTCCGATCGTCCGTCTCGAACTGACCCGCTCGGCGCTCGCCTTCCATCACCATATAATTAACCTAATTATGTAATGGATGCCGTGTCATACTCGGCACACGGAAGCGCTTTGAGAATTACCGTTCACATTAATTAAGTTGTAGTTGTTCCCTAGGAACTAGATGTAATACATTAGTCTCATTATTGTCACCTTGTGCGGCGTTAGACGATTAGTTTGTGGTGCCCCGGGCTGACAGACGCAGCGGGCCTCGGAGCGAGCGAGACGAGCCCGGTGCGGGGCCGACACGAGACGACACTATATCTAAGTACTTATATCGTGTCGTGTGATCGATTGTTCGGTAAACATGGAAGCAACTTCAACTTAGATCATCCCGAGCATTTTATTGCTTTTTATTGTATCAAAAACAGAAAACAATGGCAGTATTACATCTTTCTTAATTTATCTAAATAAATCTCGGCTATAACACACCCTTTACGAGCGGAGTTTTCGTGGGTTAAAATTATTTGCTACTAGCTGTGGCCCGCGGAAACCCGCATTCACTGCTCTCCTATTGGTCTTGGGACGTGTGAAGATGTATAGCATAAAGCTTTCTTCAATAAATGGGAATTCAAAAATCACTAAGTAATTGGGTAGGCCAGTATCTTCCTGAGATTCAAACAGCGCGTTCAAACAGACAAACTCTTCATGCTGCTCTATCCGGCTAATCTCTGAAACGGTTCGACCGAATTTGACGGGACTTTTCTCGCAGATATCCAATGTTCTAAGGATAAGGAGTAACTTGGGCTATTTTTAGACACGGGTTCGAGGAAAACTGCAGGATACAGCTAGTAATGAACAAGATATTGATAACATACGGGCGCAAGCGCATGAGTAGACAGCGAAAGCGAAACTTGCTTCTACCGCCGACTTTCCGACCCTAAGCATGTTGTAAATCAATTTCAAAAAACGTTGTTGTCAAACGTTATCAGTGTCGATCAGTTTTCACTAATTTCTAACTTCCTAATGGGGGTGTCGCATGTCGCCTGTCGCCACAGCGCGCTCGTTACGTCACCGACACGCGTCTCGGCGCGCCATTGTCATTCAGGGGCGGCGCGAGTCCGTGGTAAGCATGTCGAGTCGATACCGGCGCGCGGCGGGCCCATACTAATGTCTACCAGGAGTTATTCTGAACACTCCATGGTGTATCTAGTCAATTCTAGTCGAACAACTAGTGTTAAACTACGTTTTTGTCTGTGAGAATACTGTTTCTAAGTTAGAACATCGCTAGCTGTGAGCAGTGGTTTTGCTCGCAAAAATCTTAGAATGTGGGAATTTTGGAAGATATTTAAGTGTTATTAACGGTCCTTTCACCTAAATTGGTGCAGTAGTTTTCAGTGAGTTACAACAAACTAAAAAGATACTTACATCCATAAAAATTCTACTTATTTATTCTTTGAACTGAGGCCCCAAGCTGAATAACTTGACTACGGATTTTGAATAAACTTACTTTACAAGAAGAATAAAATAAAATAACAATTTACTGTCGTGTTTTAAAATGACAACCATTGTTATTGACTATTACGAGTATATTGTGCTATCGGTTCAGAATAGGTCCGCGTGGTGTCCATAAGACTCGCTATACGGAGTAGTCCGGCCGAGTTGTAGTCGAGTGTCGCCAGGAGCGAGTCGCGCCGCCATCGCCATGAGGACCTCCGCTCTATTGCTCGTGAGTACCGCGCGCGCTGCATATTGTTATTAATATAACTTATTCATTATTAATATTGGAAACGCGAAAGTTTGTTTGGATGGATAAACTTGTATTATGAGTGTGTATGAGATGATAAGTATTTTATATTTATTAGTCTCTAATGCAAAAACTACCGAACATAATAATATGGACGACGCAAGTGTCATCATACCGCCAAGCTAATTGTTGCGGGTTCATTTCCCGTGCCAGTTCAATATTTGAATGTTTCAAAATATACTTAAGTGCCTATGTCTCGGTTTGGATGTGGTGTATGAACGTAAGTGCGCGTAGTTTCTGATAAATTTAGTCGGTAGCGATCGGTTTATAGATAACATAATCGATCACTCATAACTATGTAGGTCTACTACCATATTGAATGATAAAACTAATTCCATTGTTCCCTCCAGGTAGTGGCACTGCTGGCCGGGCCCGCGTCGGCCACATTCGACGTCCAGAAGCTGACAGACACCGCCTCAAGCAAACTGCACAACTGGACGGCGACCGTCACCTCCGCCGTGCACCAACTGACACAGAACGCGGAGAACAACCTCCACGAGATCGCCAACAACATCGACCTCGACAAGCTCAAACAGCTCGACTTCCTCCAATTGGTCCCGCGAGTCCACGACAGGATACAACACAAGAAACAGATCATATTGAACAAGAAACAGGTCATACGGAACAAGAAGAAAGCGCTCAAGGAAACACTGTTCAACACAAAGCAAAAGAAAGTGATAGCGATCAAAGGGCTGAAGCAGAATTTGGCTTCGGCTTTTGAGGAGTACCCGTGGCCCGTCGTGAGGAGGAAGATAGTGTATATCTACGAGTGATCGGAGTAGGGGGCGGACGTTTTGTTGATATCTTTGGAGAGGGTAGTCTTATAACAGTGCCATATTTATCTAATCCAGTGACAATAATCGAAAATAATACTGTTATTGTGTTTCAAATGTTATTTGTACAAACTGAATTTATCTTATAGCAAAAAATGTGATTATAGCGACGCGACGCCGCTAATTATGTTTGTGGCACTACTATAATGGTAGGCCGAAATTTGTTGTAATTTGTGACCACAAACTTATCTGACTCGGTGGTCAAAATTGGAACTAATACTGTCAGTGTCATACATGTATTAATTTTTAACAGACTGAAAAACCAAAATGCGATTACAGCGACGCTACCACTGGATCAGAAAGTTTGTGACAATGTGCTGAATAAATTATGCCAAATGTCATATTATAATATTGTTAAAAATGGCGAAAAGAGCGTGGTTGAGGTGTCCATGTGTTGTAAATAATTGTTAGCAAATATTTATTGTAGCACTTTTATAAAAAAATAACCAAAATATATTATAATTATTTTATTTAAATACCTCATTTATTAGTATAAGAACGTACAACATAATTATAAAATTAACAATATTATTTGATTAGGATTACAACAATATATTCTATCTAAATGTTAATAAGTACTTCTGTTTATCTAATTATAATGAAGACTATAAAATATCTATCCCCCACAGCTCTATCCTGGTCGATACTTACCTATAACTGTATGAGATTGAAAATTCGCCTTTACATGTTCTGTGTTGATTCCACTAAAACAGTAGGGATTTGGTTTCGTCAACATAACGTTTCAAATCAAGTTCAGTCTAATTTAAGTTCGATTTAAACCAACCTTTGAAATTCCGAACGTTTGACACTACAACGTTTCAAACGCTGGTAAACATAGAATACTAAATTATCGTTTCAATTGTGTTTTTATTTAGTTTTAATTGTTATGCCATTAGTGAAATCGCTCTGTTCAGATAGTATATTAAGTACTTAGAATACCGGTATATCTAGCCATCATTATTATCACCCATTCATTTCCCCGTGTTCAGATCGCTCAGCAGCTTCTCAAACACGTCGTCGACGTCACTGCTCTTGGTCCCCATGTCGTCCATCAATCCGTTCTGGAACTCCCCGAAGTCGTCGGCGAGCCCGAGCTCCGTCAGCAGTGACAGGTTGTCGTTGTTGTCACTGTCAGTCTTGACGTGCGTGACGCTGTCAATGTCGAAGTCGGGCAGCAGTTGGTGCGTGGAGTCGGTCCCGTCGCTGTCGGCCAGCTGCCGCCTGTTGGACACTCTGTGGTCTTTCTCTTTGCTCTCCCCGTCTGACAGGTCGTGGTATTCTTTGATTTCTTTCCCGTATTCCAGGTCTTCATCGTCGTCGGGGTTGTCCTGCAATTAGGTATAAGAAAGTTAAGTTGAGTATACTTTCATTGCAGGCAACGTCTGTCTCTGTCTGGGAAAAGGTGTAGTCGAAAATATGCAGCACTTCATCTAGAATGGGTGCAGAGACCTCACTCAGCAGGCAGGAGCAATAATTGCTTCTGAACTGCAAGGTAGTCCGTAAATTATATCGCACCTGTATGCCCTGCAGCGACTTGTACTGGAAGCAGTTCTGCGAGAGGTCCACCTCGATGGGGAACAGCGCCGCGTGCTCCGACAGGTGCGACAGCGTCTGGCTGCACACACACACACAGCGGGGTTAGTGGGGGCAGTGGAAACATAAGTCGTTACATCACATTGCGTTAATTCACGGGTTAACGCATCTGATCGCATTCGTTTAATCGCTCACGTAACATTTCGCTAAAGTAGTAAAGTGCTCCAGTAGCACACTGTGTTATGGACGACAGCGTGGCGCCGGAGCTTTACGTTGTGACGTCAGTTATACGTCACAAGTAGGAGCACAACTCGTAACAAGATCGTACTTCGCGGCGCCACCCCGTGTCCGTCGATGCAGCATACTCACGTGTGATATGCTGCAGCACTATACTCACGTGTGGTATGCCGCAGCACTATACTCACGTGTTGTATGCTGCAGCACTATACTCACGTGTGGTATGCTGCAGCACTATACTCACGTGTGGTATGCGGCAGCACTATACTCACGTGTGGTATGCCGCAGCACTATACTCACGTGTGGTATGCTGCAGCACTATACTCACGTGTGGTATGCTGCAGCACTATACTCACGTGTGGTATGCTGCAGCACTATACTCACGTGTGGTATGCTGCAGCACTATACTCACGTGTGGTATGCCGCAGCACTATACTCACGTGTGGTATGCTGCAGCACTATACTCACGTGTGGTATGCTGCAGCACTATACTCACGTGTGGTATGCTGCAGCACTATACTCACGTGTGGTATGCTGCAGCACTATACTCACGTGTGGTAGGCGGCGAGCCCCGCGATGAAGCGCGTGAGGTGGTGCGCGGTGTCGCGCGCGCGCTTGTCGTGGAGCAGCTCGAGCTTCTCCAGCACGTCGGCGCGCAGCCGCGCGAACCGCCGCCGCGCCTCGCCGCGACAACGCAGGATCAGTCTGCACAAGGGGGGACACTGTAAGCTAGCACTTATTCTCGTCTACTGGTTCAATTTCATTGATACCTGTTTCCATAGTGATCGGTATTCGTCGGTATCTATACTCATTGTCACTCATTGTAGCCGTAGTCATTTGTACCTGTACCCATAGCGGTTGATATTCAGTGGTACCTGTACTCGTAGTTGCCGGTCTCGACGCGGTAGAGCGGCTCCTGCAGCGCGCCGTACGAGCACTCCTCGTCGTCCATCTCCTTGACCTTAAGACAGTACGACAGGTACTCGAACTTGGTGTCCGCGTACTTGCGGATCGTCAGCTTCGTGTCCGGGATCGCCTTCGTAAGGTACGTGCCCATGTCCGCCAGGATCTGGAACACGAGCCACCGTTACACACATGTACGTACAGCCTGACCTAACATGAGATTGAATCTGGTAAAAGTGAGTGTGTACCGGTTTGAGCGCCTTCAGCATGAGTATCCCGTCGCGCTCGAGCAGGCGGTGGTACTGGCCGAACTTGGTGAACGCCTCGGAGGCGCGCGGCTGCGGCTCGCGCACGCCGATACACGCGAACGTGTCGCCCATGTTCTTGTACGTCTGCAGCAACTCGAAGTACGACTTCAACATCCTGGAAACAGATATGAGCATGTTAAACGATATGCACTTTATATAAAGCTAACTCAAAAGATGAAAAATATAATGTAAAGGTCGTCCAGCTTGGCGAGCAGCGTGTCGTTGGAACCTATTGAGAGAGTACCGTTTGGCGTGTTCGACGAGGCGGCGGTAGACGCCCTCGGCGCGGCGCAGGTCGTCCAGCTTGGCGAGCAGCGTGTCGTTGCAGAGGATGGCGCGCGACAGGCCGAGCGCGTCCGCCGCGCCCGACGACATGTTCTCCACCAGCCGGTGCTTCATCTTCTTCATCACGATGTCCAGCGACTTGCCCTGCCGCGGGTCCGCGTGCAGCTTGTTGTAGTTTATCGTCACCGTCTCCTGGAAACCATCACATCGCCCGTCTATAACATTGACCTCCATATTGAATCTCCTAGTATGTCCGTTCCGTGGAGTACCTTAGCGGCCTGTATCATCTTGGCGACCTCGACCTTGGTCTTCCCCTTGACGGTCTGTCCGTTGACGCCGACCAGCTCGTCGCCGCTCTGCAGCGTGCCCTCCTTCGACGCCGGCGTGTTGTCGAATATCTACCGGACGAGGTACGTTGTCACTAATTTCCCTTATGATTACATTATTATAATGGTTTGGCACCGTTGGCACGGTCCTACCTAAGTTCAAATCTCTACAGATTTTTGCAAAATTAAATACTCCTAGACAAGAAAAGAATAAGATACCATAAACGTCAACAGTGCAGTGGGTGAGGATCGAACACTCTCCCTCTCGACTAGCTGAGGTAAATAAATAGCTAGACTTCTGGCTGTGGTGAATACCTGCACGATGTAGAGACAGGGGCAGAGCGGGGCGCCGCCACCGATGCTGATCCCGATCAAGTTCTTCTCGTCCTTGTTCAGCACCACGCTGCCTGACGTCACCGTCATACCCCTGACGTCACACACACACACACACTGTTACTAAGTGACTTAACAACTATGCTGAAAATACGCGACTGAAGTTCGGGGTGACTACACCTGCAATATATTTTCAATTACTGATGATACACTATACCGAAAACGTCGCGTTATAGCATACAGGCGAACTTTCGGATTCGGCGGCAATGTTTTGTATAGCAACACATTATACGCCGCGCGTAATTTCGTGACCGCTCTTATCGTGTGTCATATCAGCCGAATGCGTCGAAACCTAAAATCAGCCATGGAACTTCGGTCACATATTTTCAACACAGTATTTTCGTACTAAGAAATGTATCCCCCATAAGATTTCACTGCAAACCAAAAGCCTTGCTTCTTTCTTGATATTAGTACAGTGAGGAGAACTATGCGTTAACATGGCACTTAACCTGCGCATGTATAATTACTTGGTCAACAGTGGGATTTTACGGGTGACTTTATTATAATAATTAAATCCTCAAGGAAGGTATATTATTATATATTGTTTTTAACATGGATACAATATGTACACCATACTTTATTCTCACAATAAGCGTCACAATAAGCAAATTGAAAATAGAATTGTAAAATAATATATTTTTTAATACGATATGTAATTGAATTGGCGTGTGAATTTATAAGTTATAAGTAAGAATAGAATAACGTATTACCATGCACATGCACCTTAACAAATTAAGTACATTATTCTAATTACTAACTATACAACACTCATATGAAGGTACTATACGAAATTAAAAACAAGTTTATAGAAAGTGATCCATGGAACTTGCAATTCAGACTAGCAAGTGTTTTTGGCTGACTTTAAGGTATAACAGGATTTTAGGAGCAAGAGGAGAAGGATATGTTAGTCAGGTGTAAGGCAAACATTGGAGTTTAATTAAAATAGTTCTCGTTCTCTGCGCATCGGAATAAAGTATTAGAAATTGGTCAAACTTTGTTTCTCGTGGAATCAATATCTCTTGCAAAGATTGGTAACGAGTTTAAATAGCTCTTTAAAAGCATTGGAGCAAAAGTTTCCAAAAATGGTTTCGTACCACACATTTCCAATCTTTTTTCTTGTGGAACAACTTAATGTTTTATTTGAAGGCGCTAATGTAGAGCCACCATAATGATATAAACATAGTGGAAATAGTTTGTTGAGTAAACAAAATGAAACTAGCGAACAAAACCAATATTTTATTGAAATATATTACAGTATCTAGCGTCACATCACTCGCTACTCTCTAGCTTCATCTAATACTGGAAATATCTGAAAAATATACAAAATCATATTTAGATAAATAGTTTTCACTGTCGAAGTCTAAATCAGTTAAAAATTTTGCTAATTTGGTAGCTGCTGTGTTTTATACAAATTATAATAGTATTCTATACTAATACAATCTATACTCTGCGGGTTTACTCGTGTTATTTCCGATTACTTATAAAAGACAGTCGTTACTACATTATCAAAGGGTAACGTATGTTTTAAGGTACTATAATTTCTATGATAAACAAGAGTAAAACCATAGAGCCAGCTAGCACTGCCCTAGTATAAGAACACAGTACCTATACCCCAAGCAAAGGCGTATGGTGACACGCAGGCGACGCCGGCCGCGCAGGGCAGAGCAGGCACGTGCGACGCAGACATGTGTCCGTCCTGCTCTCTCTCGCGACGTTCCATGCTCTGCCGTGCGCGGCCTGCGTCGCCTGCGTGTTAACTTACGCTCGCGCTAACTCTCACTGCACTCTCTGACTCACATGAGATCCTGGTGGTGTATCCTGTACCGCTCCTGTCGCAGGTCGTTGTAGATACACTCGGTACTGCCCGCCTCCACTACCTCTTGTATCTCCCTACACACACAAAACATATAATAGAATACTATCTCAGACTGTATGAAAAACTTGTCTCCATATTTGACCTGTCGATTGACTCTATATAGATACCTCTAACAATAAATACAACGAATACAACTTACTCTTCAATTAATTTGATTTCCGGGACATTTTCCGTCCAGAGCTGATTTTCAACGGACGCCGAGGCACTGTGTAATACATTATACGTAAATATTTATAAGGTAAAATAAAAATTATGTTAACATATAAAAAACCAACTTACTTTTCTTCGACGGGTATTAGTAAATCGTTCACTGTATCACTTGTTATTGGGTTGCTATTGAACAAGTAAATAAGTCATTTAAAAATATTATTATCATTGAAAATAGTTCTACTTCCTGGCAACACGGTAGCGTAACACGCGAATTAGGTTAGGAGCAGACTAGTCTTAGTTTTAATAATAGGGGATCTGTTAGACATAAAGTGGTAACTCGTTCGTACGACATTCCGAGATCGCGTTTTGCGTTTGTTGTATTGCGTTACACTCGAATAACGTAATAAAACACAACAATGCAGAACACGAACCTGAAACGCACGATCTCTTTCAGTCTAAATGATCCCTAACAAATCCCTTAAACATTATCACTCTATCATCTCAATACACCGACATTTATTCATAACCATCTAAGAGTTATAAGTACAGTCAGGGTCAGATAAAAGGTACCGTCCGTTGGTTGGCCTATCAAAGTGAGTATTTCGTAGAGATGGTACCTTTTTCTGATGCTGACTGTACCAGACCAAAACAAACAAAGCGTAGGTACAGATAGTCAGCGTCAGATAAAAGGTAGGCATACCAAAGTGTGCATTACCAAGGGGAGAGGGGTTACCTTTTCTCTGACGCGGACTGTGCTAAATGAACACAAATCAAGGCGGTATCTATTACATTCGATCCTCGAAAGCGGTGTGCAGTAGGGGCGGCTGGTGCGGGAAGACGCGCGCGTCGAACACGAACAGCTGCTCGTTCTGCTTCCACATGTCGAGCGGGGCGCGCACGCCGAACATTGGAATCATAAACACTAACTGAAATGTTGGGTTAGGTTATGCCACAGAGCACGGAGCGTCTGGGTGCACCTTGCTCTGTGAATGTTGCACATACAAGACCAACATTTAACGTAATAAAAGTAGTGACAAAAATCGACGGGGTTGTCCATTTACTTTCTATGGACGTCGTCGTAATTAATATGGGCAGGTATTACATTTAATGGGCAAATAAAACACTTTTAAATATTGGTCTCATGTGCTAGAGACATTGTTATGTTGGCAAGCGATAGAAAGATTTAGGTCCGAACAAAACTTGGGAAAGTTAAAGGAAAATAGGATACTTTTTTGTTTAGGTAATTAGTTTTTTTTTACAAATATGCTTTCAAATATTTCTGGACAGTATAAGTTAGTTAATCAGTATACGTTAGTATAATACGTAGCGTAAGGTAGAGCTTTGAAGAGCGAATCCAATCGCGAATGTTTATAAAGTTGTTTAAAAAGTCCTTTAAGACAAGTATGGAATTTGTTCTTCAAAAATCTACTTAGGTTTGTTTCATATCGTTTGCCAACTAGTGCGTCGCCCGCGACCTCACTCAACTACGAGATAAGCTGCAACAGAGGAAGTGAACACTGATAGTCATGCGGTACTACATGTTGACTGGGCTTAAACATTATTTAAGTATAATGGTTTTACTAATAAAACATTTTATAATTGTTCTCTAGCATTTTTAATAGAAACTTTCAGAAAATTCATCTAATTTTCCGATCAATTCAATGTTTCACCTATTAAAAACAATTTAAGAACCTTATGTTTGTCAGATTGTATTTACAAACATTTAAAATTACTATTTTTACTGCGTAAATAGATACTATAGATACTATTAAATAGTTTGTAAATAGAATTAACATAAGAAATAATGTAAAGACCGAAACCTACAACCAAACAGCGGCTTCAATGTTTAAACTCAGTCAACTCTTTTACAATAACTATAAACATTTTACTAACTACAAAAGCAAAACAAGACTCACATTTTATCCTCCTCAAAAAAGAAATCGTCATCGTATTCCTGCATCATTTTGTATTTAAATTCAATAATATATTTGTAAATACTGCGAACGTCACCGCGAATTGTAATCTGTCAGAAATATCGATTTTTCTGTTCGTATGGGGGAGGGAAGATGGCTGCCGTCGTGACGTCATGTGACGCGCGCTCCACCAATCACAAGCGGCACAGATGGCGGGAAAAAATGTTACTTCTATTTGACAGGATGAAAAACAGTTTTCTCTTTGGATTTTCGGGGCATAGACTTGTTTTAGGTCCCATTTTCCGAGCATTTGTGTCTTATTTAAATGGAGTGAGCTTTTAAAAGTAGATTGTAAATACTTTAGCGATTTCGAAACCTTTTTTAACCCAAAGGGTGATATTTTAACCATATTATGAAGGGTTGAGGGGACTCTACATATTCGTAGTGGCTGTTGATAATGTTACTATCTATGACCTAGATGGCGGAGTGGTCACCATACTTACCGGACTGCCACATGTAAGGTTGCGGGTTCGATTCCCATGTGGGGTGAATATTTGTGTGAACCACAAATGTTTGTCTCGGTCTGGGTGTGTGTGAATGAGTGTGTGCGTAGTTTCTGATACCCTAGATAGTTTCGAACTTAATTATTGGTCAGTTACTATAATGAGATGATGGAGTGAAAGACTCCCTACATTATCTCGAATTTAAACAAATTGAACATATTTTACTTAAGAAACAATTTACTTGAAAGCTCAATATATCGAAATGTCATTCATAGTGTCCTCAAAACATCGATTGTATCATTAATTCATTACATCGAACATTCGATTACATAAATGTTCCTAATTGTAATTCCAACAGCTATTGTATGTAATTGCAACAGTATTTGTATGGTGTAAGTATATTGTTAATTAAACATTTGGAAACATTAAAATTAACATTATTTTCATGTTTCCAAATGATTCCTATGTTATTGTGTAAGTATACACAATAACATAGGAATCCTTGTTCATCATTGTTAGCCTATATCACTCCAATGTTTAACATAGGATAGGGCTCTTCTATTATTCTAGGCATAAGTACCTAATAGACACCATGCGGAACTGCCAAACCCGAAAGAGATATAGGTAAGTAAGTACTTACTTATTTGTATATATATGTTTGTCTGGGTGAGTGTGCATAGTTTTTATTCTAGATACAGTTACTTATACCTAGTTAGAAAACAATTGATAAAAGATTTTCAAGATAAGCTTTATGTAAAACACATTAATGGAACTAACGTAAGAAATGCATGCGACGCCGAGGCGGGTCATTATAGAACCAATTTAGCTAGCTTTTCTGTTACGTCTAAAAAATATCTTACAAAACGTTGATTATATCCAAATATGATAGTTACGTAACCGGAGAAGGTCAATGTTTATAATAAGATAGTATTTTGTAAAAACTTTGACTGTTGGTTGCTCAAGCGCGTGCGATTGGTCGCCTGGTACTGCGTCACGACGCGACCCTCTGACGCAACTTTATAATAATGTTATAACCGGTGGATGCGGCTAGGGTTGGCACACACAGCAACATTCCTTTCTTAGGCCAAATCTATGTGCAAAACGCACGATAGGATCAGTCAAATTAAAATAATAGTAACTCACCACCAGGTGACCTATCTGCTCGCTCGTTTGACCCCTAATGTCATAACAATATGACCCGCGATGTAACTCGCGTCAATTATACTGCCCGCTCCTATTGGTCGTAGTGTGATGTTATAGCTTATATCTATCCTTCCTCGATAAGTAGGATATCTACGAGTTACACTGGAAGGATTTTTCAAATCGGACCAGTAGTCTAAAATTAGTGCGTTGCGTACATAGAAGCAGACAAACTCATCAGCTTTATAATATAACATACAGCACCCCGTAGAGTTCCCGTTCCCGTGGGAATACGGGGTTAAAAAATAGTCTATGATACTCGCTGATAATTTAGCTTTCCTTTACTGAAAGTTTATTTTTAATCGGTTCATATTTCGGATCCTATTCGTTACAAGCAAACAATCAAACTGTCCTCTTTATAGTATTAGTATAAAATTATAATATATGTTCGGTGTCAGCCCTACTCCTTAATCACGGACATTAAGTAACGTGCACTGGTTTATAATGTAAAAGTTGCAATAAACACAACGCGCATGCGCGAGGCAGAAACGCGCGCGCGCCGCACACAACGCGCTCGCGCCCTCCATAGACAACAACAGTATACACAACTTATTGGATTTATACAACTAATAGGAGTTATACAGGTGATTGGAGTTATACAGCTGATTGGAGTTATACAGCTGATTGGATTTATAAAAGTGCCAGGATTTATACAAAATGAATATGTATATTGTGAGTGTCAAAGTGAAGTGTTTTTTCTATTTTATTGGTTCAAGCGGTGGTGGTGAATTGATCAATGAGTTATACTAGTTTTTTTAGTGTTATAATGTGAAGTGAAATAAATCTTCATATTTTAAGTACTTATATTTTGTTAATGTTATTAAAATAAAGGATTATGACAAACATGTCCCGGGTTTAAGGTCACCAACACGCATTAGACAGCATAGTATAGACAGTCGTGGTTATTCCCCCTTACTGTGCCCTTAGTGACAGAAAGGACTTAAGCATATAGTGGAATCATAATGACTAAAATATCTTATGTGGTTCCAAACTGTGTGCTAGGTTTCATCAAAATCCTTTCAGTTTTTGCGAAATTGACAAACACACGAACATCTATGCATTAGGTTTGCAATGCTATTTGGTAATCAAATTATTAGCTTTATCCACACTATATCACACAAATATTATAAAGGTGAAAATTTGTAAGTGTGTAGTGTATGTTTGTTACTTATTCACGTCTAAACGGCTGGAGCGATTTATATGAAATTTAACATATAACCTAGGAATAACACATAGGATACTTTCTATTAAAAAAACCCACGGAATAAGGTTTCGCGCAGGTAAAACCACGGGACACAGCACATATTATAAAAAGGCAGAATTTGTTCTCCGAATATTTTCTGTACAAACCTCCTTCACTAACCTTAAACCTTAATTTTCCAGTTAACCCTCTCCGTGCTAACCCTGCTCTGCCTGCATTCGTCCCAGGGCCAAGTGGGACCCATCGCCGGGTTCATACGCACCAATGTAGTGGGACATCCCGTCATACACGACCGGAAACAGTGGCTATTCGACCCTGATGTCGCTTTGAAACGGAGGAGATCCTTCATAGAGTTACACGGGGATAAGGGAGAGAAACTAATAGAGAGGTTAGGTTTGGGCATAGATGGTGATGATGAAAGGAGGTTGTATGAACAGAGGAAGAGAGATGAAGGACATCTGGGGGGTTTGAACGCGTTCTTACCGTGAGCGACCAAAGATTATACTTACAATAGGTTATTGTAAAGGTTTTTTTATTTATGTTTTAGTGATTAATAAAGGGTGTTTTTATTTTTGGTTATTTTGTTGTTTTATTATCAAAAGTGGATCCTATTTGCATTGTTTAATAATAGTAATTGTATAATATACGGCAACGTTTACCGAAATCGGCGTGTAAAATATCATCAATCATAATCATTATCATTCGTCATCAATACAGTTTTAAATTGCTCTACAATTTATTGTAATGACGAAACGATGTGATGAAAAAATAAAAGTGATTTGTTAATATAAATTAATGAATTACATTTTCTAAATACTTTGTTTAATTAATTAATTGCAAAACCCTCACAATTCTTCTATTCGCATTCAATATTGAAAAGATTTGATGAAGGAAAAATTAGAAATACTTACTCCAAAGCAGATGAACACTTCGCGGGAAAAACCAACCCAGTCATAGTTTCATCCGCGATTTCTTCATTGTCCTAGCTAGGCTAAGTGAGTCAAACGCCAAAGATCAAATGTTTGAATATTGATACCATATCCGCAACACACACACACACGTAGGTACACATACAGACACATACAGACACACACACACACGAGACCTTGACTTACATTTAAAACAATACGATAAAATATCGGTGAAAGTTAGACGCGGATTATATTTGCATTCATTATAATAAGATTATTGGGTAGTTAGTACACCTACAATGTCTAACGTAATTTGTCTATTCAAGGGTTCTTTCATTGATTTAGATATCGTAACAAAACATTACTAGATATGATTTCACCAATCACTGTATATTCATTTAGCCACTGACACCTTTCTAGGTTAATACTTATTCTGCTGTGTTTAGGGTATCAGAAACATACATTCATACAAGCAGATCGGGCTAAACCACGGCTAAACATACGGAGGAATTGAACCCGCAACCCTATATTTGGCATGACAATATTCAAACATTTGTTCACTTGTTTTTGTCACACACTGTTTTTGACAAAAAGATTTTCATATTTTTCCTGTATAAGTAGGTATCTCTGATAATCTAAGAAACTGCAATAGTCTTAGGGCTCGGTCTGGCATTCGATAGGTTAGTTCGATCCCCACCTATTGCACTATTATGGTCATGAACCCACTCCAAACACAAGCAAAGGAAGGGTTAACAAACAAGGATACTAGTAATATGTAAAATCAAATCAAATCAAAAATCATTTATGAGGCACTTAATTCCGAAATGTAATTCCGAATCGGTGGTAAATTCATTGACCTTCATCAATGAATCTACCACCGATTCGGAATTACATCAGCCGAGAAGAATCGGCAAGAAACTTGGGTCACACACATCTTTAGAAAGCTTTTAAATGTATGTGTTTTTAAATATTTTTTTAACTGTGCTTGACGTACCAACTTAGGGCTGATTTTTCCATCGCCGGATGGAAAAATAGACCCTAAATCGAAGGACTGTTCAATATTCTTTAATTATTTCTAGAAACATCCATCCAGCCAACAATAAAACTCTTGTTATATTGATATTTCGTTTATTGATCGTATTACAATATCGAGATTGGAGCTAACTACCGCCATACAAAAGTACTTCTATTGGGACTCGAACTTCGTACTATAGCTACGTTATATAACACATTTGGAATACATTGTTAACTATCTAAGTGTGGACTTAGCAGTATTAATATATATTACAAAATATATAAAGTATAATATAATAATTATGTACTACGCATTGGGACCCCAAAACGTCCCTCTCATTATGGGACTGTATAGAAAGTATTATTTTAGCAATTGACTTTTAAAATGTTAAAAGAGATTTAATTTAATTCCTTGTATGTAATGCAAATAAAAACTACATTCCTATCTAATCTCGTGATCAGTTGTGGTAATTTTTATTCCGATTTTAAAATAAAGAAACTAACATTGTTCGGTGTAAAGTACGATTGCCAAAATAATATTCAATACGGATTTGTAAAGGCTTTATTATGGGCAGTTATTATGGGTAATTGAATTAACTTTTAAGAAAAATTTGAAGTTTTACTCGTAGGTTTTCACGTGAACATGATATAGTTCAATTTATGAACAGAAAGTTGCTTTACTCGTGGTTCACAATCTCACCACCAGAGGCGCTGTTAATTTTAGAGTATCGATATAATAAGAAAGGTACAGACAGAAAAATAATAAAATAAATAATTATGAAATATCTACAATAATATTTAAAAATATATATTGTATGTACATAAAATTGAATAACACAAATAAAAAAGATACTTAAATAAAACAGTGGTGAAATACAAATTATTTATATAATATATTTGTATTTTTAATAATAGGTACCAACATAGTATTTATTTAGGTAGTATTAAAGGTGGCCGATAGAGGTCGAAGGTGGCCGCGGTCCATCACTTAGAGAATACAAACTAGGTTTATCAAAATAAGTTTAGTCTACATCACGATAAATTATTCGAACATTCGAAACTTACTAAAAATTTCGAAAATCCAAGAAATTTATCATTTACATAGAAAGGTACTACGAGCTATATTCAAAAGTTTATAAAATATTTAGTTTTTGATTTCATTTAAAAAAGCTTTCAACATGTTTTATTCACTCTTTTTTATTAATTTCGTTATAATATTTATTCACGTTAAAAGAAAATTTTAGTTTATAATGGAGTTAAATCGAAAGAAAAAACAAATGCATGATTAATAAAGTTTAAAAAAGTAGATATTTAATTCAAAAACTAAACATTTCGTTATTAAATAACAATAGAGGACTAACATCAATGACTGTCACTAAATGATAAATGCGTAAACAATACAATTATAGTTATAATAGATTAACAAATAGGTGGCAGTGAATAACTAATTATCAAAGTAATAGAGCCCCTTCACTTTTAAAAGAAAATTTAAATATTAAAAACAAGAATTAAAACTTCGAATTTAATTCGTTGTAAATAGTTTTATGTTATCCCTTTCCATCTCGTTACAAAGGAAAGAGATAAAAGAAAAAAAGGTCCTATTTCAAAACCTTAATTATTGAAAAACAACTGTGACTACATTTTTTACTGTGAATTATTTAGATTTAATGATAAGGCACTGTCAATATAAATCAAAAGTATTATTTTATTTATTTAAAAATCATTTTTACATGAAAGTTAAAATGTCATGTTCACGTAGATTAATAACAGCGCCATCTACCGGTCACTTACAGTATTAAGTTGAAACATCAAAATCTTACACCTAAGAACACCAAGAAAGAGCATTTAACCTTAATATGGCATTACAATCATAAATATAAAGTTTAATTAATCATTAAGAGATCAAAATTATGTTTAATTCGCTTATTAAGTACATACACGATGTTTTATTCTCATACCATGGACTTGGTTTCATTGTAACGGATTTTTTCAATATTCTTTCATATTTTTACTAACGAAAAAAGAGGGGAATTGTAAGTTTCAACTATAATCTAAGAATATTCTCATCTCGGTCGGTCCTAAAATAATGAAACATTTTGATATTTTTTAAATATTAAGTAAAAAAAAAAACAATTTTCTTTCTAACGCTACACAATTTCTACTTTTGGGCAATTAAAATTTAAAAAAATTGAATAAAACAATCAATTCCCACTCTTATTTCGTCACTATAAGGTTTACAATTCTTCGGGACATTATCTTCGATTTGACGTAATTGACGTTTGACAGTTGACATAAGGCTGTGTTTTGAAGTTCCATGTGCTATTCGTTGTTTGTCGTATGACTCCTCACGATGCGATGATGAACCTTTTTTAGCCAGCTGAAAAAAGAGAAAATAAATGATTAGAATAATAAAACTAATGAATCGTAATGAGGAAATCGGTTGTAGATGTAGAGTCCTAAAAAGTCTAACATAAGTATTTTGTTTTATAAGAAAATTATAACCACGACAAAAAACGTTAAATCACAGCCTTAATACTGTGGTTAAAGTAAGTAGTTGAGTAATTTGTTTCAATATTTTGGTTATAAATAAAGCATTTTGATTTTCCCTCCAAACGTTTAAAGTGAATGACGACATAATTATTCCAAAGACGAGTACTTATCTAGTTATTATGCCACATTGAAACCTATTTATTATAATTACAATCCATTACATAACGCGGTCCCAATAACATCTACACTGTTCGGCCCAGTCGGCCCCTCGCGAGCGCTCTAACGGTACATCTCCTGCCTTTTTTGGTGCAAAGAAACCGCCTTATCACCACATCTAGTTGGTTTGGTAAACAAACTAACAAACTAGTTATTGTAACTAGTTATGGCATAAGGTTTTATCTATTCTATGGTATAACCCGTTATTGGAGTAAATCGTAATTATTACGGCGTGAATGCAAAACTGTGCATGTTCTTTTGTTTATTACATTTTTATGTCTTTGATCATCACGGAATTTAGGATAGATATTGTCAGGCAGGTATTGTATCCCCTTTAGAATTACGTGGGTATCACCACTATACATCACAAGAACTTATTTCATTATTATTCGCGATTAAAATCGAAGCATGCTCATTAGACACTCCTATAGTTTTTATTATACTCTTCGAACACTCATCGTTTTCAAACAGGGTTTCTCCAAGTGGGATGCTTGAGGGCCCTAGGGATTACTTGATGGACTGGCAATAGATGAAACTTTTCAAGCTGCTTTAAAAATAATGTATGGATGTACTTATAATGTGGGCGGTTCTCCGCAATGAAACCTTGCTATTTGAATCCTTGGTACGCGTTTCTATAGTCTCCCAAAACTCCCCGTAACGACTTTCGATGATTGAGTAATACTCGTATGACACCCGGGACCGAGAACTTTACCAGGCTAAAGGCCTTTTTCCACCTGACTAAATTCAGACGTTCTAAATCATTCAGTAACTAAATTAAATCAAGTGAAATAGCATTTAGGAAGTTAATTCGGAAGAAGTGTGGCTTCTGACTGACTAATGACGACCTCGATGGCAGAGTGGTCAACATGCCGGACTGCCATCCGTAAGGTTGCGGGTTCGATTCACAAATGTTTGTCTCGGTCTGGGTGTGTGTGAATGAGTGTGTGCGTAGTTTCTGATACCCTAGATACAAGCTTCTAGGCTTCTAGCTTAGTTAGGGGTCAGTTACTATAATGAGATGATGTAGATGTAGATGATGTATGAATTACTAAGTTATGTTAATTAGAAAGCGATTTAGTAGAGTCATAAGTTTGGGAAACACTATCTTCAGTTTAAAGAACTTATCCGTCAATCAGAGATTTAACGACAAAAAATTACGCAATAAATTAATGATTACAAAACCCATTTGTTACATATCTCCCGTATGATCTGAATGTGGTTTGACAAGTACCGGCGATTGTGTTACGTCAGAGGGACGAGATCTGTCGGTGATAAGGGGTCACTGAACTCAGCCAGAGGCTGATTGATTCCGTCATTGGATGATTGGGTTTTGTTTGAAATTATGCAGTTTTTTAATGGGTTAAAAAAAGGTTTTATGTTTGGCGACTTTTTAAAAGTAAGTATCTATTTGAAATGGGTTACAATCTATTCGCGAGAAAAGCATTTGATCTGCTGTGTGACAGTGTGTGACATTCAGTGTGCAGATTACGATGAGTACTTACTTAAAAAAATTAAAAGTTAAATTAAATAAAAATTTCAGCTCAACCGGATAACCAGAAGTGGTCGAAAAATGGCTTGCAAGATTTTATTACAGACAACGGGACAGGTGAAACCATATAAAAGCTTGTTAAATGGGCAAATACTAATCAATCTGATTATATAATAATTTTTGAGATTAGCGGAATCAAATCAACAAAGTCTGAATCTGATATTACTATAGGGTGTATGTATACATACGAGGGGGGGTCAAAAAGTTCGCGGAACGGAGGGGAAGGGGGGTGAAATAAAATACTGTACTATTTTTCTTTTTCAATATATTCCCCCTTAAGTCGAATACATTTTTCAGATCTCTCTATTAACTTATTAATACCGTCGAAAAAAAATGATTTGTCTTTGTCCTCAAAATAGGCCGAAATCGCCGACTTGACTTCTTCATCATCGGAAAATTTCTTCCCCCGAAGCTCTTTTTTTAATTTGGGAAATAAAAAATAATCACAGGGGGCTAAGTCTGGACTATAGGGAGGATGGTTTAACATTTCGAAGCCACAGTGATGAAGGGCAGCCATCGCAACGCGGCTCTTGTGTACCGGTGCGTTGTCATGCAAAAGCAGCACACCCTTTGTCAACTTTCCCCGCCTTTTCTCCTTGATTGCTTCTTTTAATTGTCTTAGTAGATTAGCGTAGTATTCTCCCGTTATAGAAACACCCTTATCTTTATAATCTATTAATAAAATACCCTCTGTATCCCAAAAAACAGTTGCCATGATTTTTCCAGCCGATTGTGACACCCTGTATTTCTTAGGGGGGGGCTGACCCTTTTTATGCCACTGCATAGACTCTTGCTTCGACTCAGGCTCATAATGATGAACCCAAGTTTCATCTGCAGTAACAAGTCTTGCAAAAATTCCTTCCTTGTCGGCGCTACAGAGGTCTAAAAACTCCTTTGAATACTCGACGCGCAGCTGTTTCTGTGGTGGTGTGAGCATTCTTGGCACCCATCTTGCGCTGACTTTTGACATCCCAAGATTGTCGTGTAGAATATTTAAAATGGTTGTAGGTGATACTCCAACCATTTCTGCAAGTTGTTTCTTCTTCAAACGAGTATCCTCCAGTATAAGATTCTCCACTTTTTCAACGATGTTTGAGGTGGTGGCCTCAATCGGCCGTCCTGAGCGAGGGTCGTCTTCAAGAGACTCTCTGCCTTGCTTGAAAAGGCTATTCCACTTGTACACCATGGTTTTCCCAGGGCAAGAGTCCCCGTATACTGATAACATTTCTTCCAAAATTTTCTGAGGTGGTTTTCCTTGCTTAGTGAGGAACTTTATGACGGCACGAAACTCGATTTTTTCCATGTTCAAGTTTTTCTTCCGGATTCACTTGTTTGATCGACGACAGGTCAAAGGTTATTGACACAATCAGGTTCAAACTTGGCATATATACTCACAAAGAGTTGCTCATTAGTTACTACCTGCGGCAGGTCCCCCACCCCCCGCTATCCCCTCCATTCCGCGAACTTTTTGACCCCCCCTCGTAGTTATTGTAGAGTAGAAAACACGAGAAAGTGTAAACAAACTTACATTGGAAGATTTTAGGATATGATATTTCCTGGTACTTGGGAACAAACAATTATCTCCAATAGGTAACTAAAATTAAACTAATCGTCTGTTCCGTTGTTCGAGTATCAATAAAAACAAACTAATGAACGGTTTGTAGTACTATAGGAGCGTAATACAGGAAATCCACTCAATGGGTAATACGAAAACATGAATGCTACTTGATTTATGAAGCTGATATTATGCAAGAACATAATTAGAGGAAAGGGCGAAGTATAATTTGGATTTTAATTTCATAATATCTCCGTCTGATATCCTACATACAGGTATTAATCTAGTTAGGGATCAGTTCTTATATGACGATTATAAATTATTAATACTTACCTAAATTAGTATAAAAAAACTTGAGAGGTGTCAAGGGACACCCGGATGGAACGAAGTTACATTAATAAGTATTAATTTCAATGGTCAAAGTAAGAAGAAAATAAATCATGATTTTAAATAACGTTTTTACTTATACGTTAATAATTATACTCGTAAACTAAACGCGCTGTTCGTTTGAATTAAATAAAAAAAAGCGTTGTTACAAAAGTGTTGTTACAAGTTTTCGTCTTATGTATTTCCGCGTAGCCCCCTTTCGCAACGCGCGATAAGGTACTTCGTTCCAATAGGCATATTTGGGGAGGCCTATGTAAAGTAGTAGACAAGCATAGGCTGAGATGATAATGATATAAAATCAAGAAATTATGATATTTACAAATTGTATAACTGCGTGCAATAACTAATAAGAAACAAACAGACATCAGTAATGACTAATAACAGAGATAATTCAATAATGTATCCACCGTTTGTTTAATGTATTATTTGTAAATAATTCAATTTGATACAGTTAATGTCCACAAATTGCGGTTATTATTGTAATGGAGCCGAGTTTGTTCATCAATCCAACATTTGCATTTCAACGTAGATATATTTACGTAATTTTAAATTG
Source organism: Timandra comae (assembly GCA_958496195.1). Lineage (NCBI taxonomy): Eukaryota > Metazoa > Arthropoda > Insecta > Lepidoptera > Geometridae > Timandra > Timandra comae. Next base: position 8,304,529 of record OY292377.1, on the reverse strand, counting down.
TAATACAGATAATTTAAGTTTATTTGCGACAAATTTTCCAGGTATACCTACTAATATTTTAAAGTTGAAATTTGTTTGTTGGTTGAATGACAGCCGACTGGTTCGCTTGTACACCCAGACAAACAGGAATGTTATTGTACATACACACAAATGTTTGTTATGAGTGGAAATCGAATCCGTTATCGTTCTCATAGCTGCAGGCAGGGTCACTATCAACTACACTTGGTCGTCATACTTAGGGTAAGCAATTATTTATCAACTTCTATCAACCGAATATGTACCTATTTGAAATGATAAGCAGTAACTTGAGTAAGCATACGCACGTTATATGTTCACTGTTGTATTCCAACAAATCTATTTTACAAAAATACCTCATAAACACTGGACACGCGATACCTAATTTATTAACAATCTAATAACATTAAGCATTATTATATCATTTTTATTATTATATCTAAGGAGCGCCCGTAACAGGCGACGCGCCCTGGGCGACGCCCTCACTGCGAATTACTCACTAGTTAGATATAGTGCTAATTATTCGCGAATAGCTAAATTTAATGGTGTTCTAACATGAAGGTTGTAATGGGATTGGTTGACCGACTGTGCAGACAAGGTGGTATGGCTTTCTAAATAAACATTTAATAATTATTTACAAACTCCGTCCCGCGGCTTTACCCGCATATTTCCCGATCCCGTGGAATTTATGGATAAAACATAGCTTACGCCTTTCCACGGATCAAAGGCTGCCCTTATACCAAATTTCAAGTCAATCAGTTCAGTAGTTTAGCCGTGAAAAGGTAACAGACAGACAGAGTTATTTTCGCATTTATAATAATAGTGCCATATCGGTGGCCGAGTTCTGGTCCTCAAAAATATGAGTCGACACGCAAAGAAGAAGAATAATAGTAAGGATTTAGCTTGGAATCAACCAGCACGCCACCTTTGACCTAGGTATTTTAGACGTACCACGTATTTTGTAAAGAATAAAAACCGCGGGATAGAGCTAGTTTTTATAAATAAATACGTAATGATTGCGCTAATTCCGTTATGTACGTGTATAACGTCATCATAATCCAGACCTGCAATGGGATCTTATAAGACGATACTTCCGGCAACAAAAAGTATTATATTTCACGTATCTTTGTATCAAAATGGAATACTTAAGTTTAAAGAAACTTGACCTTAGAAAGGTGCGTGCACTTGTATCATATAGAGACCATCTTACAATGGTTATTAGACCCTGACAAACCAATCTAATCTTTATCACCATAGCACTAAAGTTGAAAATACAGATAGCAGTGTATATTGTCTACTTATCCGTGCTCTTTGCATTAGAAAAACTAGAAAATCTTGATTTCCAGCGCTCTCTGCGCCTGCGTGCGATCTATAAATACATCGATTAATTTATTGGTCTTACCTTGTAGTTTTATAACGTCGGGTGAGCGGTACGTTTAGTTAGAGCCAGTGTTATTGGCGGAAGAGAGTAAATAAAGCAAGAAAATAAGGAACGAATTGCTTATACTATTATAATATATGTGAGAGTTTGGACAGCGTTGTGTTTACGCTCTTGACTTTCATTCGAAAAGTGCTGGTTCGATCCCTGCTACAAGCCGTTACCTTCGACGACTGTTGACGATGTTAGTACGACCACGACAGGAATCGATTCCGAAACCCTTTATTTACTTAGCAGTCCGATATGGTTGGATTTTATTATATACGGGAATAAAATAAAAGTCGTCATCGGTAACAGCCTAGTCACAGTGACTAGGCTGCCAGACGTTGTTTAACCGAAGAGATCGCTAGTGACCTGCGGGTAACATTGGACTAAAAGATTTCTCTCTCTGATGATATATTTATGAGCAATTCCCAAGACTCTATACCTAATTGAATAGCTTTAATCGAGTGTAAATCTTATCGTCTTTGGCGAATAACTTTAAGTACAATATTTGTATTTTGGTCTGTGGTGTGCGCACTGCCCATTGCCCATGACGAATATAACGATATCACGACTCTGTTAGATACGGTTTTTGTGCAGTCGGCTTACTTTGAATGACGTCACACCTTGGGAGAATACTTTTGATGTATTATATTGATATATTAGATTGACTACGAGGTTTTTTGGCATTTTTGTAAAAAAAATACTATTTAGCACCTATAAGCAAATTTTAAAATTGAATAAAAAAAACAGGATTAGCGCATTCAATATAGGTACGCGTATTTGTAGAGTGATTTATTTTTTACATTGCATTTGAAGCGAATTAAATGTCTTAAATTGATGCTGTATTTAAAAAGCTGTAAAATAAAACATTTTCTGTTGTTATTTTAGTTAATTGATTGACAATTCAGCGGTCTCTGAACCCGAATCAAGGAATTTAAATTCTTTGTTCTTGATTGACGAATTATTGTAATAAAATAATGTTTAGTTATTTTAAAACGTGTTGATGATGAGTCAAAAAATGAAGTCAACCCGGATGGAATAACATTTTTAAACTTAATTTTTTACAGCACATTAAATAAAACTTGATGGTTTTGACTTTTATTTCCATTTTCACCAGAGTAGAGCTCTACCGCCTATTTTATTTTAAAAGGAGATTCGAACTACGTCCAATACCCAATGTCTGAATCGTTCAGCCTGCCGATCGAGAGGTCGTGAGTTTGAATTCCACCTATTGCACTATTTACATCATGAACCCAGACATAATTAGCTTAGTTGACGACACTAATAGTACATAATGTGCCAACATTGATAGTAAGCAAAACTTAGATGGTTGTCATGGAAACAGTAGTCTGACGATTTTTATTTGAATTTTGATATGCAACAAAGACCACTGAGACACTATAGCCATATGAATAAATTTTAGGAGAATACCAAATTTCTGACACTCTCGTTATGGTGCCACAATATCAACATTTTGTCTGATCAATAATGTCAAATTGCAGACTTAGGCCCCAGAAGTGGTCGAAAATGGCTTGCAAGATTTGATTACTGACAACGGGACAGGTGAAACTAAATAAAAGCTTGTAAAAATCTTCAATATAATCCTATACTGTACGTACGTACAAGAATCTCGGAGGTCTCAAACCAACATCTCAAAAATACGAATTAAATATGTAGAAACTGCCACTAAGTACATTACACAATAACCTTCTACACATCCCAGTGGGTAGATCCGGTCGTTCACATTCATAATCGATCATACGTCGATACATAATCGGTGTATCGATTTATTGTTCTCGACACGCTAACACTATTGGGATTTTATACGATTTGTTTAGATCTTAGCTTCGGTTAATTCGGGGTAAAACAGACTGTATAAGAGGACTTAGCAAAAATACAGATGGTGTATGATCGGGACCAAAGGGGAAAGGATCTTAACAAGGCCATGATTGATAGTGCTATGTCGAGTTCTGGTCCTCAAAAAATATGAGTCGACACGCAAAGAAGAAGAAGGGGAAAAGGCTTAACGTGACCTCCGAAGGCCAGTAACTCTCATAAAATTACTTCGGTAAAGGCTTCCCCGGTGTCAGACGTTGCTTAACCCTACATATCGCAAGTAATTCGCGCGCTATGAGCATTTAGCTTCCTTGCACTTTACCGTATCGTACAAATCTTCAAATAATATAATTATTACATTAACTAAACTTTACAAACAGGTACAATGAGCGCATCTGCCGCAGTTACCCAACATGGCTGCTCGGAGGCGCGTCGTGAAATGTCAGCGGTGTTTCCAATAAACAGTAGAAATGAGATAGCATCGCGTGGATTAATACTCATTTGTATGTTTTACAGGTTGGGGCTGGATTCGGTCGTGGTTTTGGATCTAATATGATTTACATTTTACAAGAATAAGTATTGATAAGAATTTTGCTGAAATGGGAAATGTATCGCTCGACACAGGAATCGAACCCGAGACAAAGACTACTAGACCGAGGCATTACCTAAATGAAATAGCTTGAACAATAGCTTAAATTCAATGGCTTGATCTTAGGAATCGTACTTGGGACTTTTACTACTAGACCGAGGCTTTAACTAAATTAAAAAAATAAACTATAGGTACTCACTTTTTTCAGAGATACAGCGTGGGCACCCTCTTCTGCGCTCCCAAAGACAATTTATTCCCCATCTTCTTGTATCCCTCATTTTTTACTCTAGCTTTTGGTTTCTCCGTCTCCACGGGGCACCCCTTCAACTCCCAAACTAGGTTCGTTAAAGACTTCGGTCTACTGAGCTTCCTCGACCTTTTCTCGGGTAACTTCGGGCCGTTCCCGGAATCTCCCGAAGTTCTGCCTCCAGAATGACTCGAGTCCAACGTCCCGTCTAGTTCCATAGCCTGATGGATGTTGGAGAGGCTCTTATACCTGATGTTGAAGATCGGGGAGTCATCCTTACTGGTCCTGATGGGGCTGGCTAACGGACTAGGACACTCTTTCGTCGGCGAATCATTGTTCTGCCTGAAAACCATTCTCGTTTTACTATTGTTTATACTGTTCTTAATATAAAGCTTTGGAAGATTCGGCGTTGGCGCGATCGAACATTTCTCCTTATAAACAGTGATGGGAGTCTCTTTGATCGGCGCTTTCCTCGTTCTCTTCTCTGCTTTCTGTATGTTGAGAGGTTTTTTAGTTGGAATTGTTTCTATGGGAGGCGGTTCGGGCTTGACTTCGGTTATTAGGGGCATGTGGATGGGCGTGGGGGCGGGGGACGAGGGCGCTGACTCGTGTCTCACACTCGGTTCGTTGGAATAGGATGCTTTGATGTTCTTAGGAAGAGGAGCGAACCCTCTGACGTAATCGTAGATCTGATCTATCTCGTCGTACTCATCGGGGATACTGTTCTCGTCTCTATGACTACTGTATATGTGATTGTGTCTCGACAGATGTTTGTGTTGATTTGCCGTGTCTGATGACGCGCTTCTTCTTAGAAAATAACCAGTCTTAATGATAGGAGGGGCGTGGAGCGGCCCGTTCAGCAGCCGCTTGGGGTCACCTAGCTTACCGTCCAACACGTGTATTCTATCGACCACTTCTACTAACAACCGATTGCACTTTTCGACTAGTCTAGAAAATTCCATAAAATTCTTAATTTGATCGTCGTTTTTGCATCTTTGCATTTTTAGGGGCGCGGCTAGAGGTAACGCTATGAGAGTGTTCCCTTCCTTTTGTAAGGGGAGGGCGAACACGTGTTCCTCTTCGAACATTGAGAGCAGTCTCAGTTCTGGGACGAAGTGGCTCGCGCTCTTCAACCCCCTCGGGGTCGTCCCGTGTACTAGCCGCACCGTGATCGGCAGTCGTTTCGTTAACAACGTCTTCGCCGTGTGCACTCCGCTGATATTCTCTTCTTTAGCGACAGCAGAAAACTTCCCTCGCTGGTCGAGACTCAACAATATCGTATCACCTTTCGAGTCCGTACATTTCAAATATTTATTCTTTCCTAAAAACGTTTCTCCTTTAGGCATTATGACTTCGCCTGCGGGCAGATTTCTTGCACCATCTGGTGTTATGTTACCCTCTAGATCTGTTTTAGCACATATCACTCTTACTGGCTCTCTGACCAGACAGCCATCGTCTAGTTTTCTTCTGGCTACTTCTGCTACTGATTCCATACATCGTACTGCTCTTCCTTCTTCACTAAGCAACTCGAAATAGCCTTTGTAAGTGTCAGGGATGGCTATTCGGGGTCCAACGGAAACCATGCGCCTTCCTTCTTTGAGTTTGATTGCCTGAGCGATGATCTTCTTGTGTTTGCCAGCGGAGATGAGCAGCGCTGTGCTCTGCAGGCCGGGGCTGGGCAGCGTGGGCACGCCGAGCCCGCCGTACTGGCCCTTGATGATCTTGGCGACCGCCGGCAGCCGGTGCTTGCCCACGAACTCGCGCAAGTAGCTGCCCTCGTCGGACCATCGCGACGCGGCCACCAGGACTTGGCTGTCGGTAGCTGCCATTTTCGGGATTCTTACATCTGGAATTAGATAAAGGTTGATGTTATTTATTGTTAATTACAGGGTCATTTATTTCACAAGGAAGTATTGTCAAGGAGATACCTCCAATGATAGCTGAAAGTTATAATCATTAACAATGGTTGTTAGGATTCTGTTCAGTCAAAGCTGTACATTCATATTGTATACACTTACGAGTGTCACCAACCATGTAATAGGAGGCGGGTCTATATTTACATACATATTTATATTTTGTATTAAAACTCCATCGCGTGGGATGTGAGGCATATGTCATATATTATTACGAGTATTCAGCCCCTTTGAATTGAATTTAAAAAGGAAGAAGAAAGTAATTTCAAAATCACATACAGTATTTGGTATTTTATTGTTTTAATAAAACCTATAAACGATAGTGGCGCGTGTCTCGCCACCGAGTGAGGGGATATTACCACCCGTTCATGAGTGAATGTCAATGTTAGTGGTGTAACACGCACCATCAGGTGGTGACACAACGAGAGACTATGTTAAATTGAATAAACGAGTATTGCAGAAACAAAATATAGTATAACTTACTAACTTACCCTACTTAACTACTATCATCTTTACGTACATTATATTGATAGAAATTATCCTTTTTAGTTACTTTTAACTAGTATTATTATTAGAAATACATTTAAAAATTAACTTGGTATATATGTACATAGGTACACAGAATGACAGAATTAACACGTAGAATACGGTTTTCCTTGGTATATAGGAGTAAAATCGCGAGGAAAAGTAATTCTTTAAATAAATAACAAATGTTTGCACTCAGTGTACCTCAGCCGAGAGTGTCGATGCGTAACCAATAACAATACGTTACATAAACACACACACCAGGCAATATCACGAAACAGATATAATGGTTTGTTTATACCTCTACGAAACGATAAAACCGATTTTGATCAAGTTCAAGGGTAGGGATACTTTGAAATACGGGATAAAACAATCGGATCAAACTTTTTTCCTATTTCAAATTATTCTCACTGTAGTACTGTCATCCGTAGCCAATGAAGTCCCAAAAAACGTTATTTATTTATGAACACTATTGTACACACCTTAAAAAATAAGAATATTACATATTATGAACTAAGACTAAGTGCCACAATGGGCGGCCTTATCACTGAGAGTGATCTCTTCCAGGCAACCTTTGGATGGAGAGAATCAAGTTGAATTATTGAGGTTGGTTTAAAGAGATTGTTATACATATATATTATAATTCGCCATTGTAAACACTAATACCGAAGTCTCACGGTTCGCAACCCGCCAAAACTGATAAGTCAATTTCCATAATCTTAGATTTTTATATTTCCCAGTTACCGCATTTTTCAATATTACTATTCAATATTACTGCTACAGCTTCAGTGAGGAGGAAATAATCATCAGTATCACCACTCTTGCCCAATGCGTGTTAGTGTTTTTAAACTGGATCCATGTTTAAACATGTGCAAACCCGCGGGCGCAGTATGTATATCAGTCCATCGACCTCACACTTGTCTCACGCGATGTTATTATTCGTCCATTGCTATTCACTGATAGTAAATGCATCGCAGTGCGGGGCACGCGATAAGTAAGACGCTACCGAGTAGTTATACTTAGTGATAGGTATTTGCCACTGATCAATAAGTTTAGTGGCAAATATGGAGGTAGTTCGCTTTGAGTGAAATTACAATACCAACCTGTGAGAAATTAGAAAATTGATCAGGTTGATAGTTGAAAGACTGCACTGATGGGTTCCAGAGGTTCCAGGTTCCATTCTCAATCACGCAAAAATATCTAATTGTTTTACCTGGATTAACACTTAAAAAAGTTATTGTCAATTATTTTGTTTTAAAAACTGTTATAATAATTGCTCCTAATTCCTGAAATTTTTAGTTATTTTTGCGAGTAAATCCGTACAACACAGCCAGTAAAAATCTAAACCAAGCACAAATCGAATAGCCAGCTGAAAATACCGGCAACCATCATCCCACATACCACCAACCGTAGCTTAACAAGCAGATCGTGGTCAATGTCGGTGTCCCCAGTGTTGCGGTCACGACACGACGCAGTACAATGGATCCGGTGACGAATCACGATCGGTAACTGTACCGCCGATAGACCAATAAGGAAACACACGGCGGGCCATGGGAGGAGCGGGGAGCGGGGAGCGGATTGCGGAGCGGAAGCGGGGCGGGTTATGGAATGGTAGGATAGGTGATGAAGACCATTTTCTGTAGTAATTATAGCTGAATTGTTTTTTTCTGCTGTTTTTTTGGATATTTAGTGATAAATGTCCTTTACTCCACGTTCGTAACTGATCTTTGATAACCAGATACGAACAAGGATTATTTTTCTTGTTTGATAACCAGTTAGGAAAACGGAATTTATTTGTCGTTTTCGTAACCATGGTTCATAACCAGCTACGGTTAGCCTAAGATAAGAAAAAAATCAAACAATAAAAAAAATTAAGTTGGGAGAACAATCAAGTGTAGGGAAAAGAGTGAATAGATACGTGGAAGTTAGTGCGTAACTGCGTAACTTACGATTATAAGAAAAAAAGAACAATAGGTGTACTTAGGAGTTAGACAGCGTCATAAACAACAGACCTGATACTAACTTTATTTTCCTTAGAATATTTATTTTTTCGTTACTGTCTCCTTATTTTCGGAAGATAGAATAATCACACGTTTTAAGCCCCAACTCGCTGCCACCTTTGTACCCGTTGATTGCGTGGCCCCACTGGTCTGTCAGAGCCCGCACCTAGTTCCCATGGAGTCCGTCGCGAGGGGAACCGCTTTATTTGGAACAACAACACCCGGGACAGAGGTAACGATACTACACAGATAGTACACTTAAAAACTATCTCTAGACTACAATTTGGTTATATAACTAAAGTTTTAAAACTTTCAAAGTAAAATAGCTTACTACGAGACATTCACTTCACCTTAAAATTTTCACACTTCACATGTAAAGGGGGGGTTCCCGAAGGAGGACGTCGTCGGGGTCGGCCGAGAAAGCGTTGTCGGGACGATCTTACCACCTTCGGCAGTAGCTGGTGGAACACTACGAAGGATCGGGAGAGTTGAAGATGTCTGGGGGACCTTTGCCCAGCCGTGGGACGATGTGGGTTAAAAAAAACATGTAAAGAATCCTTGGGCGGTCTGTTGGCACGTGCACCGGCCAAGTCTGAGGTCCTGAGTCTAATTCGTGGGTTGAGTTGTGAGAGTTGTGTAAGCGTTTTATACATAAATCGGGATCATCTTACAGGTCACTTTCCTTTCAATAATTATATTTTGTACCTACATTGTTATATTAAAAAGGTTATATAACGGTTATAACTATCGTCTATTTATTGATTTATCGATCTGTGTTCAGGTGTGCACTCCGTGAGTATGTAGATTCTGTCCCCGATACGAGACGATGAGAGCCATGTGTCATTATAATGATAGTTGTTCAACTAATGATCGGTAATGATTTGATCGAACACTTCACTAGAAAATTGATATAATTTAATGTGTGTCTATCCAATAAGTGAGGCCTTGAATATAATTATAGCTTTTAGCCTTCTTCCTAAGCTTTATAAACAACTAGCAGCGCCCCGCGATTTCACCCGCGTAGTTTCCGCTCCCGTGAGAATGCAGGGATAAAATTATGCTAAAAACCTTCCTCTTGAATCACTCCATCTATTAAAAAAACCGCATCAAAATCCGTAGCATAGTTTTAAAGATCTAAGCATACATAGTGACGGACAGACAAAGATAGCGACGTTTGTTTATATACTATGTAGTGTAGCGATTTAATGCTAAACATATTTCAAATAGTAATATAGTCTAGTAATTAGCGTGTTCAAACAAACAGCAGGGAGCGGTTAGGGCGAGCCCCGAATTGGCTCATAGTGATGACATCATCATGTTAACATGAGTTTTAAAAGCAATGTCACTAGTCGCTATCTGTTGGCTCAGTCTAATCGCCAAACTTACTAAACCAATTTCGACGTAACATTCAATGGCACACGGCTGACATCAGTCCTACATTTTCCTCAATTTTGAAGTAACATTCAGTAGGTACTAGGTTCCCCACATCTGCCGAGCTAGCATGACTTCGAAAACGCATATGATATAGCGATTTATCGACATCCAACTGTCAATATATGATAAAAATAGCCGCCATATTTAATTTTACCATATTTGGTCATGCTCGCGAAATCGATATTATATCGTGGTGTCGATATACTACTTATTTTATCACGCACAGTCATGCTAGGGGGGCTGACTTTACAAAGCCTACATTTTCATCCTAAAATTTCCACAAGAATCCCAGAAAACAGAAATATCAGGGATAAAACTAGTACGTACATCTGTTACTGATACTACAAAACTGAAGCGAAGCACAGCAGAGCTAATAATAAACTTATTATAAGCAGTAATCACTACAATATCAATACCGAACCCGAAATATCCCATATTTATTAGAAAACAGTAATAATATTAAAAATAAAGGATATCAGGACAAAAAACTATAGATAACATAATAAGCTAGACACTAGAATATATTACGTGAAGTTGCAGTGTGGGGTTGCATTCGCACAAACCTGTTGGAGATGAGCAAAAAAGGCGCGTTATAGCTATACGGGTATGTTCCCGGGGCGGCGCGGAGCCGAGGGGGGAGGGGGGGGGGCACGAATTAACTATTTTATTATTCCACTAGACATTGGTTCTCAAAGTTTGGACGGATCTTCGGACGATGTAAGGAAATGCATGATGAAATAGTTTTTGTTAAGTGTAGTTTTTTTTTCAATGTGCTTTTGAAGGTATGTTGTTAAATACAAAGTATTTTGAGTACATGTATATTTTATTAGCATTGTGATGAATACTGACACTAACTTACTTTATTAACTTTAACCAATACTCTATACCTAGATATTATTTAAGTAATTAATACACTTTGATATAAAGTAAATAAAATCTCAAAGCAAGTCCATAAGAAATAACACAAGAATCGAAACCGAACTTTAGGTTGGCAGGCCGATGCACATTCCACTATTCCACCGAAGTGTTATTATTTTGGTGTAAATATAATCTAAATATTAGCACACATTTCAAAAGTTTGAGCACCACTATCCGATCGCATATCGGCGATCTCAAATCTATGATTACTTTTTAATAAATTATTCAGCACAAAACATGATTTCCTTTTAAACTCCGATGGGTGGTTATTTTTAATTTGACATGCATCCTCCAGAACGGGTCTTGCGAGTGAAGCCGCGGGGCATGCTAGTGGGGGAGGGACTCATTCATCGATCGCACTTTGACTAATAAAATAAAAAAGGAATGATAAAATAAAAAAGGGATTTTTTATAAATTCTTGTTAACCACACCCGCCGGATGATGTGTATGTATTTGTTAAAATATCGGTATAGAACGCGTTTAAAACAGCTGATTATAGCTAGTGCAAAGCGTTTGTTTAATATACGAAATACGTGTTGATAATCTGAAACTCGACAAATGTTAAAAATTGAAACCGCTACTTTAATGCCAGACTTTTAAATTAAATTATGGAATTTGTCGACATTTCATTAGATTTCCGAATTTATCTGAATCTCGCCGCGACCTATTTCTTAAAACTCTTAATGAGGTACAGTCGTAACCACAACCCGTAATGTATTTATTTGTGTTACAGTTACGGACTCGGATGTACTGTTGTATAACGAGGGGTCAACCACCTGCTTGGTGCCTAATGTGGTACTGTTTTAACATACTTATACATTATACGTAGAATACATACGTACTTACACTTTGTATATAACTTTCTTAAGTCAATCATTCCATCAACTTCGATTGAATCTTTTTACAATTAATTTTAGATATAAGAACACCAATGAATGGCCTCCTCGATGGCGTTAGATCGGCACGACATGAGGTCAACTTATCCATAACATCAACTGAGTACCAGATTCATTGACGTTCACAGGTGCCTCTTGAAGCCATAACCGAATAAATGATTGTTGACTTTGACTTTGATCCTAGAAGTAACTGATCCCTAACTAGATTCAGCTGTACGGTGCGAGTATCTAGGTTTTAGAGTATCAAAAACGAAACACACACATTTACAACCTCTAAAGCAGAGTGGACCATGCCGGACTGCCTTCGACTGCCTTCGATTCCCGTACGGGGTAAATATTTGTGTGAACCACAAATGTTTGTCTCGATCTGGATGTATGTGTGTGAATGAGTGTGTGCGTAGTTTCTGATACCCTGATACAAGTTATGAACTTTAGGGGTCAGTAACTATAATGAGAAACATCCAGCCGAGATAAATGTTTATGGATCATATAAATCAATAGATTAGCGCTGGGATCGAACCCTTTGTTTGGTCTTTATTATAACTTTTTGGAACGTTTAATAAAGAAAACAAAATTTAATTTGTCCGAATGAAATTAATAAATTGTTCGTATTAATAACTTGTGACTTATTAGTTATGTCTCACAATTTCATTTGTATTAGAAACAATGACAACATTTTTGGCTATGTTATCATTAAAACAAGCCACTACAATTTATCAAACATGGCCAGACTAAAAATTGTCTGGCCATAATTTGCCAGACACAGAATAAGCAGTCTAAGCCTATCTTGTTTTTAACTTCTAATAATTTATAAGCTCATACCTAATATTTTAGTTTTATATGATCATAAGCTTAAGTACTAATATAAAATGACGTTTATTAGTGTTAATATTCATAAAAATATCGGTGATATAACTGTATGTGACGTATTATTACAAAGTGTGGTTTAGAGTACATTTTCCGCTGTCAATCTGGAGGCGCGCACAGTCTTATCGAAACTCGTTTAGTTTGTAGCGAGAGGTACGTGCTGTACGGGACTTACTTTGTAAAAGGTAGGGGTAGGTAAGGTTCTTAAATTGTAACCAATTTCATGCAATACATAAATCAATAAAATAATGAAAATTAACTTTTGAAAATATACGTCGAGAAAAAATAGACAATATGCATTCTGCATCCCGCGTTTTCATACGCGTAAAATATTATTATTTGTACATATAAAAACCACTTTAAAAGCTGTTGTGTGGTTAAGATCTAACCGTGCAAAAAGCAGGAGCGATCTGGTTTTACTAATGTACACAATGCTGCTCATTACTCTTTCAGACAATTCCGTCTATTTTTTTACTTGAACCAAGCAAAAAAAGACATTTAGACCAAATCGATTGCCAGTCTATACAAACACTATTAACAATTGTTGGGTTGAAAGAGTCAATCTTTATTGGTTTGTATTCAAAAAATATTTAAGTGTTAAAATAGCCCATTGTTTAAGGAAGTCTATAACGCATTATTCTACGGCCAATATATTCGGAGCTAACGCAGAGCCGCAACGCAATTAAGCCGAGTGCCACAGCTGTGTAATATACACTATTAAAGTAACTTTCCTCCTCCTGTACCGCGTGGAAAGTAAAAATTCCCGTCGGACTCAACACCTACAAGTTTGCGATACATCTGAACCGGCCCGACGCACCACTTCCCTTATACGAAGTCGGTTTAATACTTACTCCACGGTACAACTTATAAACGACAGCGATTTAGTATCAACTAGTAGCGCCCCGCGGTTTCAGCTCCCGCTCCCGTGAGAATGCAGAAATAAAATTATGCCAAAACCGTCCTCTTGAATTACTCTATCTATTAAAACAAACCGCATCAGAATCCGTTGCGTAGTTTTAAAGATCTAAGCATACTTACATAGGGACGGGCAGAGAGCGACTTTGTTTTATACTATGTAGTGACTACATACATAATACCCGCGTAAAACCCCAATCTCTTGAGAACATACTACATGTAAACTTTCCGCTTGAATCACTCTATCTATTGGTGAAAACTGCATTAAAATCTGTTGAGTAGTTTAAAAGATCAAAGCGGACATACAGAGTTTTATGATGGAGTAAACTATGAAAATATTGAATTCAGAGACCATTTTGATGGTCAACATGACTTCTTTTTGGTATGGGAGATCTTGCAGTACGATAATTATTACAAACCGGAGATCCGAGGTTCGATTCCTGAGTCAAGAGTTTTGAGTATAAAAATACCAGCACGAGTTTCTTGCCGATTCTTCTCGGCTGATGTAATTTCCGAATCGGTGGTAGAATCAATTTTGACGTTCATAAGTGCCTCGCTGAGGCCTTAACTGAATAAATGATTTTTGTCTTTGACTATGCTAGTAAAGACGATACTATTATAATTAACTTTTGAAAAGTAAAATGTTGCCAGTTGCACCACACGCAGTTTCAAGTGATTGAGACGAGAGGGCAACATTAATTGAGTTTAATTTAACGGTGTTGCCAGCTAAACAGATTACTATTGCACCTCGCGCCTGCGCAGCGCACCAGTGTTGCTATTATGTAATAGAAAATAGATGCTACATTTATAGTATTACATTTTAAAGTAGTAAATACAGGATGATCTAGAATAACAGTATTTTGTCAATAAAATTTAAAAGTAATTTGTTTGTTTGTATACATAGAGAAGTAGATTTTGTATACTGATCACTCCCAGTCAACTTTTGTGTTTAGAATTTTTCACAAGGTCAAAATCCAAATAGCAAATTGTTCACCAAGCGAGACTGATAGAGTAACAAGTTCGATTACCGCACGAGTTAAATATTTTTGTGATATTTTGAGATCCACAAATGAGTATGCGTTTCGGGGTTAGTTGCTGATTATAATGATTGTTTGACTATTTATTTATATCAGTCAGTCAGTTATCGTTTTACATTAAATTAATTATGTTATCGTTAGTATATTATAATTATCTAGTTGTGTATTTACCTTACAAGTAACTACTCATGGAATGTGTAACTCTCCTATCGCTATCGAAAATCTGAAACAAAATCGAAAACATAAAAAAAAAAAATCTTTGAAAAAATTCTAAAAAATTACTCTTTTAAAGTAAGAAAGGATTTTCAAAAGTTTTATCTTTTGATTGATAAAAAGAGGATTAATTGATTATGAAAATAGAACCCTAACGCGAGCGCAATCGCGGGCAAGATTTAGTCTACACTAATATAATAAGGAGGAAAGATTTGTTTGTTTGTAACGAATAGGCTCCGAAACTACTGGACCGATTTCAAACATTCTTTCACCATTAGAAAGCTACATTCATCCTGAGTAACATATTTTATCCATCCCCGTATTCGTAACTATGCGGGTGAAACCGCGGGGCGCTACTACTTAGTCACTCATAAAAGTCTTAAAATATAAAATTATCATCACCTCACTTCGTTCGATTTACCACGAAGTATTCCTAACTTGACTTTAGAAAGAAGACTCTACATAAAACTTAGACCTCCCAACAGGTTTCACAATATAAACATCTACAAGTACATTATAGTATTTGTTATATAAATGAAATAGGGCCCACGATAGGGCCTTATTTTATAGTTGGCGGGGGGCGGGGGGCGGGGGGCGGGCGTATTAACCCTACGATTTACGGCGCACTAAACATGTCCCTCTGTACATGAGCTGGGATTCTTTTATTTAACGACTTATAAACATCGAATACATTATTCAAACACCGGCCAAGTCCGAGTCAATACTCTACAACGTACGATTTTTTTCATGGGTTCCGTCCGTAACAAAAAAGAGAAAAATCCGTTTTGTTTTTGCGCTTGGGTATTGACTTTTATTCTGTTTTTAGTATTTTTTGTTATAGCGGCAACAGAAATACATCATCTGTGAAAATTTCATCTCTCTAGCAGCTATCATGGTTCATGTAATACAGCCCGGTGACAGACGGACAGACAGACAGACAGCAAAGTCTCAGTAATAGGGTCCCATTTTTACCCTTTGCGTACGGAACCCTAAAAACCATATACTCATATCATTGTTTCTCAACACATTTTATGGCGTTTGTATCTGTTTATGGCTAAAACCTTTTCCCTATGATTGTAATTGGTGGACAGTTTGTTTTGAAGTGTCTGTTGATTTGTTGTGAACACAGACTTGTTACGAAACTGACGTATGCAAACATTAGTCGAAGCTTGAAGTTGTGGAACCACTGTGGCTCATACATTACATGATTTGTACGCACGGAAATCTCTTTCTTTTGTACGCGTGTATTTGTGACGTCACTGACCATATTGAGTTTGGACTTAAATCGCAACACCCATTAAGTTCCTGAAATAAACCCCTGAAATATTGACTTAAAATAAAACTGAAAAGTTTTATAAATTTAATATTTGTGGTTCACATAAATATTCGCCTCGCACGGGAATCGAACCCGCAACCTTACGGATGGCCGCCACCGGCCGAACCAACGGCATGGTGACCACTTTGCCACCTAGGTCGTTTTAGTGTTTAAATATCCCATTAATCTTTAAAGGCTATACATACATATAACATTACGCTACGACCAACGTTTATTACCTAGCATACCTACTTATAGATTACGATGCGAATTTAATTTTACATTAATATGAGCATTCTTTAACCACCGAATCGTCTACCTATAGACACGTATAGTGTCAAAAGAAAATTAAAAAGAAAAGGGCAGTTAAACAATTCCATATATTTGTGACGTAAAGGGCACCATAACCGTTCGGCCGTGAACAACTATAATAAAAGAATATACAAAAGGTCATTTGATAATAACACGATGTTTAAAAAACATTCTTCGCATTCAATTAATGAAAACGCCATTATATGTAATTTACTAAAGAATTAAATTAATTATTGGTTTAATTTATTACAAACTGTGCCGTTTATCCGCGTTAAATTTAACAGTAATACCTTTTTTATAGAAATGGGTCGTCTTTGAGATCACCAACACGCATGACTAGTAGTTACGACTATTTTATCATTGCTAATTTTATTTGTGAGAGAGAAGCCTTACCAAGATCAGCAGAACATGAGAGTTTAAAAAAATTTGATCTAAACGAAACATACAGACGGTTTTTTTTAAACATGTTTGAAAAATATGAGTTGTTAAGAGACGAGACGACCTCGATGGCAGAGTGGTCATCATGCCGGCTGCCTGCCATCCGTAAGGTTGCGGGTTCGATTCCCGTGCGGGGTGAATATTTGTGGGACCCATAAATGTTAGTTTCGGTCTGGGTGTGTGTGTGTGTGTGAATGAGTGTGTACGTGGTTTCTGATACCCTAGATATAAGTTTCGAACTTAGGGTCAGTTACTGTAATGAGATGATGGAGTGAATGATTATAATTATTAAGAGACATAAATAATATTTTGGCATAACAAACAAACTCTACAGCTATAATTCCATATTATTAAATTTGCTACAAAATCTTCTATTTATGTCAAAGTGACATTGACACATTAATGACACGTCAGCCATGTTTTTTTTTCAATAAAGTAAGATGGCGCCTTGACATTCGATAGTTGTCGTAACACCGAGTGTGTGAGGTTAAACCAACAAATTAAATAAACGGCCAAATGAGTTGAACTATTATTGTATACGCGGGTATAATGCTTTTGTTAAATTATAGTGATTTTGAAATATACATAAGTACTTTGAATGATTTAGAAATTAAATTATTTCATTATCATAATTATTATTTTGCTGAAAAAGCAAGACTACAAAACGTAATATAATTACAAAAAGAATGTTTTGATAAAAAACGAATTTAATTTTAAATAAAGACTATGAGTAAATTACAAAATAACTGTTTAAAATCTTTCTTCAAAAAAATAACGGATTTTAATTCAAATTTTCTCACCATGTTTCCTTTATTATCAATATTTTATTTCTATAAGCACACAATTAGTGCAAAACCAGAGATTTGACTGAACAGTTTGTTGGCCAACACCAATTTTGATAAGCCTTTCAGAAATCATACGAGTCTAAAATAGACTGCCTACTGTCTATTATCGGATAGTAAGTAGTCTACAACTCAAATTACGTGTACAGTATCAAATACAGACACGGACTAAGACTACGGTACAGTTGCCGTCATATAGCGGCCGTAATACAACGTCGATTGACGTCACTAGAACGTTGTCTATGGAACAAAATGGCGCGGTTTCTGAGGGTAGTAATTGATACCGTAACGTCAAAAATCGGTTCCGATATTTGTATGACGGCCGTCTGGTCGGTTCATAAATATTGATAGCGTTGAAGCATTTGACGTTTGTTTAGAGAAAAGATGGCTACTGTAAAGCGGACGTAGTATTACGGCTGCTACATGATGGCACAGGCAACATATGAAACCAAAGCTTATGGATAGTATGCGTGTCGGTGACGCCAGTATCGCGAGATGTCCCGTTAATGAGATACTGACCGACGGGCCCCGGGGTCAGACAGGGCTGCACTCAGGGTAACGAGCTTCGACTGTAACGGGGACGTACTGAGGAAATTCGAAAGGGTACTTAAGTCTAGTGTGGTGCTTAAAAGTTGGGGGCAGGGTTGTATTCAGGAATACAAGAGAGGGGAAATAGCCTTTTCAATTCTGTTTCCTAAACAATCTAAATCTAGATTTTAGTTGCAACCTACTAAGATCTGATTTAAACTAAAATCACGGGATTAAATTGTAAACAATCGAAAGTATTCGAAATATTTCTCTATTTATTATAAATAAACATTTAAAATTATCCATTTGCGTATCGGATGCAAGATCCTACTGTAGACCTTAAGACTAAATGTCTCTCTCACACTGACTGATAATGATGAGAAACATACATTTCTAGTAACCTTAAAAAAGAAGCAAAGTTTTTCCTCTGAAAGCCCCCGCCGATGTGCCCTAAAGTAACTCCCTGTGTCAACACCGCAATGATACACAGCGCGGCGACCCCCGATCTCTGACACCTCCTTACTCATAACGGACCGCGGACCTCAAACACTTCACAATAACCACTCACATTTACCTATTACAGCTAGACAATCGTTACACTCACACCTTTAATTTACAATTACACTCACATCTCACTCTAGACTCTAGATCAATCTAAAATAATATTATAAAGAGGAAAGATTTGATTGTGTGTTTGTAACGAATAGGCTCCGAAACTACTGGTCCGATTTCAAAAATTCTTTCACTATTGGAAAGCTACATTATCCCGGAGTGTCATAGGCTGTCATATTATATTTACGCGGGTGAAACCGCGGGGCGCTGCTAGTAAAAAATATACAAAATTATTGTTTTTTATAACATAACTTAAACATTCACTCCATCATCTCGTTATAGTAAATGACCCCTAAGTTTGTGACGTACTGACTGACAGACAGCGCACAGCCGAAACTACTGGTCGTAGAGATCTGAAATTTGGCACGTGTGTTTGTTGGGGGGAGTAGGCTACCACTATGAGAGGATTTTTAGAAATTCCCCTCCCCAGGGGCAGAAAAGGGGGAAAAACCCAAATTCTGCCGGAAGTCATTATTCCACGCGAACGATGGCGGCAAAAGCTAGTTATTACTAATTAAAATATTTTTGAATGTGAAATACTTCCCTCGCACGGGAATCGAACCTACTTTTGAGTACATCCAGCGACCCCTATTCCATTTAGATCTTTTAATTATACCTACAACCCTTACAATGAAGTGTAAATTAAATATCGAAATATTGCAAATAACTTGACCTTAAAGTATTAGGAATGTCGTCGCATGCACAGACGTACCGTCGATCATAGAGTTGTGATTGCGACACAATACTTTATACATTGAACTGACAGTACGAATTGCACAATGTCTTTGTGTCGATGACGTACTTAGTGTAATATAGACGTGTCATGTATAGATTTGATGGGTTTCAAATTGAAAATAAGTATAAAACTAATAAAAAACGCTAGCGGCTGCTCTAAGAACGCTATAACAAGGCGTTCAAGATTTTCCTGCTAGTCGCCTCGAAGCCACGGTAGCTCAATTGGAAAGAGCGGTGCTACGGTTCAGCATGGTTCCGGGTTCAAGTCCTGGCTGTGACGAATATCTTGAATGCATTTTTCAAAAATCTAATAAAAATGATTAAAAATAACGCTCTAAATAGTATGAAACAAGAAAATATTTATAGTAGAGTTCAATTAATACAGTATGGGATAGCAATGGTCAGAGAGAGAGAGAAGGAGAGATTAGAATGTTATTCGTTTGTTTTTAATAGGCAAGGGTAGTGAGTAAAAGAAACAGATGCCTAGTTCTCTTTTCCATGGTAGTGAGATTGGTGCGCGCGTAACTAAGCACAATATTGGTTTAAATTACCTCTCTTTATATTGCCAATTTATCGTGCAAGCCACGCATCTATAGTTTATTATAATCATTGGTTGTAGTTGTATGTTTCAATAGTTATACAGTATTATGTGAGGGCATTGATAAGGTTTTGTTACCTCTGTACTATTGTCATTCAATGACAATTTAATTTAACTACCGATGTGAACACATTGTTTTAAGTCATTTGTTGTCAGGATAATAATATTCGGCCTCATTTGCTAAAGGTCCCTTTCAAAAGTCAGGATTAACACTAATCCATGGCGTAGTGATCATGGCCTTTGACTTCCAAATGGAAGGACTGTGGTTCGATTACCGCCACATATCAATGTGTTTTCGATTTTTGAATTTATATATTCATTATTCGACGCTCTAACGGTGAAGGAAAACATCGTGAGGAAACCTGCACACGCCTGTAAAGAAATTTTAAGGATATTGATATCTTTGATTTACACGAACACTACACATTGAAATAAAACACTTAACGGATTTTTGTCGTGGTTATATTTTGTTTTACATTTTATGACGTTCTGAGTTTCTTGCAGATTCTTCTCGGCTGATGTATTTCCGAATCTGTGGTAAATTCACAATGTATTTAAAATTATATTCAAAATATTGAAGGTAGTAATCTTTTTACATTACTTTGTACAGACGTCTTCCATCTTAGTCTTCTGTGATCACGGGTTCTGTAAAGAATCCGAAACGTCAGAAAATGTAAAACAAAATATAACCACGACAAAAATCCGTTTAAGTGTTTTATTTCAATTTTAAGGATGTGTGTGAAGTCGACCAACCCGCACTTGGCCAGCGTGGTTGAATAAGGAAAAAAACAAAATCTCGTCGCAGTATAGATATTTAGAAAAGAAAAGCAACTTCTACTCATATTTTATTAGTTAATCTTGTATGTTTGTCAACATGGCGAAAAACTCGTAAAATGTGTAACAACAAGATGTCATCTCAAGTTTATCTCTCGGAGACAAACAAACAACAAACTTATTTTCTTTAGTATATGTATTCATGTACTAGCTGTGCCCCGCGGAATAACCCGCGATGTTATATTGTATAGTTAGCGTTGCTTGATAAATGGGCTATCCAACAATTTCAGATTTGTAATAGAAACTTTTTTGGCGATTTGGTAATTTTTTTAGATAGGAAAAACAAAAATTAAACCCGCGATATTGTTAGCGTTACCGGACACCTTCGTATGTAAATAATTGCTCAAGTTTTCAACTATCGGCAGTTCTTAAACGCCACTGTTTATTTTCAAATGAAAAACTACTTACAAATAACATTAAATAACATTAAAAAAACCCCCAACACAATTACTTTCAAACCCCCATAACTTTTAAACGGGTCAACCGATTTTCATCAAATATGTCTAAGAACACTCGCACGTAAGTCCGTTTTCATACAAAAAAAACTAAATTTAAATCGCTTTATCCGTTCAGGAGCTATGATGCCACAGACAGACAGATACACACACACACATATACACACACACACAGACACGTCAAACTTAAAACACCCCTCTTTTTGCGTCGGGGGTTAACAAACAAACTCTCACAATACCAGCACTCGTATTAACCTATCATGTGATTGTTTGGCGTCGCGCCAGATCATGCGCTCACCCACTTTCATTTCGCGAGTTGAACCGTTTACATCACTTAACCTTACTTATTTATCCGCTCTGTGTGAGCAGATTGATTTGTATAGAATTAGTTGTGATCCGTGGTTTCACTTGTGTTCAAACTACGATAATATTAGACAGAATAATGCGATATACAGAAGATTTTCTTTTAATTTCTTGATAACATTATCTCATGTATTTATAAAGAACATCTATACATCTTTACTGTACTTTTTATTGGGGATATTTTCATTTAATCATATCTGTGAAAGTTCAAAAAATTTGAAGTTAAATGGATTTTCATTGTCATTTTTATATCAATTTCAATATCTTTAAACTATATTTGTATCTTAAGATCTATACTATTATAATATTAGACCATGAAACCTTCCCATTATAAGTGTGAAAGGGTCAATAAATAATTATAATGTATTGAAACAATGCTAATGTTAATTGTGTTAACTCGCGGTCACTCAGCGAACAACCATTACTACTAACTTAACAATAGTACCGATATTATCAGTAACTGTTATCTTACGATAATTTATTGATACTATTATTGAACTGTAGTATATTTCACACCTTTTATTATAAGCTTTGTACGGTGGCTTTGGTTGTACCTTTGGGTCAAGCTAGAGATTGCTATTATCATCATCAGCTCATATAATGTCCCCACTGAGGGGCTCTCCCTACTCTGAATGAAAGCGATCAGACCTTAGTCAACCACAGGCCGAGTGCGGGTTGCTCAGGAAACACACAACATTATTAGATTTTTTTCGCAGGTTTCCTTACCGTAAGGGCGTTAAATAAACATACGTATGAAATTTAAAAACATGTGTATGTGTCGCGAGGATTGAGGCATCTTCTGAATGAAAGTCAAGACCCTAACCACCATGTCATAGACGCTGTAAGAAAAAGTCTGATTGTTATTATGAAACTCCATCACCGTACTAATTATCATCAGTGAGAGAGAAGTCTGAAATCGTTTAACCTTCACCAGGATCCTACAAAATAGTACACTTATACTTTAATCAGAAGACCACATCTTGTAATAATAGAGTGCTCTAAAGGTGTCGCCACACGCGCGGGCGTCTCTAGAAAGCGTCCCGTGATCATTGTTATAGTTACACAATGTGTGCGCACGCCTTTAGCCAATGAGGTCGTAGAAAACTAGCTTTCTTGTCTCTTGTAATTAATACGCGTTTGTTGTTACCCGACTGCTACTCAAATGTAGGGTATGAGTTAGAAAATACTTTTTCTTCCGATCTTTTAGGGTGTTTTTCAACTACGACTTGGCAAAAGCAGCCTTATGTTAAAGGCATAAAACCTCTCTAACTCTGCTGATATTGGAGAGACTTGTCAATTGACACGAAGAAAAAGAAGTAAAATAAAATAAAATTTATTCCTGTCTTGATATCCTTATAAAATAATTAATCAAGGAACTTTAAAAAAGTGGGGAGGGGGGGGGGGGGGGTATTTTAAATATAAGTAAACCATTTTTAAGAAATAATAAAAATAGATCGCGTGGAATTGAACTAGGGATCTGTAAAAGCTTGGTATATAAAAAAAAATGTAAATTGTTACATTGACCGAAATAAATGTTTATTATTATTAGTGTGCATTAAGTTATTTAAGTCATTAACTAAATTCATTTAAGAACAAATCCATTTTGACGTTAAATAATTATCTGTCATTATTTTGATGACATGTGCCAATGTCACTCGCGGAGCGCGTGCCGAAACAAACATTAATATTTCAAAATAGGATTATTATAAAAGCAGAAGACATTCATTCGTATAATGAGTTCTAATTTAAGTTTTCAATGACATTTAATTACTGTCAAATTATGATGACAGATGTCACAATTTAAATTGAAGTAGAGCGGCGTCATGTGTGTAAGTAGCCTTAATTATTATGATCAGATGAGATAAGTACATAATATAATAGTTTGAAACAACTTTTCGTTTATCTTAACGGTATTATTTAATTATCACACTAATATTATAAACGCGAAAGTTTGTGAGTGTGTATGTTTGTTACTTCTTCACGTCTAAACGGCTGGAGATTTATATGTTTGGTACAAATATACACTACAGCTAGGAATAACACATAAGATACTTTTTATCCTAACGTGAAGCGATTGCCGTTAGACCTTCACAACCCCGAGGGCTATACGACATTTTTAGACTTTTGAGGGCTCTAACTACCGATTGCGATTGATTACCGAGAACGATTGCGGATGATGTTTAGTACGTCAGCCGGGACCGACGGCTTTACGTGCCCTCCGAAGCACGGAAACGCTCATGAAATTAAAAGTCATTTTTAGTAATGGCCCATCACAGTCATGACGGTGCCAGACGTTGCTTAACTGCACGAATTTGAAGTTACATTTGTGATCCGCAGCACTGGGCCATGAGCGCTTCAATGCTGTCACCTATTCACCTATATTTAATCCCAAAAAACAAACCGGTTTATAATTAACGCGAATGAAACCACAAGACCCTTCTCCGATATTGTATTTAGGTATTATAAATTCTCCAAATACTTATGAACTAAGTATCACATAGAGATGTGTCATTTCGGATCCTTCCTCCATAGTTCGGCGGTGAGTCACGCGAGGAATGTCTCCGTTTGAATGTGACTGTCAACGAGTGTGCTAATGTTAATATTGTACGTGTGTCTGTCTGTTTGTTGTTACTGTACTGTGTAGTGTATGTAGTGTGTATGTATGTAGTGTGTACTAAAGTTATATTATACGAAAAAGAATATAATATGTTGGCGGTTCTTACAAAATCGAAAACTACAACAAAAAACGTAATAATAGATAGATTGATAGTAATTAAACATGTTTATTAAAAATGACTTCATTATTGTCATATCGGAAAATTTATCTTTTCAACAAATAAAAAATACATTATAAATCAAAAAATAATGGGTTTAATAAGTTATGAGATGAAGGAACAACATTATAAAAATCTAATTCAGAATCTTCTCCTTTTCTGTAGTCGGTATATAAGCGTGTAAACCCGCCGGTGTACCCTAGTCCAAGTAATGTCGTATCGTACTTACCTTCGTATAATTACACTACATTTTCTTGTTCATTATTCATACGCCTCTAACTATACTTTAATGTATTCAATTCATCAAATTGTGCGCGCAAAAACACGCGAATTTCAACTCTATTTCTTAGTTAATAAGGACGTAAAGTAATCTCGTGTGTACATCTTGAAATTATGATCCTTAACGTGAAATCCCATTAAAGAGTCGTTAAAACATAATACTTGTATTAATATGCCCTTTTTCCAAGTAAATGTGGTTTTCACTTTAATATGGACAGTATAAGACAAACAGGACTCTATTACATTAACTAGCCGCGCCCCGCGGTTTTACCCGCATGGATCCCAATCCCATGGGAATTTCGGGATAAAAAGTATCCTATGTGTTATTCCTAACTATAAGGAACATCTGTACCAAATTAATTCTGTATCGATACAGTAGTTTTTGCGTGAAAGAGTAACAAACATTCAAACTCACAAACATACAAACTTTCGCATTTATAATATTAGTTAGGATATTTATTTGTTGTTTGAGATATTTTAAATAATAATTATTAAAATTATTTAAATAAATTATCAATAAAAAACATTTTCCAGAAAATATTCACCATATGAGCCCAAACAGAGGGTATTAAAATCTACCAATAATGATGGGTAGAAAAGATTTTGTCATAGTAGTCGACCGACTTACAAAAATCTTCATTCATAGCTTTATAATAAACATCACAAGATTTATTTCTCAGTACAACAAGACCACACTTGAAACCGTCTAGTCCTCTCTATCTCTAATTCAAAATATCTTTATTATGAAGGATTGATACAATCACTTATAATCGTCAAAACTTAAACTAAATTGATTGTTAGTTCACTACGCGCCCACTACTGAGAAGAACTAACAAGAAACTCAGTGGGGTTGTCTTTTTTTGTTGTGATTGTATAAACTAAAGGTGATGTCTCTCTAATGCGACCGCTAATGCCCCAATATGTCGCAGTCAAACCGTACCTTAAACACATCTCCTTACTTTGTAAACTAATGAGAACAGATAACTCTACACAGAAACGAACGTCGCGCTAACTCGCTGACAAATCGTACTGCCAATGACGTAGATATTACGAGTGTAACATAACATAATCATTCACTACATCATCTCATTACAGTAACTGACCCCTAACTAAGTTCGTAACTTGTATCTAGGGTATCAGAAACTACACACACGCATATTCACACACACACACTCAGACCGAGACAAACATTTGTGATTCAGACAAATATTTTATTATACATAGACGCGTTATATACCTATCGATACCAAAATACATAGAAAAAGTTAAACATTTTGGCACACACATAACACAAAAACATACTTTATTTTTGGTACATATTTTCGAGTGCGGAAACATATGAAACGTGAAAATAGTCATTCCAATGAATTTAGAATCTTCTCCTTTTTGAAGTCGGTTAAAAGAGGAGGAAAAAAAAATAAGCATGACGTATTTATTCATTAATTAAAGGAAACATAATAAAACAATTACTTTTACAGTAAAGCTCCCGACCAATTCCACAGAACCTACTCAATAATTAATTACATTTCCTAATAACTCGCCGGTCCGATCAATAGATGGCGCTGTTACACAATGCATACAAATGTGTCTCCGGCGGGTGATAGTGTGATCGTGAAGAAAGGAGCCGATACCGGCGGGACACACGTTCGATGCTAATTAGGGCAATGACTCCACTTGTTAATAATATTTTTGAAAAACTAGTAGCATCCCACGGTTTTACCCGTGTAAATCTGAATCCCGTGGGTTTTTTGGGATAAAAAGTCCTATGTGTTATTCCTAGTTGTAGGGAACATCTTTATCAAATTTAACCTAAATCGATACAGTATTTTGTTCGTGAAAGAAATAAAAAAAACCATATACAAACAAACATACAAACTTTCGCATTTACACACATCAAAAGTGTCTAGGGATCAACATATATTTTTGCAATAACTTTTCTCCTGATTGATATTAATTAAAATTTTCTTTAAGGATTCATCAAATAAAGTGTTTTCGTTTGTCACAGTAACGATAAACCAAGTCACCTTTGCATTAATAAAGAAATTTGCCATTTTCCTAATAAAGGGATTTTTGACATTTGAACCACTAACATTAAAGTTCGAAAAAAAGACTGAAATAACAGTTTTCTTTAAAATTTTATTGGGTAACTTAAACAATTAATAATCCGTGTTTCTACCGCGAACACTAACAACACAAGAACATCGGTTTGGCATACTCATAAAATGAGTTCATCCAAATCACGCTGTGGAATGGCCGCCCATGTTCGTTGCAACAACAAAAAAAGGTCTTCTTGCGACTGGATACCCTTCATATTCGGCAGAGCTCTTCTCTGTAGCATATCCCATGCATGCTCAATCGGGTTCAAGTCTGGCGACTGAGCAGGCCAGGGCAGGACATTGATGTTAGCTGCGGCGAGAGTCTGTCTTACAACTCTTGCGGTGTGCGGTCGTGCATTATCATGCATTAACTGAAATAAGGGACCGATTTGCACTTGTAGAGGAACGATGACGTCTGATACAATCGTCTCAGCATAAATTTGAGCGTTGAGGTTGCCTCTGATCCAAATCAACTCAGTTCTTCCGCCGATCCAAATACCCGCCCATACCATGATGGTTCCACCACTATAAGGATGGACTTCCTGGCAGGATTTTAATCGCTGTTGGCGTCCAGGGGTTCTCCAGTGTCGTATACGTCTTGTATCCGGTCTCATACCAAAACGAGACTCATCAGAAAAGCACACGAAACGCCATTGTTCTTCTGCCCAATTTCTGTGTTCAAGAGCCCATTGATATCGAATCCTACGATTGTGCATTGCTATAGGTGGTACCCGTAGCGGTCTTCGGGAATGAAGGTTCACTTCATGCAAGCGGTTTCTGACTGTTTGGTCGCTAATTAAGTTCCCTGAAGAGTGATGAAGCCGCACGGCTAACATCATGGCGGTTATTGTTGGAGCTCTTCGAGTTAAGATTTGAATGTATCGGTCTTGTCTCCGTGTGGTGCAGCGATACCGTCCTCCATGGCGCTCAGCCACGGTACCAGTGCTTCGGTAACGTGTCCAAAGTCGACTGATAACACTCTGACTTGTATTCAGAGCTAAAGCCACAGTACGTTGCCGGGAACCAGCTTCTATCATTCCCACGGCTCTGAGCATTTCTTCCCTGCTTAAATGACGTCGCCGCTCCATAATAACGTTGGTTTTAATCAGTAGTAGGGAAACAGTAGCACTAATAATGTCTTCAATGCGTTGTATGTTTTTATAGGGAAAATATTGACAGCTGATTTTCATCTTTTACTCGAATTTGATTCACAGTTCCTGATTCAAATTATGAAATGCACCAAAAAGGATCCATATAATTTTATAAAATCATAAATTTATTACAAAGCCACATCTCAATCTCAAGAAATCCGCATAAAAATGCTTGATCCCTAGACACTTTTGATGTGTGTATAATATTAGTAGGATACATAAAAATTAGCCTGAATAGAATGATTAATAATAATGTATCTAGATTTTTGCTGAATGGAATTCGTATCAATTTGGCATAGATTGTGATAATAAGTATATACCTAATTTGAATCTCAAAATTCCCACGTGACTAAGACCTCTATATTAATATTTTTTTAAAGCCTATAATAAAAAGAAATCGGCCTATTAATAAAAGGGAATGAAACACGAGGAAAACCACGAAACACTACTAGTTACAGAAAAAAGTAAAAAACCACACAAACAAAAAACCTTTTTCTTTAACTCAACACTTTTCACTTTAGTTAAGTAAATATGTACAAGTTACACGAGTACTATTGAGAGGTGTGAACACACAGCGAGCGCAAACACACTATGAGTAAAGGGAGACGCGAGGCTTCTGTTTGTACACTTAAACGTGTTAAGCAACGTCTGTCAATTTTAGTGGGTGATGGGTGGCCGGCTTTTTATTGTGAGAAATGTGGTTGAAACAGGTTTAGGGATGTGTATAATTATTTAATACTAGTTCCCGATCCCGTGGGAATTTCGGTATAAAACATCACACAGCCTATGTCCTTCTCCGGACCATAAGCTACCCCTGTACCAAACTTCAAGTCAATCGGTTCAGTAGTCTAGCCGTGAAAAGGTAACAGACAGACAGAGTTACTTTTGCTTTTATAATATTAGTGAGGATAATATGTAATCATTTATTATTAGACGAAGGCACGTGCCGCAGCTAGTCATTCAGAGGTTAATGCACCTCAATTTCGAAGTGAAGTATTCCAAAAATAAATCAAATTGCCTTCAAGTTACTAGTTATGTTTAACTCGCCGCTAATCACATACAAAGTTAACGTTATACTAAACATTAAGACGGCTGTAAACCCGGAATAACTCTCTGAATTCATATTATTAGAAATATTATTATTAACTTGATATTTACCATGCGTTTTATTTATTTCAGGTTTCCGATATTACAGTACATATTTTGTGATCATGGCGCTTGCAGCAGTGTTGAAATATTGGAAACTTGAAATAAATAATACACATGATAGATAATGATAATTCTAGTTTGAATAAGTATGATAAGAAAAAAATAACATACTGCCGAATTGAGAACCTCCTCCTTTTTGGAAGTCGGTTAAAATAACGTCTTTTAACGTTAAATATGTAAGAATAATAAATTAAAACTGCGACGAAAATATATTCCTAAAAATTACTGATTGAATCCAACTTAACATTTTATTGACTCCATAATGTTAACCATCCTAACGTAAAACTCATAACACCCCTTACTCCCTACACAGTCGGGTAGGCCCTCGCCTCATTGCTATGCCGAGTGCAGTCTTTACCTTTTAAGGCGCGTCCACACTGGGCGGACGTCCTGCCGCCGCCGAGTGTGCACGCGGCATATATTAATAGATCCAGTGATACCAATAGATGGCGATGGAAAAATTGTGGGAATATTATTGTAAAGTTTTGTATTGGATATGTTTTTACTTAGTTTGTTAAATATAGCATCGCCCTGCGGTTTCACCCGCGTGATTTTATTTCCCTTGGTTATACCAAGATTAAATATACTCGTAGCTCTGTGATAATATAGCTTTAAAAACATAAACGAAAAGTAAAGTTGGAAAAGATTTTTTGAAATCGGTTCAGGAGTTTTTGAGTTAAAACGTATAAACGAACAATCAAATCTAGTAGATATTGATGTTAGTTTCCTTGTTTGGAAAAGTCGTGCGTGGATGTTTAATTAAAATGAATATGCAGTAAAAATGTACCTTATTATATTCATATTTATACTCGTAAATGTTAATAATAAAATGTTTGTTTAGATAAAAAATCCATAATATTAGAAATATTTAGTCCGGAAATTCCTTTAGGATAAATAGAATCTTAGGTCAAGTCATAATACACAGCTAGTTTGGTTTTAATTAAAATCAGTTAAACATTGTAATTACACACGAAATAACGAACTACGTTAAAGATTCAATGAACCGTTCACCGTTCATACAAAAGACATCAACGCGCTCACTCTGTACAGCGGTCGCATTTTATGTACTACTGGTAGACATTTACGATACCTCACTATGTTATAAAGGATAATTGAAATACCATAATATCATGTTATTTAAAATAATTACCTTTTCTAATATCCCTATCAACCTAACATAATAACACACGGGTTTTACGCGAACTAACGGCACATTTACGGCGACATAATTTAACTAACACATAAAAGTTATATGTAATTTTTTCCGCAAAAATAACTTATTTTAAAATGCCCGTTTTGCTACAATAACCGCGTAAACAACACAATCATTTTCAACTTTATTTTCAGGGCAATAAAACGTATAATGAAATAAATTACTGATAATTGAGATTGGAGAATATGTGATTGAAAAATTGCTCTTGTCTCTATGACATTAGGGTGTAATTTTGATAAAGTGGGTTTGAAGAGGGGTGTGCGACGGCGCGTGACGTCATACCATGAATAAAATGATACATGGAGCTAATGACACGGGTCAATGACCTCCGCGAAATTATCTGCGCGAAGGAAATGGTGGCCTTGACTTTGATATTATTATACAAGAAAGAAAGAAAATAATATTAATGATATGAAAGAATACACAAACAGCTGTATTACTTATTGATAACTTGGTGGTTAAGTGGCTTGTGCCAGCGGTGTTCTGGATTCGATTCCAGTGTCAAGTATGTTTATTATTTTCAAAACATGTTATGGGGTGGATATCGCTAATTGCATTACATTTGGTCTATTGACATATGTAAGTCAGAAGTTTTGGGTTTGTTTCCAGATCATGTAATGTGTATTTGCTACTTTCCAAACTTTCCTATGGTTAAGGTTTCATACAATAAGCGTAGAGACAGTATCTATTCATCATAACTGTATTAATACTATAAATGAGAAAAAATCCTTTGCTACGAAGTGAGATGTCTACACTAATATAAAGAGGAAAAATTTTACTGTTTGTTTGTAACTAATTGGCTCCAAAACTACTGAATCGATTCCAAAAATTCTTTCACTAGTGGAGAGCTAATTTATCAGCAAGTGACATAAGCTATATTTTATTCCCGTATTCCCACGGGAACGGGAACCACGCGGGTGAAACTGCGAGACGCTGCTAGTTTGTTATAAGACACTTCTTTACTGTAGCAAGTTCAATACCCGATTGGAATGAAAAAATATATAAAAAAATACATATTTTTTGTTCATTTAGTGTAATTTTCTCAACAGTCACGAATATTGTGTTTCGCGTCAAGCTGCGCGTGAGTGTGAAAACAAACAATTATACTCGACTGTAATTTAATACTTTAAGAAACATGAAATTTGTGAAGTTAATGTTTAAACAACATATAATTATTGGATCAGTTTTTTTAAGTAGTGTATGAGCGTAATATAGGTAATTCGTTTATGAATATTTGCAAAATATTTTAAAGTAATTATCACGTGAAAAAATATACTTACCTAAAGCTAATGGACAATTCGGACTTTTTAGAAGCACTTATAGAACTTACAAAGAAAAATTATAATTAAAAATCGAAAAAATAACTATAAGACGATTTAAAACTGACGGGTCATTAAATTAATAATTGTTTATATTTACAGTTAAATTAATAATTGAATAAAAATGTTTAATCACAACAACAACCCTTAATAATCAAATAAAATTTTATTTGTAAGTTTTACTAGCGATGTGTAACATTACATTGTAAACTAAATATTGATTCGATTATTATAAACTTATACTCACTATAAAACATTAATGTTCTCCCACTCGGTATCTGAAACGAAAATAAACTCTATTAATTACAAAATAAGATCCATTATTTATTAACACTAAGGCTTAAACTTCTTCAAAAAAGTAATCGATGCTATAAAATTAATATTTTCTATTTATAGACACTCTAATGTATTTTTTATTAGTCTGTAATGTTTAACATTACAAAGTAAGAAGTAATTTTTCTAGTTCATTGAGAATTAGCACCATTAAACGTTTTTCATGTCTTTTTGTTAACGTGTTTGAGACATGAATATGTTTTC
The DNA here is from genome assembly GCA_958496195.1 of Timandra comae. Lineage (NCBI taxonomy): Eukaryota > Metazoa > Arthropoda > Insecta > Lepidoptera > Geometridae > Timandra > Timandra comae. The sequence goes on along the minus strand of OY292377.1, from coordinate 8,272,091 downwards.
AAACCACGCCTTGTGAAGGGGAAAGTTTGTGTGTTTATTTATAGATTCAACTACTATTAGTATTCAATAGACTATTTTCTAAATCCAATATTTGCTGCGCTCTAACGCCCAATAATAATATTTAATCATAATCCATACGATTGAGATTAAAGTTTGATTTCATTCATATTTTTTGAAGTTATGTTGTCAATAACGTCAAAATATGTATATTAATGAAATCAATCTACAATTTCAAGCTCGTAACAGGGTATATGTTGTATCATGTCTACATATTTATAGGGAATGAAAGAAGCATAGGGTTCATTGTTATGCATTTAAATATATGTAGTTCAGCATATCTTTTATCCTAGAGTTCAAACGGATTCGGGAATAACTTGGCTAAAATCACGAGAAACAACTAGTTAAGGAAAAGTCACCTTAAACTACCAGTAATTACAAAACATTAGTCATTGCGTAATATTGTCATGGCCGATGTCATTCCAACAATATATTCTTAGCCCTCTAATTGTATTAAATTATAACGGATCGAAGATATAAATAGTAACCAAATGTCAACAGTGTCCGTTCGGTGACAGCGCGCGATGACGTCACATGACATTGGCAGGTGTCAATGTCAGCGCCACCAAATGACATTTACATAAAGTTGTGCGTTTTTACATAAAATTTAAATTTTTATACAAACACGTGCTATATTTGGTTTCCTGTGTTACTTCATAATAATACTTGATTGTTCTTTTTATTTTTGTGTTTATTTTTGGATTTTGTGAGTTTTATATGCTGACGACTATGTGACGTAGTTGGTAGCCTGCTATGACAATAGTTGTGGGTTCAATTCCAGTTCATAATATTTGTGAGAGTAAACATATGCGTCTGGGTGTTTTCTATGTATTTATTGCCTAATATTTGTAGTATCCATACAAGCTTAGCTTAGTTTAGAACTTTTTTTGAAACATATCTTTATAACGTAATATACTTCTAGAAACAACAATTAAACATTTAATAAGAGTAACGTTTAAGATTCTATGCCCAGATAGTAATGGTGACACCACATGCGTATGAGCATGTCCTAATGGCGGCGCGTTGACGAGCTCTAGTGATGGGCGTTAGACTGGTTTATGTATCGATAATTTATTTCTCAACTTTTGAATTCATTATGTACGTTAATTCGACGCTCTTACGGTGAAGGAAAACATCGTGAGGAAACCTGAATCCACCTGCGAAGAAATTCTAAGGTTGTATGTGAAGTCGACCAACCCGCGATCAGCCAGCATGGTTGAATAAGGCCTAATCGCAGCTTGAGACCCTGGGTGAGGATGACGATGAATATTTGCCTGATCCTACTGCAAAGACCTCTTAAGCGTAATTCGTTTAGTCATTTGAGCTGTGTGAACTGAGTATAGTAACGGTTGCTTTGATAAGTCGATAAAATCGACAGTCAGACTATTATCGACATTCTTCTATCGACACAGCCCATCCCTAAGCCACACACCTACATAGTCCGCACACATAACCTTGGCGCTTTGACACAAATACCCCGCGCGCGGTAACCTACTGTCAACATACCTCAACGACTACATTAGTGGGATTCTGAACGCGAATTCAGATTCAAGATTATTATCTTCAATAGAACATATTTCAAGTTAAGAAGTACTAAAAGTAGGTTTGGTCCCGAATTCTTATTAAACTATTTAGGTTTTTGCACAGATCATGGAGTCAGTTAAGGATATCCGTCCTAGGTTTTTGCCTGATTGTGTATCGATAAACTTTATCATATCTTCGACTCTATTAAGAAATTAATTTCCAATATTCTTTCTATAATATTTTTTACAACTGAACTGACATGTCACCCGATCGTAATTCGTTGACAATGGACATCTAAAGCTCAAACGGACCTCAACGGTTTATCGGTATCTCAATTTTACTTAACTTCTTACTTAGCTCTGATTTTTTAATAGAATATTATATCGTTTTACATGCCACGATATAACTTTAACTTTTCGTTGTCATAATGTATTTTTCAAAACAATCTGATAATATTTAATCAAACAAATCACATATCTATTATCTTGAGATCAAATAAGATCGAGAAACTATCTAGTATCCAACAGTGTTTAAACTTTCCCACGGTCATTGGAACTGTTTACTGAAGTAAGTAAAGCCAGGCGGCGCAGTATTGTATTACATGTCATATTGCAAGCGCACAACAACCTTTTTATAATAATGTTTTTTTTAAATGTAAAAGTTAATAATAACAACGTTACATAATCAGGAAGTTTTACTTAGGGCATATATACATAGGGCATGTATGCACTGTGTATTATTGTGTAAGTACTCTATAAAAGGCAACCTTTCCACCGACTGACTGATCTACCAACATGCAGTTCTAATTACTGGACGGTTCGTTTTTATGACGTAGGCATCCGCTATAGAAAGAAGCTTTAAAGAGGTTAGAAAAAGTGCGAGTAAAGCCGCAGGGGATAGCAAGTAATAGATATTCTTTAGTGTATTTTTCAAACACGCACACATTCAAAATTTTTATCCAAGCTAAACTATGGCGCTACTTTATTAAGCAGCTCTTTAAAAAAGTATTTATCGTAATTTATAGGACCAGCTAAAAATAAGAACATCTGTTCTCGTTATCATTTTCTCACGGTAATTTTGTAAAACAACATTAGTATCAATAATTATAAATCATCTATACTAATATTATAAAGAGGAAAGATTTGTTTTTTTGTTTGTTTGTTTGTATGTAATGAATAGGCTCCGAAACTACTGAACCGATTTCAATAATTCTTTCACCATTAGAAAGCTACATTCACCCTGAATAACATAGGCTATATTTTATCCCCGTATTCCCACGGGAACGGGAACCACGCGGGTGAAACCGCGGGGCGCTGCTAGTTTCTTATAAATTGAAATCGATAATTTATATTTACAACAAGTTTTTTATTAAATTATTCGGTTAATGAAATCAAACAGATACGTTTTAATGAAATTATTTGGTTCGAATAACGGGATCTCCAGTAATGTATCGGTTAGGGTGATTTTATTATGAACGTTTTGGCAGCGCCGTCGGAGTAAACGCGCGCTATTAATTTAATTTAATTTAATTTATCTAATAGGTGACACAACGGGTTACAATCTAATTATGTATAAAAAATGTACTTAAATCTAATTAGGTTTACAGTCTGGACTGCAACCCAAAGACGTGTTCACACTGCAAGACATATTAGAAAATAATATATTTTTTAATACTCGCTGTCCTCACTAGTGGGGACAACCGAAACACACGGTTAAATATTTTTTTGAATTCTCGTTGTCCCCACTGGTGGGGACAGATTTAGTAGAGACAGCGGGAATACACGTATTAAATTAGCCGAAGCTAACAAAACGCGCGCTGTTTTCCGGTGCGCCGCTGTTCAAGCGCACAATAAAACCAGCCTTAAGTATCGTCCTCGCAATTCCGGGAAGAATCGATATAGAAATCGATTATCCGAATACGTTTGCGACTCGATTGTAACGTGACTCGATGGTTAATGATCGGTATTAACCGTTGTATTGTAATGAGTGGAACGATCACTGGAAGTTACACGTTTGGGTTTTAATAAGTATTATGTTATTACTAGTAACTTGATTTAGCTTTGCTCTGTATGTAAATAATTTAAACTAATTATTTTAAAGTTAAATGTGTTTGTAGCTTTTTCTTACTTAACGAAATAGAAGAGAATATATTTAGTACAGAATATAGTTAATAAACTTTATTCAAAGATAAATGAACATGTGATGCCAGAATACCGTCATTTGTTTCACTCAAACAAATAATCCTTGATTGAAATTGAACCTTAGACCTTCCGATCCGACCTACACTAACGGCAATACATCCCGTCCATCCATTTACCAACACTGACATTTACATAAACGTTGTACAATTGTTATTACTATTGACCCCACAGTGAGTGACCCCATGGGTCCATGTTACCCCGTGGTCCGTGCCCCGTCCCGTTATCCCCCGGGGCGGGATAATGATGAGCTGACCTCAACAACCGTGTCACTAGACACACGGCAAATCATCTGTAATCACTACATAGTATAAAACAAAGTCGCTTCCCGCTGTCTGTCCCTATGTATGCTTACATCTTTTAAACTACGCAACGGATTTTGATGCTGTTTGTTTTAATAGATAGAGTGATTCAAGAGGAAGGTTTTTAGTAATTTAGTAGTAATTTTATCCCCGCTTTCTCACGGGAACGGGTACTACGCGGGTGAAACCGCGAGACGCCGCTAGTATATTATAAAGTGTTTGTTTAGTTGAACGCGCTAATCTCAGGAACTACCAGACTGATTTAAAAAATATTTCCAGTGTTAGATAGCCCATTTATTGAGGAAGGCTACAGGCTGTATGACATCACGCTACGACCAATATGAGAGGAGCCAACGCGGTTTAAACCGCGGGACACCGCTAGTCTAAAATATTTTGGCAATTTCCATGGTGTATACTATAAAGAATTAATCTATCCATCTTGTTAAACGGGCGATTTAATCCAATAAACGACCTTTCCCACTAACACACGACTACAAATCGCTAAATAATGAGATTAGCTAATTGGTTAGTAATTAAACTAGCCAAGTAGAACCTACTAATGGCATTAACGTAAAAATGCAACCTCCCTTGACCCGCCGCAGTTGTGTAACGTTCTCATAAAACTGACGTACATTCTCGCCTATTCAGTTAAGAGGGGAGTCTACAAGCCATTCTCCTTATAAACGTATTCCCAGTTTCCTTCCTGGATAATGTCTCTAGAGCAAACATTTTTATTTTTACAGTCTGGGTCTGCCATGTCCCTCTATTATTTATTAATAACTTGATAATAAAGAAAATGTCATAATAATTTTCTCCTCTCCATGAAAAAAAAACATTACTTATTTTATTTTATAAATGTGAAAGTAACTCTGTCTGTCTGTTACCTTATCACGGCTAAACTAATTGGCTTGAAATTTACTACTGGGGTAGCTTATGCTCCGGGGAAGGACATACTAGCTCCGTCTCACGGTTTTACCCGCATAATTTTCGATCCCGGGATAGTATGTCATATTTTCTCCTTCCATACATAAAAATGTTATATATTTTGTTTAGAAAAAAGACAAATATAAAAATAGTCTAGAGGCGTTTGATTATCCAGGGAGAAAACACGGCAACATGTCTATATGGAGAATGGCTTGTGTACCCTCTTAACGCGTATAATAGTCGGCCCCGCGGCTCGTATCGGGACAGACAGACTCACTTATTTACGACTAATCGTAAAATAAACGTGTGGGTCAATATTTTTAGAAGACTCTCTACTCTACTCAGGGCTGCCAACGTAGATATAGACAATGGAATCTAGTAATTCGCACTTATTTTTATATTTTAGTAGACTCAAGCCCCTCGGTGGGGACATAATTATATGAGCTGATGATGATGGTGATACTTATTTTGACAGAGATTTTTCATTAGAGATTTTGCACTTGCTCATAAAGGGACGTTTTATTCTCAAGTGAGTTATAGATTTTTTTAAGTTGTTCTATTTTTAAAAAAGTTTCGATACCAATAAAATCATGTTCATACATTTTAAAAACAAACTTCAACTATGTCGCCTTACTTTTGGTAGGTCTATGGTCGATTCCATTCATTCAATTTTTTTTTAATAGGTATATTCTTTAAGTCTATGGCCGATCACCATTGTTGTATTGGATAAGCACGAATAGAAAATCTGTTTATTTATTAGCGAAAAACTTTTTTTCTTCGCAAGTGTGTTGAAAAACGTTGTATGGTACACGCGTCTATTGATGATCACTATCCTCGGCTATTTTCAGACCCTCGCCTGACGGCTCGGGCCTCAATAGCGGAAAAAAGTTTTCACCAACTTTACTCGCTTGTACCATAAATAACTATTATTTTGTTACTTTACGCCGAAATTCTGTGAGACTTGTTACTTGTTTATTATTCGGAAATGGATATCCTGAGAATATCCAGGTTAAGAACCGTGTGAAAGATTTGACTTTTTCGTATGTTTGTATTCAATACATACTCTCTTCGAATCTACCGAAACATTTTGGTGTTTATTAGATCCCAAAACCGTAGGAATTTTGGGATAAAAAGTATCTTATGTATTATTTCTCATCTGTACCAAATTTAATCGAAATGGATTCAGTAGTTTTTGCATGAAAGAGTAACAAACATCCTACTACGAGTAATATTATAAAGACGAATGTTTGTGAGTGTGGGTGTTTGTTCCTCTTTCACGTAAAAACTACTGAATGGATTTTAATGGATATTAGTACAGATGTTCCTCATACCTAGGAATAACATAGGTTACTTTTTATACCAAAATTCCCAGGGGATAATGCTCCACGCGGGTAAAACCGCGGGGCACAGCTAGTACATCCATATATCCATACATTGTTACAAACTTTCGCGTTTAAATTAGCAAGATGCTAGTTTTTTAGTCATACTTTTACATGAACAAAGAGTGGCAGCCCTGAAGGGCTGTAATGTATAAAATTTATTGTTTAATTTGCTTTTCATGTATTTTAATTTTATGCGAGAATTCTGATAAGAAAATAACAATAAAATTGACGGTTTAATGGTGTTTTTAACCTATTACATAAATAAAGAAAGGTGCGTGTGTGTGTGTGTTTACAACACGCATCTAGCCATCTAGTGTTTAGTGGTACAGAGGCTGGATCGTAAATCAGGGAAGTCGGTTCGACCGCTTTTGTGGTGCGTATTAATACCACATAGAGATAATATAGGGCATTAATAAATGCATTTACTATGGACATAATAATAAAATGTTTATCTATAGAATTGAAGAGTAATGCTTTTGTAGATGTAGAAGTGACTGTTTTTTGGTTAAATCAATTGCTATAATATGTATTTAGGGGTTTATTAACATAACATAACATAACATACAAGCTCGAAGCTTGTATCTAGGGTATCAGAAACTACATACAAATTACACACTCATTTACACGTTTTTATCGTAACTTATGAATGAAATGTCGATAAAGATTACTATAACATTAAATTAAAAAAATAAAAAACCCCCAACACAATTACTCTCAAACCCCCATAACTTTTAAACGGATCAACCGATTTTTATCAAACATGTCTAAGAACACTCGCACGTAAGTCCTCTTTAATACAAAAAAAAAACTAAATTGAAATCGGTTCATCCATTCGGGAGCTATGATGCCACAGACAGACAGATACACACACACACAGACATGTCAAACTTATAACACCACTCTTTTTGCGTCGGGGGTTAAAAATTAACAAAAAACAGAATCGAACCGCAAAACGTGTTTTTGTTTTGCAGGAATCGAACCCGTTATTGTTCATTGCAGGCAGGCTTATTATCATCATCTTTGCGTGTGGCATTAATCTGGCGTAGATCAGGTTTTAGGCATGTTTATCAATAATATTAACATTCATATCAGCATAACAAAATCATTCACTACATCATCTCATTACAGTAACTGACCCCTAACTAAGTTCGGAACTTGTATCTAGGGTATCAGAAACTACGCACACACATTCATATAGACATCCAGACCGAGACAAACATTTGTGGTTAACACAAATATTCACCCCGCACGGGAATCGAACCTTACGGATGGCAGTCTGTGATGGTGACCACTCTGCCATCGAGGTCGTCAATACAAATTACAATCAAAATATTTTTCTCGAACTACATTTCTGAATCAATCAGTTCATTATTCACGTTGTATTTCCAAACCTCCATTCCCGTAGGACACCTTCCTACCCACATTCTGTGATTTATCATCGACACTCCGATAGTATAAATCTTATCAAAACAGACCCAGCCGCTTCACTTCCGCTATTCACTACATTATTGTTTTGTAATAGATATTGTCTGTCTGTCTGTGTGTTGTGTAACTGGTTGGGTCGATACCAATATTTGTTGTTCATTACTTATACTTACTATATTTTACTTTTACATATTAGTACATAACTTTGCCTTGCGGTTTTACCCGCATAGTTCTCGATCCCGTGGGAATTTCGTGATAAAAAGTAAAATAAAAATCGGTTCAGTAGTTTTTGTGTGAAAGAGTTATCAACTGACACACTCACTCACAAACTTTCGCCTTCATTAGTGTGATTACTTATTACATATAGCAGCGCCCCGCGGTTTCACTCGCGTAGTTCCCATTCCCGGGGGAATACAGGGATAAACTATAGCCTATGTCACTCGCAGATAATATAGATTTTATCAATCAATCATTAGTGAAAGAATTTTTGAAATCGGACCTGTAGTTTCGGAGCGTATTTGTTACAAACAAACAATCAAATCTTTCCTCTATATAATATTAGTTTAGATTTAGACTATGGGAGTATGGGATAAGACGGAAGCGGAAACGCGCTTATACGCGCGGAAAAATACGCTAGTTTGAAAGCGCTCCAAGTTACCTTGCAATGAAAAAGCTACTTTATAATAATTTCTCTCATAATTTTCTTTCATAAGTTTTTTGAAATTATTATAAGGTAGCTTTTTCATCTTTAAAATACCCATCGACGAGTAATCCTAAAAAACTTTATTAGTCAAAACTAAAGAATTTAGGCAATAAAAGTTGCAATAAAAATTAACCGTTTTTATATCAAAATTCTATCCTAGTCGGTTCCGAATGCCTGAATTATGATCGCGTCGTAAAACAAATGTGTATTATTGAACGCTAGGCACGTACGTACATAAGTACATATATGTACTAAGTTCATTGACCTATACTATATCGGAAGTTTATGGTGTCACAAATTTTATCAATGAAACTAGCAGCGCCCCGCGACTTCGTCTGCGTGCAATAATGACTTGCGGCAGAATTTGGGTATTTACCCCTTTTTCTAATTTCCGAAAATCCATTCTTAGCGGATGCCTACATAACATCTACCTGCATGTCAAATTTCAGCGCGATCCGTCCAGTGGTTTGAGCTGTGCGTTGATAGATCACAATGTCAGTCAGTCAGTCACTTTGAGTTAGGTATATATCTTACAGCACGATATTTTATTTAAAGTGATATCACAAAGAAATAAAGGAAATAATCGCATCTTGGTGTATCCTTTTTATTTTATTTTTATTGAATGATTATGTGTATCTTGTGAACTTAGTTAGGGGTCAGTTACTATAATGAGATGATGTAGTGAATGATTATCTTTTGTGATTTTCGTCTTCCTTTCTTTTGCAATGTGTGACTAATATTATAAAAGAGATTTCATTGTTTGTTTGCAGTGAACAGGCTCCGAAAGTTCGAATTGAACTTTTCCGGGTGTAACTTGTGCTTAGCAATAAATGTTTTTTTATTTTATTTTATCCCGGTATTCCGACGGGAGAGAGAATTACACGGGTGATACCGCGGGGCGCTGCTAGTCTTGTATAAGCTGTTTGAACTAATACCATCTCTACAAACAACGTTTACAAACTTAATTCCAAGATCCCGTTACTTAAAGTAACCCTATCAAATGAAGTTTGTATAATATTGTTAACAAGCGTCTTGTAACGACATTACATTTGTCACGAGTCGTCTCATCGCGGACGATTGAAGGCTCGTGATGGTATAGGATGGGAGCCGGTGGTACATCGAGATACACTGATCTGTTGACCAGATGTATAACTTGAAATATGCATTCATTTTCACCTTAACTGGATTCTATGTACCTATGTAAAACATTTTAAAATTTAATTGTAACTAAGTAAGTAAATTTAAACATACTTTTTATTTAGGTTCAGTTATAGAGATATATACGCTTAATAGGTTGCCTACCAAAATCCTGTTCAGACTACAATTTTATAATTTTTCATCGTTCTGTTAATTAGTTCCATTTTATTTTTACTTATAGAAATCTTTTATTCCGGCTAAACTCTGGAACTCTAAAATGGCTGGACTTTCACTAACATATAGCCGATATCATAAGGGGAAACTTAGGCTACTTTTGTCCCAAAATTAGGATTAAAACGGGGCACAGCTGGTCTAAACAATGTAAAAACTATGTTTAATAATATTTTTTTTATTTACACGAATTTTGTTTCATCATGTCAGCAGATGGGTGAAGGTCGATGTTCCGCCGACTCTCCGACCACACTGGGTCTGGGGTAATGCGATGGTGGACGTCAACCACTAGTGACTGATGACCGGGGTACTGCTCGCAACAAAAGGTATTGGTTGGAGTATTTTTACATTTTGAAGTAGTCGTGTCAATGCTAATACTTCATACTCAAACGTATGTCAAGTGATGTAAATTTTAAGATGTCATGGATTAGATTTGAGGTAACCAACACGCGTAATTGATTACTTCACTGTATATTTCATAAGACCTTTGCTTTGCAGTGGCATCTTATAGGCTACTATTTACACCCAGACAAACTTTAAATATTATCTGGGCTCGGTATTGTAGTTGTCTTATTTATGTACTGTTTTTCAATTGACAGCAAATACTGATAATATTAACAGAAAGCCATTTAACTTAACCAAATCTAATAAAGTTAAATTACTTAATTATACAGCTTATAAACATTAAATATCAAACCTAACTAAAACGCCCATCTTAAATTCTCATTCAACATTACAGCATTAAAATTACAAAATGTAAAAACAAAATTGTCCGATGTTGTATTTGCGGGCGGTACTCGCTGGCATGCAAAGTAATAACCGTCTGATTAAACCGTAATAGCTGCAGCTGATCCTTAAGGAACTCGCTCCGATAGTAATTACAGGTCGACTCGTGTAGTCTAGAATGTAGATACATGAGTTATAATATGAATATGACATGTATGTAATAATAGTAACTTGTAATATTATTTTTGCTATCTCTACTTTTGTATATTTTACGAATTAACATCATGATAAATACATAAAATGATATAAATATTTTTTCGAACTAGTTTCTGTTTCTGGGTCGATTTGCGATTCAATTCCTCAAACATGGCTTGTGTTTCAAACCATCAAAACTTTTAGACAAACGTCAGTCAGACAGTGTTTCCCAGAACGAGAACTAATATTTTGAATCTTTAATAGTTACTCATTCCAAAACCACAAAATAAACTTTACATTTTAATCAAAAATAAGAGGAAACTCAAATACTTATCTAATTACGTAATCGGTGTGTACACTTCCGGGACTCGATCCAATCATAATCGGACCAGCTCAATTATTAACCATCCGATTATTAGCCATCCGATTATTAACCATCCGATTATTAACCATCCGATTATTAACCAGCCCGATTATTAAGCATTCGATTCGTAATTGACTAATAAGGGAGTTGTATCAAAGCATTTGCATAGAGCATCTCCCTTATCATCCCATCTCGCTCTATCTGTATGAAAGTGAAAGAGACAGGTATAACTTCCTGGCTAATCTGGTTTCAAGTTAACTTTGATTATTAGATACAGTTTAATGTTAGTTGATACGGTTATAAATTGATGATGTTTCCTTTTTTGGGCTGGTTTTTATAAGCGTGGTTAGTATGGATATTTTTTCTCACGGTATTTATTTTATAACCCTTCAATTCGACCTCGATGGCAGAGTGGTCACCATGCCGAACTGCCATCCGTAAGGTTGCGGGTTCGATTTTCGTGTGGGGTGAATATTTGAAAAAACATAAAGACGTTTATTTTTTACGACGTTTTATGTTTTATGTTTACTGAAAGTGATATTTTACAGCTCTACCTTTAAAATTGACAGATATACGCTTAATAAGGCTTAAGTACTTTTAATATAATCTTCTTTTTCAACAATGGATATCGAAGAATCCTTCGTACACATTTTCAGTAATTTGACCAATACTTTGACCCAATAATCAATCAGTCACTTAATACAGAGACAAAAAGAGAGAGAGAGAGAAGAGAGAAAAAATGTAATCTGAAGATAATGAAATGCTCTCTGCATTTCATTATCTTCAGATTACATTTTTTTTATTTGGTAAACAAACAGCACTATTTTTATAATATGAGTTATAATCAAACCCGAGTGAATCAACCAGCACACAATAACACAAAGATTTAAACAGTAGCCGAACTTTTCCTATTTTCGTATCAGAATTCTTTTAGAAGTTATGTAAGTGAAGTCGCCGGATTTATTAGTGTTTCTCACGCAGCCCTGTGTTAGGAATATTTATTATTTCTCGTATATTAGTATTAAAATATATGATTTGTGCCGTGATAAGAAAGAAAAAAAGAAAAGAAACCCAATCTAATATATAAAATTCTCGTGTCACAGTTTTCGTTGCCATACTCCTCCGAAACGGCTTGACCGATTCTCATGAAATTTTGTGAGCCGATTCTCAGACCTACTGAATATTCAGTAGGTCTGAGAATCGGCCAACATCTATTTTTCATCCCGAAATTCCCACGGGAAAGGGAACTACGCGTGTGAAACCGCGGGGCGCAGCTAGTTTATATATAAAGTCAGGAGAAATAAACAAATAGCTTAAGTGACACTACCATAACGAATGGTTTATGGCACTACCAGTAAGTCAAAGGAAACTTTAGTTTTACCTGATACTACTAGTTGTGTCATATTATTTCGTACCTATAAAGAATAGTAGTGCCCTCAGCCTATAACCTTCTTCTTTTTTTATTGAAGAATTTCGAAAACGAAGTCGAGACGTTCGAGAGTTCGTCCGCGTGGAATAATGACTTCCGGCAGAATTTGAATTATCCCCCTTTTTTATATTTAATTTCCAAAAATCCTCTCTTAGCGGATACCTACGTCATAACATCTACCTGCATGCCAAATTTCAGCCCGATCCGTCCAGTGGTTTGGGCTGTGCGATGATAGATCACTATGTCAGTCAGTCAGTCACCTTTGAGTTATATGTATATTAGTATATTATTTAGTTTAGAAGTATACTCAGATCTTTTTATACTAAAAGTTTATTTATTGACATACCAAAATAAAAATATTACATACACAAAAACTTGGCTATTTTTTGTTTACAAAGTATTTTTTCTAGTCCCTCGAAACCACAGTATTAAGACTCTAGACTGTACTACAGCAATGTAATAATAATAAGCATTTTTATTAGTATATTTAACTAGAAAACTTTCAGATTATAACCTTTTGCCCTTCAAAAGAACAAATACAACATATTTATAGACCCCCAGACTATGAATAATAACAAACATACGAAAATACTTTTATAGTCGACGGAGTGACGTCACAATATATGTTATTCGATATCAAATGGTTCGCGAATATTATTACGATTTCTTTGTGGGTTACAGTTTTATGTTCTCGATCTATGAGCTGTGTTATAGGGTTATCAGTCAGCATTACTGTGTATTGTTGGCACAAGAAAATAAAGGAAAATCACTACATAGTATAAAACAAAGTCGCTTTCTCTGTCCCTATGTCCTTATGTATGCTTAGATCTTTAAAACTACGCAATGGATTTTGATGCGGTTTTTTTATAGATAGAGTGATACAAGAGGAAGGTTTTTAGCATAATTTTATCCCCGCATTCCCACGGGAGCAGGATCTACGTGGGTGAAGCCGCGGGCGCTGCTAGTGTTGAATAAACCTTTCTCGGCAGTTGCTTATTTTAGCAAAGACTTCGTGGAGTTATTTTACTTCCATTTATACTAACAAACTTTCGTAGTTATTATAGGTATATTTTGTAATCCTAATATTAAATTCAATCCTTTATTATGGTCTTTTTATTTTTTGTTGAACCGACCAATAGTTTCGCTAATAAAGACCTAATTCTGGATAATTTAATAAGGCAAGGGTATAACAAAATAATATTCCACAAAAAACTAAGCGATGCAATTTAGTTAACATCAAATTCGCCCTCGAGAGCCCTTAAGTCCGCTATTCTTTATAGTTTGGGATTGAACTACTTTTTTTAATTGTTCTTACTAGACCATTCCTCTTTGTATATTGTGTATGTAAACAGATATTGTTCCAAGCGACGTAACACCACTTTTACTATCAGAGCGACATTACAAAATGTGCACTTTCACTAACTTTTCACCGGCGGCCCTTTCTCTTACCAAAGACAATGATAAACACAATAATTACTATTCTAAGGCCGCGCTGGTTTCGCGCGCTGTCATTATATTGTCTACCTGTCAATGTCACTTTTGGGCGCGCACACGAATTAGCATGACAATTCGAAATTTCGAACTTCGAACGTTGATTAATGCGGCCGCCATTGTGATCTGCGCTGCGATTGTCAAACTTTGTGTCAAAAGATTTAATAAAGTATGTCGTTATGACAATTGGAATGTGACATTTTTGCTTTCACTGCCGCGGCCCGATTGGGAACGATCACTTTCGATTTTGTCGCGTGATTTTTATTCAACGTTATTTTGTTCATTGTTAATCAAATAGCGTGATGTTACGGTTTTTGATACATCCTGTGGTGTGGTGATTGGCTTTGGCTGGCTGAGTCATTTCTAGTAGAACTCAATACATTTTTAATAAATAGAGCTTGAAAAGTTATGAATTTTTGATTGTGATTTGATCAAAAATCTAGCTTTATTATAGTTATGTATTTGTTTTTGACAATTAATGTGAAGTCTTCTTTTAAAAGCTCTTTGACTTTCATAAGTATTTTGAGGTCCTAACTACTTCACCATATTCAACTTTGTAGATAATTTTTTCAAGTAGGTCTAGAACGAAACTCGGAATATACTTAATGGATATTTAAAGCTCATTTTATTAAAATGAAAATTGCATCTTTACATAGCGGAAATCGAAGTAAAATTAAAAAACGGCAACTTTGCATATCTATACACATTAATTACTCTAATTCCAATCCAGTTTTAAAACCAAGTCTAAAGTATATTGTGACGCCAACTTTAAAAGTAAAAACATAATCATTAAAACGACGTGATCTTAAAAATGATACCTCAAAGCCTAGCCATTATGCACCCCAACCTATTATTCTAAGACACATTAAGTCAGAGACATTCATAATTACACACAGTCACACAGCCGACCTGTAATAGAACATCCATTGTTTTGTAACGTCTTGTGCAAAAAATAAAAAAGTTACGCCTCTAATGACACATGACATCACTAATGTCAGCTTTGAAATTCGAACTGTCAGTTTTGAAGGGTGTGGATGTCAAACTTTTATTTAGGTTTTGATTTAATAGCTTTGCCTTGCGGTTTTTCCCATGTTTCTATGTTTTTATATGTCTTAAATATCTTATAGCCATCCTTGATGAATACGCTCACCTCACTGACTGACTGACAATAATCAAACATGCGGATTCAATTCGCAGTTTTATATTTATATGACATAAAACGAAGTTTTTTCAATTTAAGTGTTTTGATTCTTGTAAAATTTTAATATTTTTACATTTTCTACCATAAAATTGAACGCAGTCGTTCCTTTATGATTTAGATTTGTAAAATAAAACCACTAAACAATTCATTTCAAACATCTCACACCCATTTTGTTACAAGTGAGTCGACTTTGTAAAGTTGGCAGTTCAACTGATCAGTTGAACTGACGTCCATCCAAAAATAATCGTCAATCATCGGTGCGATTCCAGATTCCAGTGGGGAAATACAAGGCCACTGATAGTGCCATATCGGTGGGCGAGTTCTGGTCCTCAAAAATATGAGTCGACACGCAAAGAAGAAGAAGTGGGGGCTAGTTGGCCTAAAAATTTTGGAGTGACGCACAGTTTTAGGTGTGGACTGATCAGTTCAACTGACTCGTCAATGGCCACCTTTACGAGTGAGGCGAATCTGTTAATTGTAACAGTCAATCACAAGCAGACCTCTCGTGATACACAACACGATATAATTAAAATAATTTGATTCGCTGAATCCTATTGTTAGAGTTTTTTGAAGCAAAAATCTATGGTACCATTTTGATTTTGGATATTACGCAATTTTGCATGATTTCTTTTGATAAATGGAATTAGTTTCAAAATATTCGTATAAAATAGTAGTTTATTTAATAGTTATTTTGGTGAACTTACTGCTGATTATCGATGATTGTAGACGCAGATGATCTGGAACAAAAATAAACAAATTAATATTAATAGAAAAGGTATATAAGTTTTTAAATACAATAACATATTTTGTGTTCGCAACACAAACAGTGTTATAAATAAACTTCTCTTGTGTATCTGTTAGTTTGTCTGTCACATTGTGGCGCTATTAGCTGAACCAAGTTTATGTCTCTTACGTGCTTCGGAGGGCACGTAAAGCCGTCGGTCCCGGCTGTCGTACTAACATCATAGACAGTCGTTACTGGTAGTTAGAGCCCTCAAAAGTCTAACATTTGGTTGAACAAAAAAATTTCGTATAGCCTCTGCCATCAGACCTTCACAACCCTCTGGGTTGTGAAGGTCTGATGGCAGAGGCTGTGCGTAGTTTCTGACACCCTAGATACAAGTTCCGAACTTAGTTAGAGGTCAGTTACTATAATGATATGATGGAGGGAATGATTATGTTATGTTATGCTCATTAAATTAATAGTCACTTTAGTACATAACAGTCACCCATCACTATTATGTATGTGCCATTCGTTGCTTAACCGTAACCATGTAATTCTATAATATAAAATAATTATATTACAATAACATAATGTTATTATTTAGTAACAAAACACGCGTTAGGTAACTCCAGTTTCATAATTCGTAATTGATAAGGAATCTGATTTGTAATATAAATTATATACTTATTTGGTTTGAATGAATGGTGTTGGTCTAATGACAGCCATAATCACATCAGTGCCAGTGGATTGAGAAATATAGAGTTTAATGAATTTAATTTTATTTATTTATTACTAGCAGGGGCCCGCGGTTTCTCCCGCATAGTTCCCGCTCCCATGAGAATACGGGGATAAAATGCTTAAAACCTTCCTCGTGAATCACTCTATCTATTGAAACAAACCGCATCAAAATCCGTTGCGTAGTTTTAAAGATCTAAGCATACATAGGGACGGACAGTGGGAAGCGGTATTTTGTTTTATACCGGTTTCCCGGTTGAACTACTAACATTATCCAAATATGTAGTTCCAAATTTTGACCAAAAGATGTCGTATCGCATATTTATTTTTAACCAAATTTACAACACAGAAGGTGTTGTAAATTTGGTTAAAAATAAATGTATAACTAGAAATCGACCCCAATTAGACATAAGAGATAGTTTCAATAATTGTGGTGGATCATTATAGTAAAGAACATATATAATTGAACAAATAGTTATAAGATTTAATATGTTTCGGTTCGAAAGGACATTAATTAAAGCGGGTCACGACTCCCGGAGGTCACTCACAGATAACAGTATTGTTTCGATAATCCGATCAATGGCTCTCGTCTTGTCTTTATAATTATACATTAAATAACAAACAGTATTATATTGTATATCTCTATCTAGAAATCTAATTCTGTTTGATAAACAATACATAGTTAATTTATATGCATATTTAATTATATATTCAAGGTATTTTATTTTTTTATACACGATTTACAATTTCCAAACGTCTTTTAAATTAAGAGGGTACTCTAGAAGCTATTTGCCATACAAACGCATTCCCGTATTTCCTCCCTGGATAATGCCTCTAGAGCAAACATTTTCTTCATACAGTCTGGGCCTATTATCATAGCCCTGTTTTTTCTTTATTATTAACTAGCAGCGCCCCGCGGTTTTATCCGCGTAGCTCCCGCCCCGCGGGGATAAAATAAACCTTCTCCTTGAATCACTCTATCTGTTACAGCAAACCGCATCAAAGTCCTTTGCATAGTTTTAAAGGTATAAGCATACATAGGAACAGAGAGCGGGAAGCGACTTTGTTTTTAACCCCCGACGCAAAAAGAGGGGTGTTTGACGTGTCTGTGTATGTGTGTGTGTGTATCTGTCTGTCTGTGGCATCATAGCTCCCGAACGGATGATCCGATTTCAATTTAGTTTTTTTTTGTATTAAAGGGGACTTTTACGTGCGAGTGTTCTTAGACATGTTTGATGAAAATCGGTTGACCCGTTTAAAAGTTATGTGGGTTTGAAAGTAATTGTGTTGGGGGTTTTTTTAATTTTTATTTTATTTACTACGTAGTGATTTAATCTAGACTAGACTAACCAGAGCCTTGTGCCCAACACTGGGATCTAACATACCTAGGTCAAAGATCTATCGCTCCAAATACAAACAGTTCAGTCGGTCCGCTTTCGTCCGACTTTCTTCACCATATACGTCTGTCCTTCAATTCAACATGTCA
Organism: Timandra comae; assembly: GCA_958496195.1. Lineage (NCBI taxonomy): Eukaryota > Metazoa > Arthropoda > Insecta > Lepidoptera > Geometridae > Timandra > Timandra comae. The sequence goes on along the minus strand of OY292377.1, from coordinate 8,253,857 downwards.
ATAGGTCACTCTGTATCTTATTACGCCTACCGCAAAACAAATAAATTCCTTGCACCTTATTGATAGAACCATAAGGTTGATTATCGAATGGCATTTGTAAGGAGGTCGATGTAATTTAGATGCCTTCTGTATTTGGCTCAAATAAAGATATTATAGTAATTGTGTTTTGTTTTGATTTTAAAGGACTTGTTTTTAACCAACTTCAAAGTTATTTTCGCTAGATTTCCTTTTTTTTAATTATTTGGGTAATCTTATGGTTCGTGTCGGTTTTGGTCCTAAAAGTCTCAAGTTCGATTCTCGGGTAAATCCTCTTCTCTTGTCAAAGTCCAATGTTTTTATTTTAATTTGTACTACCTTTGCCTAAGTCGCGTTATTCCTGATTCTTTCCGTATAGTAGGATTTTTTTATGAAAATTATCGTAAATGACAATGTTTATGTAACATCTGAAAGTAGGTTTTGAGTATGTACAAAACCTTCTTAAATAAGTTCATTCCCTAATAAAAAATAACATAACATAACATAATCATTCAGTACATCATCTCATTATAGTAACTGACCCCTAACTAAGTTTATAACTTGTATCTAGGGTATCAGAAACTACACACACACTCATTCACGCACACACCCAGACCGAGATAAACATTTGTGGTGGCCATCTGCAGAAGGATTGAAAAGTTAATAATGTTTGTCTTATATTTGGGGATAAATCTGTGGGAATTTTAATCTCTTTTTCTTTTTCCGAACCTTTATCCCATGTCTATTTGGGGTCGGTTTTCAGTTTTAACCAGATTTGGCGGAATGACAGTATTTTACGTGAAGCGACTGCCATCAGACCTTCACAACCCAGAGGGCTATACGACATTCTTGGTTAAACTGAATGTTAGACTTTTGAGGGCTCTAACTACCCGTAACGACTGTGGAAGATGTTAGTACGACAACCGGGACCGACGGCTTTACGTGCCCTCCGAAGCACGGAAACGCTCATGAAATTAAAAGTCATTTTTAGTAATGACCCATCACAGTCATGACGGTGCCAGACGTTGCTTAACCGCACGGATCACAAGTGATCCGCGGGTAGCACTGGGCCATGAGCGCTTCTGTGGGAATTTTAATATTCTTGTATAAAAACTAAATCATAGTGTTTTACTAGACGTACCTACGTAAGCCGCCTACGCTAAAGTTATATGTGGTTTTACCTTACTTTATGATCACATACTATATGAGGTAGTGTGACTACTATCGCACAAAAACAAAATTCAATCAGTTGATTGTATGAAGTAAATAAACTAATAATATCCTACTAATATTATAAATGCGAAAGTTTGTATGTTTGTGAGTTTGGATGTGTGTTACTCTTTCACGCAAAACCGATTAGATTTATTTAGATCGATTTATTTATCGATTTTTATTAAATTTGGTACAGATGTTCCTTATAACTAGAAATAACACATACGATACGTACTTTTTATCCCGAAATTCCCATGGGATTGGGATTCACGCGGGTACAACCGCGGGGTGCAACTAGTAATAATATTATAAAGAGGAAAGATTTGATTGTTTGTTTGTATTGAATAGACTTCGAAATTACAGAACCAATAAAATATAAATATTATTATCAGCGAGTGACATAGGCTATAAATATTATCCTCGTATTCCAACGGCAAAGAGAACTACGCGGGTGAAACCGCGGGGCGCTGCTTGTAGAAAACAAAATCCAATCAGTTGATTGTATGAACTTTATTACTTTGTTTGTATATTATATTAGTGTCAATATATAAACTACATATTGTACTCTGTATAACTACAACTACACGTATTGTGGAGGTCACCCCGAGTGTGTCTACTTTCTGATATTGATTTATTGGATCACTTACGACATTCAACATGTATTACTTTACGAGTCACTAACAAAGGCTTTTACTGAATTACCAATGGAGTTCATACGCAAATATTTGTTAGTAGTTTTGTTGAGTATGGCTATTCGAGTATACATATATTCTTGGCTATTATCATAAAATCTACTTAGGGGACTGTCCTTGGATGCATTTTATAGTGTTATACAGGGATAGTCGCCGGATTGTGCATCCTTTACACAAGATTTAATATGTCAAAGGGCTTCCGTGTGTTGGCTTTGGCCCCATACTGCTTTCCCAAAGACCGGGACTCCTTAATAGTCCCGTGAATGGAAATGACATAAAAAAATACTACTAGTTAAGTTTGTTTATGTTTAATTTATTTATTTTAAAGCTTTTCAATATTTTATAGTTACCCAATAAACAAAAGAATGAGTACTATCATAATCTAATATATAAAATTCTCGTGTCATAGTTTTCGTTGCCATACTCCTCCGAAACGGCTTGACCGATTCTCATGAAATTTTGTGAGCATATTCAGTAGGTCTGAGAATCGGCCAACATCTATTTTTCATCCCGAAATTCCCACGGGAACGGGAACGGGAACTACGCGTGTGAAACCGCAGCTAGTATTATTATGTAAAAAGGTATGTATTATAAAAAAGCAGAATTAGTTTATTTGAACGCGATACTTATTCGATTCTAAAACTTATTTTACATTTTGATATCCCGTTTATTGAAAAAGGCTATTACGGGCAAAACAGGTCAAATCTGGGGGCACGGCAGTGCCCCCCGCCAAGTCGAGCGCGAAGCAAACACTGCCGTACCATCCTTTACAGGAACCCTTTCGCCGCATTTTCAGGCCCCTATTTGAGAACCTCTGGATAAACCCAGAGCACTGAAATTTTCGTCATCCAGTAAGCTATACAATCACATACTTAAAATAAAATTTCAAGTCTGTAGGTCATTTAGATCCGAAGTTAAGCGAATGCAAAGTTTCGTATTTAAGACACTCACTCACTCACTCACTCACTCACTCACTCACTCACTCACTCACTCACTCACTCACTCACTCACTCACTCACTCACTCACTCATGATCATCAAAATAGAACTAGTACTTCCCATAAACCTAGAGAGCTGAAATTTGGTACAGAGTTAGGGTTTAATGGCCACATATAGGGAAAACTATAAAAACTAGGATAATCGGGAACGGGAATTATACAGGAACGGAAACGGGAATTGTAACTCAAGAACGGCTGAACTGATTTGGCTGGAAATTGGTGGGGAGGTAGCTTAGAACCAGGAAAAGGACCAAGAATAACTTTAATCCCGAAATTCCTACGGGATTAGGAACGGGAATTTATAGATCAAGAACGGCTGAATTGATTTGGCTGAAAATTGGTGGGGAGGTAGCTTAGAATCAGGAGAAGCACATAGGATACTTTTTATCCCGAAATTCCCACGGGAACGTGAACGGGTGAAATAGCGGGGCGCTTAGTAATAAAATACTACTCCTAGAAAGAAAAAAATGTGTCAAATAAGAAAATCTAATGAAAAAAACAAAAACACGTTTCAACAAAAATAAATGAAATCCCACCAAAAACATTCTGTAAAAAACTAGCCAAGTCTCGATGGAGCTGCTTGTTTATCTCTAAAAAGTAATGAAATCTAGACAAAGTCGTGCCAAGTCTAAGGTTCCTTACTGCTATAATAATAAAGAAATCGCATTAACTATAATAATAAAGAAATCGCAGTAAGGAACCTTACACTTGGCACGACTTTGTCTAGATTTCATTACTTTTTAGAGATAAACAAGCAGCTCCATCGAGACTTGGCTAGTTTTTTACAGAATGTTTTTGGTGGGATTATTATATTCTTAAAAAAGTTAAAACTAAAGAAAAAAAATACTAATGCGGATCAAATCTAAAAACATAGTTAGAACTAGAACCTAAGACAAAAGTTGTAAATCAAACCTAACACTTCCATCGGAAGCCGTCCCTCTAACCACTACACCTAACTAAACAAAGAGTTGTCATATACGTATATGAACCCGAGTATGGACGTAGTAAAGCCGGTCCGCCCACGCCGCTGTGCCGTGGGTACCTCACGCCATAATCGCGTTACGACTTGATTTCGAGAATAATGTTTTATACCCGGTAGTGATACAAGTAGTGTTTAAATATTTCAAATTGTTATATACTAATAATTGGTTGATGGATTTGTCCGTTTATATCCCATTTGAATAGGAATTTCGGGATAAAAAGTATCCTATGTAATAGACCTAATTGTATGGAATGTTTGTGCCAAATTGTACTAAAATCGGTTCAGTAGTTTTTGCGTGAATGAGTTACAAACGTACGTCCATTTTAAACATTTTTGACGATTTTAGTAGGATTTAAGACATTAGCAGTGCCCCGCGGTTTCACCCGCGTAATGCCTGCGCCCGTAAGACTGCGGGGATAAAATTATGCTAAAAACCTTCCCCCTGAACCGCTCTATCTATTAAGTAAATCTTTTTCTGCGTACTTTTGGAGATCTAAGCATAGATAGGGACAGACAGTGCGAAGCGACTTTGTTTTATACAAGCCTTAAAATTATAGAAACCTTTATAAAGGGTCTCTAAAATAGTGAAATAGCTTCTCTTAACCTTCTATACCCCGCACAAACCCATATGCTCTCACTAGTGTAACATTACGAAAGTGGCACACGTACCAGTGCGAGTAGCCACCTCAATAGATCATATCACATTTGTCACCTTATGAAACCATTCGTGCGAGTTGTCTCCGCTGACCGGTATAACTGCATCGGACTAACCTTGGTTGATTAGGGTTTTATATGTATACCTAGGTATGTATTGAGTCGCAATCTCTTCTGTGCCGGTGACAGCGTCGCTGTAATCGCATCTTTTGGTTGTCAGTTTATTGAAAATGCATCCAAATGACATTAGAGTCACAATGACAATAGGAGCTTCCAATTTTGGCCGCCGGGACTGAAAATATTGTGACTCAATAGTGATAGATAGCTTTCTGTCTGTAATTTGTTGATGATAACACAATGATAGTGACAGTGAAGAACATACTAGACAATTAAGTTTGAGTTGATGGTAGGTTCGATTCCCATGGAAAGACGGTAAAAAAGTGATCAACGTAATATATTTTGGCTTGGAAAACAGGATACAAATACCAATTTTATATTTTTTAAAGCTGTATATTATTTGTTTTTCCAAATTAAGCACAGTATCTGGTGAATAATTACATTAGTATTCACATCATTACTACATAATAGAAAAATGTTTGGTTGGTAGAACATGCTATCCTCAGGAACTGTTTTATATTGACATATAATTTTGGATCCTTTTGTATAAAAACATTACGGGACCTAGTAATTTTACGTAGATTTTGAATAGATTTTAATACATGTATTTGGATAAGAGATTGATATTTATAGTATCAATTAAAACGTTTTTCTGCTATAGAGTCATCTTTTAACCGTCTCAATCCAAGTTAAAGTTCGTCCCACCCTCAGACCTAATGACCTAACCCTGTGACTCACGCTAATCACTTCCTAATGATAACATCGCTTCACGCGTTTAGCGTAACGTATCATCTGCGACCTTCACGGCTCATCTGCAGTCACGAAATCTGTGAACTTGTGTTTTGATAGTTAAGTTTCGCTAAGATGGTGTGGTTCCGTGTTGTATGAGGGCTTTATAAGTATGAATATTGATGTTATTACTTATTAACTTAAGATTATTAACGTATTTAAAGGTATAGTTAGTAATTTTACGTTTTAGAGTAGGTATTTTGGAATTATATTTTCCTGGAAAAATTGACAGTATTATGGTAAAAAATTATTGAAAAGAAGTGGTTTGGCTTTTTATAATTTTTTGATTATAGGTATAGTGGTTCTGTCCAACAAGTAAACATAATACTTATAGCTTAATTTGGAATATACTTTTTATCCTAATCCTAACTAATATTATAAATGCGAAAGTAACTCTGTCTGTCTGTTACCTTTTCACGGCTAAACTACTGAACCGATTGACTTGAAATTTGGCACAGGGGTAGCTTATGGTCCGGGAAAGAACATAGGCTTTTTATCCCGAAATTCCCACGGAATCGGGAACTACGCGGGTGAAACCGTGGGGCACAACTAGTTTGAAATAAATCAATAGCTCAATAGCAAAAGTGTCGTTTTGTTGATCGAAAGGTCATGAGTTCAATCCCCAAAAATTGCACTAGTAATTGCTGTGAACCCACTCCAGACATAAGCATAAGTTGGAAAGGTTAACAAGACTACGAGTAGGTACATAATTAACTTAAAAATATAGAAAATTAAAAAATCTTTGGATTTTGAAAATGGACGATACTTTAAACATAAATGTTTGTTTGTCTCGGTCTGGGTGTGTGTGTGAATGAGTGTGTGCGTAGTTTCTGATACCCTAGATACAAGCTTCGAGCTTAGTTAGGGGTCAGTTACTATAATGAGATGATGTAGTGAATGATTATGTTATGTTATGTTTGTTATAAATACAAAAACTTTGAACATTACATATGTATATTAATTATCATATGCGCGTAATATAAGTGGGAAGTTCTAGATCATCATTAAATTATAAAAGCAGTTAGTTATCCGAAACAAAAACTATATTACATATTAGTAATCAATATAATAATATTACTCATCGGAACAAAAAACTAAGATAAATATGTACCAATATATAACTATTACTCATCTCGGAGTAAAAAATAAATTGTTATTTTTTTGTCCAAGTTCAAATACTTTGTAATTATTTAAGCGATATATTGAGGATCACGAATTTAAAAAAGTAAGTATGAAAATAAATATAAAATACAATATGGTAGGAAATATATTTATTTAATTACAATTAATAATCAAAATTTACGTATTTTTTGTTAAAAATCCTTATTTTTTGTTTGTTTTGCTTCTTGAGATGCGTGATCGTTTTTTTTGTAATTGCAACAATTATCGGCTTCACTACCGGATTGGGGGAAAAAATTAAGTGGCAACACTTTTAGGGATCATTCGATATTTTAAGAGGTCCATAATATTGGATGTCATGAGGTCTATAGAGTCACAAAGTTTTCTGTGCCGGTGCTAGCGTCGCTGTAATCGCATCTTTTGGTTGCCAGTTTATTGAAAACTAGCAGCGCCTCGCGGTTTCACCCGCGTAGTTTTCAATTTACCTCCCTTTTCTCCCCCTAGGGGGGAATTTCCAAAAATGCTCTTTTAGTGAGAAAATTTCAGCTCTCTACGACCAGTAGTTTCGGCTGTGCGTTGTCTGTCAGTCAGTAAGGGAAGAGTTTTATATATACACCCTTATTTTGAAATTGCGATACCTTATCTCACAGCTAATGTAAACGACGGGTGACAATATAATAGTGAAGTTAGTTTTTTTCTTTTGCTTTTATTTAAAAAGTTATGATAAGTCAAAGATTTTCAAAATCCCGCCGAATTTTATTGTTATTCTACACCGAACGCTGCGATACACAGCTGAGCGCGGTCATCGACCCGAGCCGTCACAGAATACTTGATAGCTAGTGTGCCGTCTGGTAATACGACATTTATTTTGTATTTTTTAAAGATAAATCATTTTTGATATTTTTATTGGATATATGGATTCAGTTACTGCTACAGATATTCTGATTTTAATAAGTCACATATTTTCAAAATAGGGGTGTATAACAAAACCTTTTTACTAAATGCATTTGAAATTACAATTAAAGTCTGATCTAAGTCTGTTTTTTCGTTGTTTGCGCTAATCTCTGGTAAAAGTGGTAAAAGTGTAGGCTACATTTTATCATAAAACTTCTACAAAACTTAACAAACTCAAGATTAACATCTAAAAACCACGAAACAGAACTAGTCAATACTAAAATAAATGTGTTAACGTCTCAACCCGATTGTTATCAACAAAACTAATTTAGCGAACAGTTATAGTCGATGCAATCTCCCCGTCTCGTAACGTCTGTATGGTAATACCACTTGGGATGCAATTATTGTTTAACTGACGAACTTTATTTTATATTTATATTATACTAGCAGCGCCCCGCGTATATCACAATCCCGTGGGAATCCTTTCTTAGCGGCCTTAAGCCTACGTCATAACATCTACCTGCATTTTTAAAACTAGTCGAGGGATTAGAATAAGTACGTACGAATATAACGTTGTTTTATATATATTTACCTGCATGCCAAATTTGAGCCCGATCCGTCCAGTGGTTTGGGCTGTGCGTTGATAGATCACTATGTCAGTCAGTCAGTCATCTTTGAGTTATACACCCTTATTTTGAAATTGCGATACCTTATCTCACAGCTAATGTAAACGACGGGTGACAATATAATAGTGAAGTTAGTTTTTTTCTTTTGCTTTTATTTAAAAAGTTATGATAAGTCAAAGATTTTCAAAATCCCGCCGAATTTTATTGTTATTCTACACCGAACGCTGCGATACACAGCTGAGCGCGGTCATCGACCCGAGCCGTCACAGAATACTTGATAGCTAGTGTGCCGTCTGGTAATACGACATTTATTTTGTATTTTTTAAAGATAAGTAATCTACTATCATTTTTAACCGACTTCCAAAAAAACAGGAGGAGGTTCTCTATTCGACGTGTACATTTTTTTTTTTTTTTTGTGTGTTTGTTACGCGATTTCTTTGTAATCATGAATGGAGCATTTTAAAATTCTTGTTTCATTAGAAAGCGGATATTCGCGAAGTGGTCCCATGTCAAGGAAATCAGGATCTGATGATGGGATCCAGGAAAAATCGAGGAAAAACCCGCAACAATGTAGGCTGGGGTGTCGATTGACATTATTAAAAGTAAAACTACCTGTGACCCGTGGTTTTGCTCGCGATATTCTTGATACCATAAGAATTTCTGGATGAAAATTTTTTGGCTGTATTCTTTCGTATTTAAATCAAATGCTGTTCACAATTCATGGGTTTTAGATATAAAAATGTCCTGTTTTTTAATTCGTTAACACACACTGAAATAAACCCGAACCTACAACATTTTTTAAAAATGTTTTTTTATACTATTATAGGTACCTATTACACATAATATCTTCAGAGCGTTTCATAAAACTTTTCGTAATAAAAATATTTTGATATTACAAACAAACACTGCACCAGATTAGATTGAATATATATTTTTTATTAATAAATAGACAGTATAAACGTCATCCTCTATTTTCGTTTTTATTTTGACTTTGGTTAATTTTCTAAAAAGTTCTTATACCTTTGTGGTTATAAAGAAGTTTTGTAATAAAATGATGGTTTAATTGGGATGATGAAGTTAAAAAGAAGTAATAAAATGCAGGGTTGTGTTAGATTATGAATCATGAGTAACATCAGCTCATGGGACAGGATTCAAGCGGTACCCGTTGAGGTTGAACTGCTCGACACTTATAGAGCAGCGAAGAAATCACTGCAAGAGGCTATTGCCCTCGCAACTCTTGCGGCAATCGTGGGAAACGACCTCTCCTTGCCAAATGTAGTCTCTGCTATGGTGAGCGAGGAGAGGTCTTGGATTGGAGTGTTCACCTTTTGTGAGGTCGTACTCTCGCAAAAAAAAGCTGCGGAGAGAGAGCGCGAAGCCCTCTCCACTAATACTATCCGCAGCAGATGGTTGGGCAGACGGAAGCGGGACTACCACTTTGTCCTGCAACCGCCATACGCCCGACCTGCGGCATTGATCCCCGGGGGGAGATCCACTGCCGTCATATAGGCCTCGAGGTGGCACGCGCGGTGTGTCCGCGCGCTACTTTCGGAAGGGGGCTACTCAACATCTGTCGCCCAGAGCTACATTTTAGCTCGGAGGAGAAATCCTTGACGGGGTAAAGGCGCTATCCGGGATCGTAGTAGCGTGCAGCCGCGTTTCTTCCGGTTTTAGCCATAAGCGCAATGGTGGCACACCGAGGGGTTTTAGTCGGTAAGCACGTCGCCGCTCCATCTTTGCGGTGCGGAGTCTGATATACTCCGTCGTTCCCCTGGACAGAGGAAAGACGTAAAGTCTTTTTCCCACAAAAAAAGGATTCAAGTGGTCCACGAGTCAAAAGCTCTTCTGGAGGAAAATTTAAGCGTCTTTTGTAGAAGGAGACTTGCTTCCCACTAAAAAATTGAAAATAAAGTTAATTTAAAAAAATAAGAAACCGACTTCAGCACTAAAAAGTAAGAAAATAATTTAAATAAACGATATTATTAATACATATTTACAATTTATAATTAGTTACTTTTGAAGTCGGTGACAGCCAAAGCCTTCATTAATATTATAGGCGCGTCTCGTGCTATCTTATAAGGAAAAAAAACTATCCTGGGCTGGCACTGACTCCAAAAGTAACTAATTATAAATTGTAAATATGTATTAATAATATCGTTTATTTAAATTATTTTCTTACTTTTTAGTGCTGAAGTCGGTTTCTTATTTTTTTAAATTAACTTTATTGATATTTTTATTGGATATATGGATTCAGTTACTGCTACAGATATTCTGATTTAAATAAGTCCCATATTTTCAAAATAGGGGTGTATATGTTTATTTAGACTAGCTGTGCACCGCGGTTTTTTCCTACTTATAATAATAATAATAATTTATTTATTTAATCAGATTACATAAGATCCATGGTGTTAGTAAGACAAAAATAAAATGGTTAGTAAACAAATGTACGGAAATAAAATAAAATTTAGAAATGTCATAATGCTGAATTAATTGGGTACATATTTGAAATTATCCAATAACTATAATCTAATGAAATCAAAACAAAATTAAATTGAATCAAATTAAATAAAATTAAATAATGGATACAAATATTACACTTATTACACTTTAAATTTTATAAGACATTAAATTTTATAATATTATTCATGTAGGGACAATCTAACCTATCGGCTATCATAGTGAGTATGGTGTTGGGGCTGGCGCGCACTCTGCTCACCATGGATGCGAGTCTCTTTCTAATTATTGCACTAAACCCATCTACTCGGGCAGCAGTGAACATTCCCGAGGCACTACAGTACCGTGGCAAACCCATCATCACCCTGAAAGCGTTATTGTATTGAACACGGAGAGCTTCGTACGCTTTTCGAGTATATGTATTCCATAGGCTGCACGAGTAGAAAGATGTACAATAAGCCTTAAACAAAGTAATTTTAGCTTCAATAGAACAACGTGTAAACCTACGGGATATCATATTAGCTCTCACTGACAAAGCCCTCCGCTCCCTTTCAATATCCTGATCATCGTTTAGGTCCCAACTAACAACATGGCCTAAATACCTATATGTATTTACTCTTTCTAGGTCTACTTCATTAATTCTAATGGGTGGTACAGTATGGGGGTACTTTGTGCCCGCTTTAAACACCATAAATTTACTTTTATTAGTGTTATATATTAGTCCATGTGTTTTAGAATATTCTTCACACAAATTAAGAAGCTTTCGCATACCACAGACAGAGGCGCTCAGCAACACCATATCATCTGCATAGCTAATATTATTTATACATACATCATTTACATGACATCCTATGTGAGTGCTGCACATAGCCTCAATTAACGAATTAATATAAAAATTAAATAGAGTAGGAGATGTCAACCCCCCCTGTCTCACCCCACATTCCATTATATAAGGGTCCGATAAATGACCCGACCATCTCACACAGTTCACCTGATTCCTGTACCAGTATCTCAGAATGTTAATTATGTCTGAAGGCAAGTTCGCGTGTTCCAGTTTACTCCAAAGTACGTCGTACGAAACCAAGTCAAATGCTTTAGATATGTCGAGAAAACATGCATATACTGGTGTTCCTCTATCAGTATAGTATTTGACAGTCTGCTTGAGACACAATATTGCACTCTCAGTTGAGAGTTTGGGTCGAAACCCAAACTGATTGTCATTTAATTTAAGATGTTTATTTAAATGTATCTCAAGCAGTCCGTCAAACACCTTGGCAGCTATGGTGGCCAGTGATATCGGCCTGTAGTTACTGCGGTCTGACATGTCACCAGTTTTATTCTTGACAACCGGCACAACTACAGTTTTTATAAGGTCAGGAGGCAAGTAACTGTGACTTATACATAAGTTAAAGAGCATCGTTAACAATCGGTTTATATGCGGACCCGCATACTGTAGATGCTCCACACTGAGGCCGTCGTGACCCGGGGACTTACCTTTCGTCATTGTGCTGATAGCTCGTTCAACGTCTTTCGCAGCAAAACATAAGCTCACTTTACCTCCGGTGTTCTCAGTGTGAAGCGTCGACAGTGAAGGGCCTAGTGGGGATTTTACAATAAATTGATCCTTAAATAAATTGGCAACATCTTTAGGGCTGCTTCTACCACTGACACTCACAGGTAGGCCAGGCCGAGGATTCAATTTATTTGTCGCTTTCCAAAAACCTTTGAAGTCTCGCGATGAGTGTTTACTACTAATTATGTCCAATTTTATTTGATTTTGATTGTCTTGACACCACTTTAGGCGCGATTTAAATATTTTTCTACTTGTACACATATCCTCATGTTCTTTTCCCGTATACGGCTTACCACTTAGGACCCAAATTTGAAACCTAAGTCTAGCCTCCCTGTGAGCCTCCTTCACATGCTTATTCCAGCCCACGATAATACGGTTTTTACGTTTTATATTGCTTTTACTATTACTAATTATTGCCGATGATGAGAGAGCCTGCATAATATTATTGTACAACTTATCTATAACTGCCATATGATTAATGTCATTACATAAAAAATCACAACAGTGAGTGAACTCTGAAGGGAAATCAATCAGCCTTAATTTTTCATGGCACTCATTGCGATAACAATTAGTTTGGTCTCTATCTATATAAGGGACATTTGTACCAAATTTCATGTAAACCGTTCCAGCCGTTTAGATGTGAAGAAGTAACAAACATACACACACACCCTTTCACCTTCATAATATTAGTGTGATTTCATCTAAACTAATATTATAAAGAGGAAAGATTTGATTGTTTGTTTGTAACGAATAGGATCCGAAACTCCTGGTCCTGGTGGTAATGATACCACAGTTCTCGATGTTATGGCAGCAGCTTTGTAACTTTACTGTGTAAACATATTTGTTACACACTAGTACAAAAAACATAGCAAAAAACCTATCGATTAAAAACATACAATAAAACAATTAATCACGATAATATTATATTATTGTAGGCGTTATTGGACCCCTATAACAAGGGCACATACAGACAGACACATTGATTGATGTTTTCAATAGAGTAAGTGATCTCATAAGGCCTTGGTAATGGTATGAAGAGATTTCAAAATATATTTATGATCCATAATTATCATCAAAATATATGTATGATAGTATGTGTGCCCTGTGGTTTCACTCGCGTAGTTCCCATTCCCGTGGGAATACAGGGATAATATATAGCCTATGTCACGCACTGATAAATGAGCTTTCCATTAGTGAAAGAATTTCTGAAATCGGTTCAGTAATTTCGGAGCCTATTCGTTACAAACAATCAAATCTTTCCTCTTTATAATATTAGTATAGATTAACAACTAGCTGTGCCCCGCGGTTTTACCCGCGTGGAACCTTACCCCGTGGCCATTTTGGGATAAAAATGTGTTATTCGTAGGTATGAGGAATATCTGTACCAAATTTCATTTCAATCCATTCAGTAGTTTTTGCGTGAAAGAGGAACAAACATCCACACATCTAAACACCCACACTCACAAACATTCGGCTTTATAATATTAGTAGGATAATATGTATGTATGTATAGAAAAATGGCACGGTATAACTACAAAATTCAATAATACAAAATTTCAACTCAGAAAAAAAAAATCGGATGTTTTTATTTATTCTTAGATATGTTTGTAAACATTAATAATATCGGAAAGCGTATCCCCAAAATACTTTCCCTTGTACAGTGACCAACAAAACGTGTTTCGACCACAAAAATATGTTGTATACAATGAAGTGTCAACATTTGTTGTCGACTGTATCTCTGTGTGTTCACAAAAGTAGGGTGTTAGAAAGTAGACGTGGCGCCATCTTGTGTTTGTTTTTAATTTTAAATGCAGATAAAATAAAGAAGAAAGAAATTCCTTAAAATTTCAAGTTCAATGTCAAGTTAAATTTAATTAAAATTATTATTGAGAATATGCGGGTCTTCCCGCTTAAATCTCAATCCCGTGGGAGTTTTGGGGCAAAAAGTATCTCATCTTGTTTAAAAAATATGAAAAAGCAAAAACATAGATCTCAGTAGTTAAATTGATCAGAGCATTGCCAAACACCGCCGGCTCAGTGCAGGGTTCAACTCCCAGATAGAGCAAAAAAATATATTTTTCAAAATCTTACTTCGTATCCTTGTAGAGCTGTAATTCACACTACTTTGTCAGTCTTAACATAATCATTCACTCCATCATCTCATTACAGTAACTGACCCCTAACTAAGTTCGTGACTTGTATCTAGTGTATCAGAAACTACGCGCACACTCATTCACACACACACCCAGACCGAGACAAACATTTGTGGTTCACACAAATACTCACCCCGCACGGAAATCGAACCCGCAACCTTACGGATGGCAGTCCGGCATGGGGACCACTCTGCCATCAATGTTCGAGTAGAGTTCGTAAACCCATATCAACGCACCATCAGTTATGTAACCAAGTTGTACAATTATCAACTTGCACCAACAATTTAAATAACTCACTGAACACAAAATCACGGGAAACAGAGAATTACTTTATGGGAGGTAGTAGTTGACACATAGTACAGCGCGTTACTTTGAGAGAATCGCGGAGTTCCCGATCCCTAGGGAATTTCGGTATAAAACATAGCCTATAATCCTTCCCCAGACCATAAGCTACCCCTGTACTCAATTTCAAGTTAATCGGTTCAGTAGGTTACCCGTGAATAGGTAACAGACAGACATTTTTTACCCAGAATAGGCTTGCACTTGACTGTAACTCGCCTGATGGAAAGCGATGATACAGTCTCAGATGGAACGTGCTCGCCTAGAAGGTACCTATTGACTCGCGACTTAAAAATACCCAGATTGTATGTTTCAGGGAACGGAGAAGCTGGCAGGTTACTAACGCATTTATAATACACTAGCTGTGCCCCGCGGTTTCACCCGCGTAGTTCCCGACCCCGTGGGAATTTCGGGATAAAACGTAGCCTATGTTCTTTCCCGGAGCATAAGCTACCCCTGTACCAAATTACAAGTCAATCGGTTCAGTAGTTTAGTCGTGAAAAGGTAACAGACAGACAGACAGACAGACAGAGTTACTTTCGCATTTATAATATTAGTTAAGATTAGTAAGGATTTTCTTGCGTTGTCGAGTAAATCAAAGAAACCGACACTAAATCCCATGCGTTAACTACTACCCGTGTGACTATCAATAAACTCCATCGTTGTGGCGGAATCCCAAACATGTCCCGGTGTCTCCGGGACCACGGGATCACATTAAATGGTAGTGACGGGATAATTGGGAACAGTGTACAGGGAAATATATTAAATTTTCGGAGTTTTTAAATGATTGTGGTTTTTACACACTTGTATGAGGAAACCTGCACACACCTGCGATGAAATTTTACACTCACTTGGTCTGTGGTTGTCTGACTCAATATTAATATTCAATACTACGCCATACGATTGATATTGAAAATTGATTTCATTCGTATTTTTGACGTTATGGGCAACTTAAATTAAAAATATAAAAACCCCCAACACAATTACTTTCAAACCCCCATAACTTTTAAACGGGTCAACCGATTTTCATCAAACATGTCTAAGAACACTCGCACGTAAGTCCCCTTTAACACAAAAAAAAAACTAAAAAAACCAAATTAAAATCAGTTCATCCGTTCGGGAGCTATGATGCCACAGACAGACAGATACACACATACAGACACGTCAAACTTATAACACCCCTCTTTTTGCGTCGGGGGTTAAACACATAGAATATCATAAATCCCTCCAATCCAAGGTACTATTTGAAAATAACCGTCATGCTGTGCGTAGTTTCTGATACCCTAGATACAAGTGAGAAACTTAGTTAGGGGTCAGTTACTGTAATGAGATGATGGAGTGAATGATTATTTTATATAAGGTGGCCATTGACGAGTAAGTTAAATTGATCAGTCCAGACATAAAACTGTGGCGTCACTCCAAAAGCCAACTAGATTTCCCCACTGGAATCTGAAATTGCTCTTGTGATTGACGACTATTTTTGGATGGACGCCAGTTCAACTTCTTCTTCTTCTTCTATCGTGTCAATGGCCACAAAATAATATATATAAGTGAAGAAATGAAATAATAACTACTAAATAATACTAGATTTTCCCGGACCAAAACTGAGCTACATCTACACCAGCGCCATTTGCCTCCATCAGGTCTTCTCGTGTGCAGGTGATTATGTGTATATTATATTATATTAATGCCAGTTCAACTGATCAGTGATGCTTTGCCGAAAATCGAGTTTAAGTCCAAAGCTAGGCCGTGGCGTTTGAAAATTGTCTCTGTTAGAACGCTCTTAAAACGTCAATATAAGGTTGTAAGTTTTAAACTGCGTGACTCGAGGTGGGACATTTCCGAGTCAGTTAAATGGGAACTTCATGGGACTTCCGACCAATAAACAAGAGGTTTACGAGTTATGCGATTTGATAAATCAATCTAAGGCTCATTAAAGCCGAATATCGTTTCTATTAATATATGTAATAAGTAGTTATTCTATAGACATACAGTAGGTTTACTATAAAAGAAAAATATAGTGGTGATATTTTATTTCAAAACATTCAAAATTTACCTCACCTGGAATTGGTTTAAAGCAGTGCAAAGGTTTAGTCCTGGTTCAAGTAGCAGCTGAGGTGAAAATTTTTGAATTTGTACTCATTCAGAAAAGTTTAGTATGTAATACATAGATATATTTTTATACTAGCAGCGCCCCGCGGCTTCACCCGCGTAGTTCCCGTTCCCGTGGGAATTTTGGGATAAAAAGTATCCTATGTGTTATTCTGATGTATAAGCAAGATTATTGTAAAGTTTCATTAAAATCCATTCAGTAGTTTTTGCGTGAAAGAGTAACAAACATCCATACATACAAACTTTCGCCTTTATAATATTAGTAGGATTATGCGCCGCGGTTTAATCGAGTTAGCTCCACTCTTTGTTCTTATCGTGATGATATACTATTCGCCTTCTTCGATAAATGGGCTATCTAACTCAGAAAAAAAATGTTAAATCGGACGAGTAGTTTCTGAGATAAGCGGGTTTAAACCAACAAACTCTTCAGCTTTGTAACATTAACATAGACTACTGACTGTGATCACGGATTCTGTAAAGAATTCGAAACGGGAAAAGTAAAAGAAAATTATAACAAACAAAAATCTGTTAAAGTAGTTTTATTTTAATATTAGTATAGATTTATTATTACGTAATAAAACATATTATTGCGGTCAAGTGTTGTACTTTCACTGGTGATAACGGCTATCAATCGGAATCGGGTTATCGTGCGACATACTCTCAATTACTTATCGACACGATACACAGATAGCGAATAGTATTGTTATTATGGTGTTTGGTAATTGCGTTTTAACACTTTTACTCAAATTATCGATTTTAAAATGTTAGTTTAACAAAATGTTTCAACCAAAACAACCAAACTAGTAATTTAAAGGAGACCGTTCAGCCTCATTTTTGGGACTTTTTCTAACGAATTTTTCACTGTATATCGATAGAACTACCTATTTTAAGCAACCTTTATAATGACATAAGAGCTATGAAGCTAATATCTGACTTATTTCATTTTAGATGCAAAAATTAGGTTAAGTATATTTTATTATTTAATTCCTATTTATTGTTTGTTTGGTTGGACGTGCAAAGCTAAGGAACTACTGATTTAATTTGAAAAAATATTTTATTAGGAACGTCCATTTATCGAGGTAGGCTATAGGCTCATTACGCTACGACCAATAAGAAAAGAGCTAGCAGGAGCTAAACCTCCAAACTTCGAGGCGCAGTCATGAGTAATATTTCTAAGATATCGCCAATTGAAATATGTACATAATATATTGACATGTCTCATTCTAAACATTGGGGTCAAGATCAGTGAGACGTGATCTTTCACTCGTTTTATTTATTGATATTTTAGAAGGTATGTACCGACTATTGAAATGAGTAGACATTTTTATAACATAATCATTCACTCCATTATCTCATTACAGTAACTGACCCCTAACTAAATTCGTAACTTGTATCTAAGGTATCAGAAACTACGCACACACTCATTCAAACACACACACACACACATACGCGCGCGCACACCGAGACATACATTTGTGGTTCTACAAATATTCACCCCGCACGGGAATCGAACCCGCAACTTTAGAAAATGTAATATTTATTCATTTTCTAGGTGACGCTCGATCTTAGGCTGTATCATCGCTTTTCATCAGGCGTGTTACAGTCAAGTGCAAGCTTGTGTAATATAAAAAAAAGATTTTATAGGTACATGATTAAAACACTTTCTGATTGAATTTTTACCAAAATAAAATATCTTATAAACTGCATTTTTTTATCTAGGGTATCAAAAACTACGCACACTCATTCACAACCACAGTCAGACCAAGATATAATTCATTTGGTTCACACAAATATTCACTCAGCACGGGAACCGAACCCACAACCTCATCGTCGTTATTTAATAATCATAGCAAAAACATATAAAGAGGAAACAACATTTAAAACCTTAGCTACTAAATGATGAATTCATTTAGACATACGATTTGAGTGCACTCTTGACCTTTCTCAAATAACCACAACGCAGACCGGACGTTTGACATTTACATAACTACTTCAAACAAATATTGAATCTATAATATAAGAAGTTATTTAATTAATCTTAATATACCTATATCTGACGGACTGACTGATTGACTGACACATAGTGATCTATCAACGCACAGCCCAAACCACTGGACGGATCGGGTTGTTTGGGCATGCCAAACAGCCCGATCCGTCCAGTGGTTTTAGTGAAAAAGAGGCCTTTAATCTGCAGCGGAATCTTACAGAACATAGATAATATACTTTGAGAACTTATTAGACTTTGGTCTGCAGCAGGATCTTACAGGACAATTTAAGAAGTACATATATCATTACTTTTTTATTTATCCTCGACGGCAGAGTGGTCTCCTTGCCGGACTGCCATCCGTAAGGTTGCGGATTCGATTCCCGTGCGGGGTGAATATTTGTGTGAACCACAAATATTTGTCTCGGTCTGGGTGTGTGTGAGTGAGTGTGTGCGTAGTTTTTGATACCCTAGATACAAGTTACGAACTTAGTTAGGGGTCAGTTACTATAATGAGATGATGTAGTGAATGATTATATTATTATTTATTAATTTCCAATACACACGCGAGCTAAACAAACACCTTTCACACACCTACTTAGTTTTTTCTTAATGTTTGAACTGTCCAAACACTTTCACTTGTACGGTATTGAGTTTCTGGTATTTTTAAAATGCTATTATTGTTATGAGCAATTAGTAACTTGTTTTTCAACTATTAGCATTAGATTAGCATCAGATATGTATAAAATGAAAACAAACTGGTCAAAATCATCTTCCTTTTCGTTATTGTAGTCGGGTAATAGGATAGTTTCCTGGGTAAACAAAATTAAATTATAATTAGTCCGTTAGATTTCGATTAATATTAGACACATATTTTTTTGTTTTTCATTAAATTATTGAAACTGACCTAGTTATAACGCATTAAAGTTTAGGAGTGGGGGCTTGTGACGTCAACTGTTGATTTAAATTGCAGCAACCTGTGACGTTGCACGAGTTTTCGACGAGCTGTATCGTCTTAATTATTTGTTTACATGAAAAATTAAAAAATACGTGTCCAATATTTTTTGGAAATCTTTATGACGGACTAATTATTATTTAATTGTTTACCCAGAAAACTACGCTATTACCCGACTACAATAACGAAAAGGAAGATTATGATTTTAGACGCACTAATATTTTTTTTTATTCAACTACCCTATTATTAACCTATTTCTATTCATCTTCAATGTACGTTCAGCGTCAGATAAAAAGGTAACGTCCTTTGGTTGTCATACCAAAGCCAGCCTGCCTAGCATGACTGTGCGTCATAAATGATATAGACACCACGAAATAATATCGATTTCGCGAGCATGACCAAATGAATATGGCGTAGTACGATTTGATAAAATTAAATATGGCGGCTATATTTATTATATTTTGACAGTTGGATGTCAATAAATAGCTATATCGATTTCGCGAGCATGACCAAATGTCATAAAATTAACCATATGGTAAAATTAAATATGACGGGCATTTTTATCAAATTTTGACAGTTGGATGTCAATTAATCGCTGTATCTATCGCGTTTTCGAAGTCATGCTAGCCTAGCAGCATTACCAAGCTCCTTTTTCCTGACGCTGACCGTATGTACATAGAGTACAACAATGGTACTAGCAAAGTTAAAGAATGGTACCAAATGTCGAAAATCCTTTCTTATTGATCTTTTGCGTTGCAAAGAGCACCACAAAATGTCATGTTACTGCTTATTCGAGATATGGAACCGGTTTACAACGTGTGGTGTTTGTGCAGATGTTTACTATTGTATATAAGTATGTATATTATAATAACTATTGTGCATGGGATAAATAACATAACATAATCATTCACTACATCATCTCATTACAGCATGTGACCCCTGACTAAGTCCGTAACTTGTATCTAGGGTATCAGAAACTACGCTGTATTTCACGACCCGGAAATCGTATTCAAGTCCTCCAATTTAGAAGGGCGGGTGCATAAATGTCCCTAGAACTCGGTATTTTAAAATTTCACTGCACACACAAAGGGCCCAATTCAGAGAAGCCCCATAATTGCGAAAAACAAAATAGGTGATTAAACAGTTGCAGTAGACATAGCCTACCAAACCTGTATCTTTGATAGTCTCGTAAACAACAACTAGAAACTTCTATAGGAATGCAATCAAAAACAAATGTTATTCTGAGGAATTCATCTACACTAATACACACATCAAAAGTGTCTAGGGATCAAGCATTTTTATGCGGATTTCTTGAGATTGAGATGTGGCTTTGTAATAAATTTATGATTTTATAAATTTATATGGATCCTTTTTGGTGCATTTCATAATTTGAATCAGGAACTGTGAATCAAATTCGAGTAAAAGATGAAAATCAGCTGTCAATATTTTCCCTATAAAAACATACAACGCATTGAAGACATTATTAGTGCTACTGTTTCCCTACTACTGATTAAAACCAACGTTATTATGGAGCGGCGACGTCATTTAAGCAGGGAAGAAATGCTCAGAGCCGTGGGAATGATAGAAGCTGGTTCCCGGCAACGTACTGTGGCTTTAGCTCTGAATACAAGTCAGAGTGTTATCAGTCGACTTTGGACACGTTACCGAAGCACTGGTACCGTGGCTGAGCGCCATGGAGGACGGTATCGCTGCACCACACGGAGACAAGACCGATACATTCAAATCTTAACTCGAAGAGCTCCAACAATAACCGCCATGATGTTAGCCGTGCGGCTTCATCACTCTTCAGGGAACTTAATTAGCGACCAAACAGTCAGAAACCCCTTGCATGAAGTGAACCTTCATTCCCGAAGACCGCTACGGGTACCACCTATAGCAATGCACAATCGTAGGATTCGATATCAATGGGCTCTTGAACACAGAAATTGGGCAGAAGAACAATGGCGTTTCGTGTGCTTTTCTGATGAGTCTCGTTTTGGTATGAGACCGGATACAAGACGTATACGACACTGGAGAACCCCTGGACGCCAACAGCGATTAAAATCCTGCCAGGAAGTCCATCCTTATAGTGGTGGAACCATCATGGTATGGGCGGGTATTTGGATCGGCGGAAGAACTGAGTTGATTTGGATCAGAGGCAACCTCAACGCTCAAATTTATGCTGAGACGATTGTATCAGACGTCATCGTTCCTCTACAAGTGCAAATCGGTCCCTTATTTCAGTTAATGCATGATAATGCACGACCGCACACCGCAAGAGTTGTAAGACAGACTCTCGCCGCAGCTAACATCAATGTCCTGCCCTGGCCTGCTCAGTCGCCAGACTTGAACCCGATTGAGCATGCATGGGATATGCTACAGAGAAGAGCTCTGCCGAATATGGAGGGTATCCAGTCGCAAGAAGACCTTTTTTTGTTGTTGCAACGAACATGGGCGGCCATTCCACAGCGTGATTTGGATGAACTCATTTTGAGTATGCCAAACCGATGTTCTTGTGTTGTTAGTGTTCGCGGTAGAAACACGGATTATTAATTGTTTAAGTTACCCAATAAAATTTTAAAGAAAACTGTTATTTCAGTCTTTTTTTCGAACTTTAATGTTAGTGGTTCAAATGTCAAAAATCCCTTTATTAGGAAAATGGCAAATTTCTTTATTAATGCAAAGGTGACTTGGTTTATCGTTACTGTGACAAACGAAAACACTTTATTTGATGAATCCTTAAAGAAAATTTTAATTAATATCAATCAGGAGAAAAGTTATTGCAAAAATATATGTTGATCCCTAGACACTTTTGATGTGTGTATTATAAAGAGGAAAAATTTGATTGTTTGTTTGTAACGAATAGGCTCCGAAACTACTGAACCAATTACAAAAACTCTTTCACTAATGGAAAGCTAATTTATCAGTGCGTGACATAGGCTATATTTTATCCCCATATTCCCACGGGAACGGGAACTACGCGAGTGAAACCTTAGGCGCTGCTAGTTTAGTAATAATTTAAATGCATATTCCGGTGTGAAGAATAATTTATTCATATTTCATCACGAGTGTTATCCGTATTCTGATGATCATCGTAATTGGTGACTAATTGTGAACATCACGATTTAACTAGAAATTTGAGGTCAAGAACACGCACGATCAACCTATTCTAGCACTTACGTCATATGGAAATAAGACTGTTTTCCCAAAGCACGTTTTTCCTTTTCTTACTCACTGGGTTTAAGGAAAGAGTGACTTGGTTTTGCTTATAGAGTCATCGGTTAATTGTGCCTATTTATTTTCCAAATTTCATTTGAATCGGTGCAAATGTTTGGAGTCTAAACAAATAAACGAAAAAATAACAAATGTCTGTATGTACTCAACAAACAAAACTCGTAAAACAATAGTTGAATTACCAAACAGTTTTTTACAAATAAAAATGCTCTGAATTGAAAATATACAACGAATAATTATTCAACAATTATATGTTTAGAGGCCTGTAATCATATCACTATTACTACATAATATAAAACAAAGCCCTATGTCCCTATGTATGCTTAGATCTTTAAAACTACGCAACGGATTTTGATGCGGTTTGTTTTAATAGATAGAGTGATTTAGTGGAAAGGTTTTTAGCAATTTTTTTTTTTTTCAAATTAATTTTATTCCAGTATTCATACGGGAACGGGAACTACGCGGGTGAAACCGCGGGGCGCCGCTTGATAGAAAATAAGCCATAAATTGGCCAAGTGGAATCGGACTCGCGCAAAGGGTTCCGTTGTTGTGAAAATTTCAAAGATCTAACTATCGCGGTTTTTGAGATGCAGCCTGATGCACACGGCGGATAGTGCAGTCTTATTTATTGTTTTAGCCTAAGTAAATAGGGTACTGTTTTCAATTTTGGGCACGGAACTCTATAAACCAAACTTGGATTTAACTTTAAACTGACCTCCTCTAGAAAATAAAATTGCGTCCTCTGGGATATGTTTTTACCAATTTACATTTTCAACTTTTCGATGTACTAACAGTAAATGTGAATTCGAACGGTACAGAGATGGCAATTAAAACTAAAACAAGGAAGCTTCATGCAAATCGGTCAAGGCACACATAGTCTGTGTTAAGGTGACCATTGACGAGTCAGTTTAACTGATCAGTTGAACGCGTCCATGCAAAAATGGTCGTCAATCACCGGAGCGATTCCCAATTTCAGTGAATAAATCTAGTTGGCCTAAAACTTTTGGACGGTACAGTTTTATGTAATAATCATTTACTCCATCACCTCGTTATAGTAACTGACCCCTAACTAAGTTCATGACTTGTATCTAGGGTATCAGAAACTACGCACACACTCATTCACACACACACCCAGACCGAGACAAACATTTGTGGTTCTCACAAATATTCACCCCGCACGGGAATCGAACCCGTAACTTTACGGATGGCAGCCCGGCATGGTGATCACTCTGCCATCGAGGTCGTCAAAAACCAAAAAATCTGAACTGATCAGTTCAACTGACTCGTCAATGGCTACCTATAAGTCTTGTGTTATGACAATTTCAATTATGTACATTGTTCTCAATGTACGGTACTCCAACATAATTACAATACACAAAGTATGATAATTATTATTGTTGTTTCGCAACAGTTCGCTAATATTTGTTTTGAGGTGAAAATTTGAAGATAACGGTGTTTTGGGGTATTCACATTTTAATAGTTTTGTTCGAATTTTAAAGTTTTTAATGTAAAAGTAATTATAAAAGATATTTTTGTTTCAATTTTGAGCAGTTTTGAATTTTAAAGAATTGTAAAAGGAAGAAAAGTGTATTGGAAAAATCTTATTTTGACAGGCAATTGTTTTATAGTTAGTTGCATAGTAAGAAATGATTTTGCATTATAATAGGTTCAATATCCGATTAAGGCAAATATTTGTATTCTAGAAAATCTTTCTTTTAAGAACACTATTTCTTTATATTAAAAGCTTAGATTATAATAAAATTAAATGACGACTTGTGATATTTATAACACAAAATAAACGAAAATAAGCTCTGTCCCGCATAAATCCCGGTTTTGTTAATCCCACGGGAATTATACGATAAACCTCTTATTTAAGCAAGAATAATGACTATGAGTGTAAATGGGTAATTCCGTTGATCCGTTATATTGTGATTGACTGACAAAAACTTTATACATTTTTGTATTTATATATCTCTATATTATTTACTGACACAAGACTTCTCCGGCCTACTTTAGAGGCCCATGTGGGGCCATCTCCCACCATTTGACGACCTCGATGGCAGAGTAGCACCATGCTGGACTGCCATCCGTAAGGTTGCGGGTTCGATTCCTGCGCGGGGTGAATATTTGTGTGAACCATCAATTTTTGTCTCGGTCTGGGTGTGTGTGAATGAGTGTGTGCGTATTTTCTGATACCTTAGATACAAGTTACGAACTTAGTTAGGGCTCAGTTACTATAATGAGATGATGGAGTGAATAATTATTATTATTGATTTAATCGTTTAAAAGGCGATTATGAAAACGTTACAGATAATGTTTTGCGTATCAATTTATAATTTAGTATCGTTTGGGTCAATGCCGAGTGTTGATTACAAGTTAATTGGAAACGTTCTGCTTTCTGTTTTAATAATGGTAATAGTTCGTGACTCGAATGTATGGAGACCTACTTTAGATTGAACACTTTTTAATTGGTGGAAAATCGTCTTTTTAACTGACCATTGAAAGATAGACTGACATATTTTTGCTATACTAGCTGTGCCCCGCGGTTTCATTTGCGTATATCACAATCCCGTGGGAATCCTTTCTTAGCGGATGCCTACGTCATAACATCTACCTGCATGCCAAAAGCCCGACCCGTCCAGTGATTTGGGCTGTGCGTTGATAGATCACTATGTCAGTCAGTCAGTCAGTCAGTCACCTTTGAGTTTGTATATGTATTTAGATTAAGGTCTCAAGTAGCCTTCGTATATATCCATAACCACATAGCATAAAAAAACAGAAACAATTATTGAATTAGGGCCTAAAAGGAGACTTATGAAATGTTATTGTAAGTTCTGTGCTAGTTTTTGAAGCTCATAAAAAAAACCTCTAACATTTAATTACAATGAAATCAAATAAACAATTAATAATAAATGAATGAATTATGATAATTTATTACAATAATTCGATACCATTGTCTTCCAATCACATTAATAGGTCGCTTGTGGGCGAGTGACTTTCTCTCGCGATAACTTGCGACACACTATAGATGAATTTGGTTGAGATGGGAATAAGCATAAGCATAATCATTGACTACATCATCTCATTATAGTAACTGAGCCCTAACTAAGTTTGTAACTTGTATCTAGGGTATCAAAGACTACGCACACACTTATTCACACACACACCCAGACCGAGACAAACATTGTGGATCACACAAATATTTCGTAATTTACCTCACACGGGAATCGAACCCCTACCACTTAGTTAGGTTATCAAATATACAATAATTTCTAAAACCTTCACATAAAATACAAATAAAATACTCTAAACAAGAAATAAAATCCAATCGTAACTTACGGATACCAATAGGAAGTAACTTATATTTGTAACATAATACCGGCAAGTGTCTGTCCGTTTGTCTGTTTATTGGTGGTCCCGGAGGTCAAGCATTCGACTCCCCGCCTGGGTTTGTTTACCTTACGTAATATTTATTTATTACTTGCTGTGCCCCGCGGTTTTACCCGCATAGTTCCCGATCCCGTGGGAATTTTGGAATAACAAAGCCTATGTTCTTCCTCGGACTAGCTACATCTGTACCGAATTTCAAATCAATCGGTTCTATAGTTTAGCCTTGAAAAGGTAACAGACAGACAGACAAACTTTCGCATTTATAATATGTATTAGTAAGGATTCATGTTAAGAAGGGTGTCGGGCAGATCTTTCCATACAAACGTATTCCCGTGTTTCCGCCATGGATAATGCCTCTAGAGTAAAAAAATGATATCATATAATGTGGAAAAATATTTCTTTCCAATTAATTCCAGAAAAAAACATTAACAAACCTTTTAATCCCTGTGAAAGACATGACACTAAGCCTTTAATCATCCCAAGATAATCTCAAGACAAGCTTAGTAATAACTCCTTATTAACATCTCAAACTAATTTCAATCTAAGTAGCAAATTGCTGTACTTAAGTTTTTATTCACTCTCATAGATGGTTCCCGCGGTTTAACCCGCTCCTCTGCTATTATAGTTTAACCAGATTTGGCGGAATGTCAGTATTTTACGTGAAGCGACTGCCATCAGACCTTCACAACCCAAAGGGTCACGACATTTTTTGGTTAAAATGTTAGACTTTTTAGAACTCTAACTACTCGTAAGAATTATGTAATATATAAAATTCTCGTGTCACAGTTTTCGTTGCCATACTCCTCCGAAACGGCTTGACCGATTCTCATGAAATTTTGTGAGCATAGGTATTCAGTAGGTTTGAGAATCGGCCAACATCTATTTTTCATCCCGAAATTCCTACGGGAACAGGAACGGGAACTACGCGTGTGAAACCGCGGGGCGCAGCTAGTTATATATTATTAATTACGACAAATGGGCGAGCTAATATTGAAAGAATTTTTCAAATCGGACCTGTAAGAGGTAGTTCTTGAGATTAGCGTTCAAACAAACTCTTCATCTTTATAATATTAGTTTAGTAGCAAATTGCCGTACATTGGTTTTTATTTACTCTCCTACATAATAACATACTAGGTACTGTAACAAGTATTGGAACAGGTTGCTAAAAGTATTTTTTCGCATCAGGTAACAAGCCTTGAATGTCAACTATAGACAGGCTGGGATATTAAGTTTAGTTTTTTTTCTTGTTTGTAATACGACACGATTTCAGTGTGTGGTTTTAATAAATAAATAGTTTTGAAAGGAAGTAGAATAGGCCTATGTGGTACTGTATTGAGCCACAATCTTTTCTGTGCCGGTGACAGCGTCGCTGTTATCACATCTTTTGGTTGTCAGTTTATTGAAAACGTATCCAAATGACTTTAGAGCCAAAATGAAAATAGTAGCTTCCAATTTTGGTTGCCGGCACAGATATTGTGATCCTAGAGCAAAGGTTTTGCTCTGTCAATTTAATATTTTTTCAATGTTTAAAAATTGGAAGTAAAGTTTGGCCCCGTAAGATTCAACTGTAGACCAAAAGGCTCTCTAACTGATAATTGTGGTACTTATAGAGATAAAATGAGGAATACCTAGGCCCTGTTAAAAATGTACAGTCAAAATTTAAGTAAAATCGTCCTTTAACATCCCACGTAGACCACAAGCTACAGTAGGTAGGTATCTTGTTTAAATATTTTCAGTGAAAGAAAAAGTTTATCGCAAATCATATTTCACAAGAATAATATATGATAGGTAAGTGTTGATAATGCACAATATCAATGTATTGTTTTCAACAGAAATCAAACTAACACACTTTGATATGGGAAGATTGGCAAGCCGGTCAAATATTACGATAATGGAGCAAGCACTTCAAAATGTTGAAATGGAAAAAAAAAACAAAAATAACTCTTCTTTGTTCAACCATGCTTTTTTTAAGGAATATTTTTTGTTAAACCTCTATTTAAAAAAAAACAAAAGATCGCTTAAAATAACACAAGTGAAGACGTAATTAACCATAAAGAGTGACATAACTAAATCATGAATAAATCCAAAAAAGCAAACAACAAAATCATAATATTTGCAAATACTAAAACCAAACCTCATAAATTGGTGTTTATGAGATATCACGTTGCTCGCGTTACGTGTCGACTGCCCGCGATACAGTTACATTCTATTTATACCCAAATCTGAAGAATCACGCCTGATTACGGTAACTAGTTACGTTCTGCGGTTTTACTTATGTTATTCTCAATCTACGACAATTGGTTTGATAAGTAGTTTTTTTTGACGTAATTTTCTAAGATGGATGCCTGATAGAGCAATGTCATAATCTCTTGATCGTTTTTATGTGATTAAATGATGAGACGAGCGAGGTTGTCACCTGATGGAGCGCAACACGCCTGCCTATGACTACAGACTAGTAGTTCTTAAGAGGGGTGTCTAGCAGCAGCTTTCCAATCAAACGTATTCCCGAGTTTCCTCCCTAGATAATGACTCTAGAACCAACATTTTTTTTGCTGTGTAGTTCAGTCTTTTGGTCGAAAACATAGAGGTTACCTAGAAAGTTTTCCGGGATGTTCAAAAATTGGCAATTTTATAGATTTTGATATGTTCTTTCCAAATTTCAACTTTGCCACCTCGTCACCGCTCGCACCGCCATATTGAAAAAAAAAAAATAGGAAATTGACGGAAATTTCCTCTACTTTTATTTTATGTAGAATATGTTTTTCCTGTAAAATGCGTCGGAAAAGAGTTATTATCAAAAAACTGCTTTTGGGTGCCATTTTTTCAATATAGCGGTGCGAGCGGAAAATTCCCGGAAAACTTTTCAAGTAAAAATACTAAATGACTGTACTAATAATGGTCATGTCCCGCTTTATTAAAGATACCTACATGATACTTTTAAATCAAAAGGTTGCCTGGAAGTCATCAATTTTAGCCATAAAGAGCACTCATTTTAGCCAAGTTCATGACAGCTTACTTAGGTACCTACTCGTTGATTATTTTTTTTTAGTGTTAAGTGTACCCATTTTATAATTAAGTTTTATCTATTTATGCTAATACCTATGGTTAGCCGGGTTTATACCTAGGTAGGTAATTTTCTTATTTTTATATTTTAATCACTTCTCTACCATATAGTGACGGAATAAATTTAAATATCAATAAATGGATGATAATCTTTATAGTCATTGGAAATATTACACGAGTTATTTAATTATTGCTCTATACATGAAATGTGCACCTGCCCGTTATGCCAGAGGTCCAGAGTTCGACACTTGGCTTGAGATTTTGCAATTTGCGAAATGTGGCTCGTGGTTTGGACGCCAATTCATGCTTGTGATAGCATCAATGCCTTTGATGGTCTTATAGGTCTATCTATAGGATTCTTTTCTGTAAAGTTTTCAGTATTAGTTAAATAGGTATACAAATAACAAAGCATTTACCATACCTATGTGAAGGAAAAATATAGCTTTTGTTCAATAGGTAATGAAGTCTTAAATAATATGGTAGAGATGGTTATGCATGATGTAAAGTATAGAGATAGAAAACAAACATTATCAGGAACTTAGGTAGAGGTATCTTGACTAAAGAAATGATGAAAACTAGAAATACAATTCAATTCAATATACTTACACCTAAGTACTAGTTTTACCTTACTGTTTACCCACATTGAAGCATAGGTTGGTACCACTGCACTGGGATAAAAGTTCAATGGCTCAGTGAAGAGACAAACTAACCAACGTTCACATTTAATATTACTTAAAAGATAATCAAAATCTTAATACATCAGGTACAGCAAAGAGGTCAAAAAACACACGTACCAATCTCGTTATTATTACAAGTTGCAAAAAAAACAACTTTCTGCACTTACTGACACGAGTGCGTTGCGAGGCCGTCGATTTAGAAAAGTTAACAATTAAAATTCATCTTAATACCCAGTAAAAATCGCCATAATACCTTGTAAAAAGCAACTTAATTACTCTAAAAATACAACTTAAAATAGTACTGAAACTCACCAGTCAAATAAGTATAAAACAAACAAACAAACAAGCACAGCACAATGTCTCACTACACATAAACCAGACAACTTTCTACAATACAACACACTTCAAAACTGTTGAAACACTTGAATTTTGAACGAAATCATCAGTTTTTAGCACAAAATATTATTTTTTTACTTATTTTTCGCGTAAAAAAGTATTTTTGTGGTGGTTTTTGGACGTAAAAGTTGGATATATCTGAGTGCGAACGCGCGTCCGCCGCCGCCGCGAGGTAGTTACTGTGTGACGTCGCTCGCTCGCCCGCGCCCGCTACCAGCTTGCTTCGCTTGCTTCGTGACTTGTGAGTTTGACCTTCGCCGGAGACTCGAGTTGCCTCTACGATTAGCTTTTTGCTCCACACTTTTTTTAAAACTTTTTTCTTTTTTTTTGGTTTTTTTCTTAGATTTTGATGTTTTTTTTTTAATTTTGTAAAAAATATTTTAAAAGCTTTGGTTCCTAAATTTGGTTCCTAATTATTTTTGAGATTTTCTTTAATTAATAATGAAAGTACAAAAACAAAAAAAAAACAACTTAGGTATACCTAGTTTAATTTCATAAATTATTTTTAATCTTCACAAAAGATATCTGTAAGTTACCGAAATCTTATTACAAAAACAACGAAAAAAAATATTTAAAGAACAGGTTACAACATAAGGTACGGTAATTAATTATTTAAAATAAATGTATCGATTTATGTCAAACAAGGAAGTAACAATATATGAGTTAGTGATAACATTAATTAGAAAGAAAGAAAATAAAGAATAATGAATTAGGTACCTTCATGCAAAAGATGTCGACACGCATCGAAAAAATGTAATAAGGAAAAAGTTACGAAAAAAGTGTACAATAATTTCTTTGTGTTTTTTGTAAAGATTGGGAGTGAATTTATTTTTATTATTTTTTAGATGAAGTTTAATTTAATTTATTTTTTTATTTTATAAGGTTTACATGAAATAAAACCCTTTAGAAGAAAATTTGGTGATTCATTAAATATTTTTTTTTTTTAATTAAATGGAAAGACCAGTGATGACATCTAAGTATTTTCCATAGGTACTAGGTATACCATATAGGTATTACCTATGAACAGAGCTTTGTACAGAGAGAGAAAGAAACTTTTGGTCTGCAGTAGAGTCGTTATAGAGCTCACTATACAATACCAAAAATAGAACTATTTTTTAAATTTGAAAGCCGTTTTTCTGGTACTTTTTGAAGGCTATGCTGAACTGATTTTGAAAAAAGGAAAAGCAGTACTGTTTTGAAAAGTGAAACTCAAAATATCGTAAACATTTTTAAATATCAACAACCTGTGACTAAAATAAACACGTTTACTTTCAAAAGTTTTTAAAAATAGAACTTTATCAAAAGTTATCAATTCTTTTGGGAGTTATAATGCAACATACAGACAGACACACGTTGAACTTTCAAGTGGTGTAATTGGTAGTAACCCCGTCTGCTATACCAATGGTAAAGGATTCGATTCCTGCTTTAGACAAACTTTTTTGTGCCATCATTATCTGTTTATCTTGATCTGTGTGTATTTTGTATTATATTCTAATCATTACACTTGCCCGATATAGGTATGTTAGTGAAAGTTTCTTTATCGAACCTTTATCCCATGTCTATTTGGGGTCGGTTTTCAGTTTAACCAGATTTGGCGGAATGTCAGTATTTTAGGTGAAGCGACTGCCATCAGACCTTCACAACCCAGAGGGCTGTACGACATTTTTTGGTTAAACCAAATGTTAGACTTAGGTATGTTAGTGAGAGTGACTGACATCAAACCTAAGTTTCGTAAATAGGAAACATAGGTACGTACATCCTTGACTCAAGAATAGAACCTGGTACCTCAAGCCAAAAATAATTTTTTTGTCAACCTACATCGTCCTACTGCCGGGCAAAGGTCTCACCCAAATATCTCCAACTTTTTATAAAAAAAAAGTGTCTTTAAAAACTATTTAAAGAGTTAAAAACTCGCAAAACAGTTAAAACTGCGTTTAAAATAACACATATTTATTTAATTTAACCTATACTTATTTAATTTAATTTTCGCACGTTCTCAAAAACAAACAAAGAAATGATTACCCAAAACGTTTAAAACATACAATTTATCCTTATAAATTATTACTTTAAAGAATTATGTTGCGATAATTAAAACTTGCGCCGTATAAATCACTTTCCGCACACAGACGCACGGACAGACAGTGTATGTAATTATAACTCTCAAATTACAACTCTTTCTTTCCTTTCTTAGAACGTTTTTATTTATTTTTATTTTATTTTATTTATTTTTATTTTGTTTTTTGTATTAGTCATTGAAGTAACGTTTTTAAAAAGTTTTTATTTGTATTAATTTATAATCGTGAAAGCCTTTATTTGTAATCAATGGTTGGCTGATTTTGGTGTTTGGAATTTGCGAATAAAAAAGCCAAGTTAAAAAAGGTAGTTTTTGTTTTATTTAAATACTAAATAGGTACAATACCTATTATGAGGTAAAGTTTATTTTGTTTAAAGTCATTAATCCTGCATTAATATTTATTTGTTTCTCGTATGATCTCTCAAGAGGTTCCTTGTCTGTGTATTTTTCAGAATGAAAAAACTATTTTCCATATTAGAAAAAAAAATGAGTGAAAGCTCTAGCAAGAGAAAGCTAAAACCACTAAAACTAGCCTTTTCAGCAATAAAACAAACAAAATAAAAAAAAATACATTAAAAATTGAAGAAAAATATCTGCAGAAATAAACTCATAAATAAAAAATAGCCATAAAATAAATTAAAACGTTTATAAGTTGCCATAAGTTGTATAACTTCAATAAATTTAACAAAAAAATGCACTTTACGTTCTCATCACAACTTGCCTATTGTCAAACGAGTTTTAGACACAGTCAACAGACAATACCTCCGTCTCACTCGCACACACTGAACCTCACATCGTCCTATCTCTCTCACACAGTTTGTCGTGAAAAGGATGCAAGTATCGTTTTTTTGTTTAAATTTGAATAAATTTACACTTTTAAAGAAAGGTGTAGTAGGTGGTTGAACTCTGTACATACTGTTGGTTAAGCTGTGGTGCCTTTCTTCTGAACCTTTATCCTATATCTGTTTGGGATCGGTTTTTGGTTTTACCAAATTTTGGCGGAATGTCAGTGTTTTAAATCAGTATTTGTGACAGTGAGTGTAAAACCACCAACCTGTCACATACACTGTCGCAATTTTTTTGATAATTTTAATAGATTACTTGTGCGAAAAATAGTTTTAAACATACTCACTTGTTGTTTGTGTACGTGTTTTCTTGTACATACGTTTGTTTTGTGTTAAATTCAGTTCTGAAAGGTGCTACGATCAAAACAAACTTGAATTTTAGTGTTAATCTTTTTAATAAGAGGGTGGATTTGAAGATAGGCGCTTATTGTTGGACTTAAATAATTGTTGACAAGTGACAGCTGGCACTTGACGTGACGTTGACAGTTAAATTTGCATCGGACATTGACGTTAAAATATACATTATTTGGTTCCACCATGGCAAAGTGTTCCGCTTGTGGAAAATTTCTAAAAGCTTCTTCCACGGCTGTACAATGCGGCTCATGCACTTTGGTCTACCACAAAGCATGCCTGTCGCTACCTGATACAGCTTCTGTCAGTAAGGACTGGGTTTGCCCATGCTGCAAGCAGAAATGTCGAAAAGGGGATAACAGCAGCACCCCCATAAAATCCCTCACGGACAGCACCGATGCCCCGGCTCCTTCTCCCCCGCAGCCGGTCTCCGCTATCTCGTCCTCGGCCCAGGGTATCATGCCGGACGCTTTTCGCGACGAGATGAGAAATTGGATGGCCGAAATGAGGGAGTTAATTCGGGCGGAGCTGGCACAGGTTCGCTCAGTTATGTCCGGTTTCTCTGAGCGGCTAGAAGGGCTCGAAAAAAGGATTCAGGCCATTGAAAAAGGGGGGTCTTCCACTGAAGAAGCCGCCAATACCGTTCAGCTCGAACAGACTGTGGCAACTTTGCGCCTGGAGCTGAACGACAGGGACCAGGAGGCGCTTTTGTCGGATGTCGACATCGGGCTGCTGCCAGAGGAGGCCGGTGAGAGCGCCGTGCACGCCGTGAAGGTGTTGGCGTCGCAGCTGGGCGTGCGGTTGGAAGACAGCGACGTGGTGTTCGCCGAGCGAGTGGGGCCGGCGCCGGGCGCGGCGGGCGGGCGGCCCCCGCGCCGCCTGGTGGTGCGCCTGGCGCGCCGCCAGCTGCGCGATGACCTGCTGCAGGCGGCGCGCGTGCGCCGGACGGTCGCCGCGCCGGGACAGCCCGCCACTCGGGTCTATGTCAACGAGCGGTTGACTCGCAACAACCGTGCGCTGTATCGTCGGGCGAGGTCGGAATGCCGCGCCCAGCACTGGCGTTTTGTATGGACGAGGCGCGGACGCATCTACGTCCGGCAAGCGGAAGGGGCGCCGTTGCATCAAGTGCGAAAACCAGAAGATCTGGATAAGTTGTTTGGTGCTGCCGCTAGCCAGCATGGTATGGATGCGCCGCAGCAAGCTAAAAATTTTTGAATTTGTTTTTGTACAAGTCTCTTAATGTTTATATTTTCTCAAATAGGAAAGTAATTATTACTTTGTTTTTATCTTTGCATTGCATAAGAGGACTAACTAATACAGCCAATATTTATCATTCATGTAATTTTGATGTGTCGATCGGAACAGTTTTCATTGAGTTTATTTTATTAATTAATTTTTATATAGGATCACAAATGATTATCATAGTTAGGGCATTTATTAGAATATTTAATTTTGAATTTATAACAAATTTTAATGGGAAGTAAGCACTTTAGGATAGGTTTATATAATGCTGGCTCCCTTAGTACAGGTCATGACAATATGATACTGGCTTTTGAGAGAGAGGAAATTGATGTCATTGCTATTAATGAAACCTGGCTTAAGCACGGAGAAGACCATAGCGCTCCACACTTGCCTGGCTATCGGTTCTCTCACACACCGCGCCCGTCTCATATTCGCGGCGGTCGGGGTGGTGGTGTGGGATTTTTTATTAAGCGAGGAATATGTGCTAGAACATGGGTTCACCCTCAGGATCCTAGCTACGACTGTGTGGAGCAAATGTGGCAAATTTTACATATATGTGGTAAAAAAATTGCTATTGGCACTGCTTACAGACCACCATGGTTGAATGCAGATTTATTTTTTGATGGGTTAACTGACAGTATAAATGCCATTAGCTACTGTGACTTTATAATATTGTTAGGTGATTTTAATATAAATCTCTTGGCTTCAGACAATGGCATGCGCAACAAGTTGCATATTTTTCTCACAAGTTTGTCGTTAGATCAACTCGTGTCTACTCCTACGCATTTTACAAACACATCTGCTACTCTTATTGATGTTATTTGTAGTAATCTGCAACCTAAAAATACATTCGTTCGACATATTGGTAACACCACTGGTCATGCATTAGTTATAGCGGAATTCCACCTTAAAAAAGATAAATTTGTGCCAACGACATTTTCATATAGGCCTCTAAAAAACATTCACCAAGATTTATTTCAAAGCCACTTATGTAGCATGCACCTTAATTCATTATTATCATTAAAAGATGTAAATGATATGGTCAATGTTTTCACCAATTCCATTATTAATCTCTTTGATTTACATGCTCCTACAATCTGTTGTACTTTAAAACGACTCAATTCACCTTGGTATACGGACACTATAAAATTAATGATGAAGAATAGAGACTTAGCCTTAGCAGCATACAGAACTAATAAAACTGAAGGAAAAAAAAAATACTATAAAGAACTAAAATCGTTGGTTATACAGTCTTTACATTTTGAGAAATCCGCTTATTTCAAGTATAACATAAATAGTAAAATTAATGACCCTAAAAAACTTTGGAACAACCTTAAAAATGTAGTCTTTCCCAATAAAAACATAGATTTACCCCCTCATTTCAATGATCCTAATATTATCAATAATTTATTTTTGGACGTTCCTGGATCAAACACTATAGTAATTTCTGACCTTACCTTTTATGAATACATGAGGTTCAGTAAAAGTACATTTGAACTTTCTACCATCAATACCACTACATTAAGTACAATAATTAAGTCTCTTAAGTCTAATGCCAAGGGCCATGATGAAATAACACTGGACATGTTGCTTATGACTTTACCAGAAACACTAGCGGTTATTGAGGGTATAGTCAATGCATCCATTGTTACCTCTGTTTTCCCAGACACTTGGAAGATTGCTATCGTTCGACCGTTACCTAAAATAGCTAATCCAGTTGAGATTAAAGATTTAAGACTGATAAGCACCTTGTATCTCAAAAATTCTAGAGAAAGCAGTAGCAAGCCAGCTAATGTCATATCTGGAAACTAATAATATCCTCCCAGATCTTCAGTCAGGGTTCAGACGGGGCAGAGGTACCACAACGGCATTACTTGATGTTACCGATAATATCTTAGCGGCTCAAGATCAAGGTTTGTGCACTATTCTTGTCCTATTGGACTTTTCAAGAGCATTTGACTCTATAAATATTAGTTTATTACTATCCAAGCTAACATATTATGGTTTTAATGCCAGTACTGTTAAGTGGTTTAATAGCTACCTAAGTGGACGCTATCAATATGTTGAAATTAACAAACCTGATGGAACAAAGCTTGTCTCAGATGTAAAACCTGTTATCAGGGGCGTACCGCAGGGGTCCATCTTAGGGCCTCTACTTTTTATTTTGTATAGTGCAGATGTTCACAAGTCTATTAAATATTGTAAATACCACATATATGCTGATGACATCCAGATATACATATCTTTTAAGCCAGATTCCATTAATGTTGCAGTAGATAGACTCAATAGTGATTTAAACAATATTTACTCTTGGTCTCAGCAAAATAGCTTGTTATTGAACCCATACAAGACAAAATACATGGTTTTTGGTGGAAAGCAAAATATCTCAAGGTTGTTGATTCCACCTATTTATATCAACAGTGAAATAATAGATAAAGTAAATGAAGCCAGAAATTTGGGTCTAGATATAGATACAGATCTGCGTTTTGAAAAGTATATAGCCAAAACGGTCCAGAATTGTTTTTACAGACTAAAACTACTATATAACATCAGGCAATACATAAGTGAGGATATGCGCATAAGACTTGTAGAATCTCTTGTACTTTCAAAACTAAATTATGCAGATATAGTGGTTGGACCTAGACTGTTGGCTAAAACTAAACAGCTATTACAAAGAGTGCAGAATGCATGTGCAAGGTATTGCTTTATAATTCCACCGAGAACTCATGTCACTCCTTATCTTAATAAAAACTCAATGCTGAAGATGATGCATAGACGCAAACTTCACCTCGCCTGTCTTATGTTTGGAGTTGTCAAATATCAATCTCCAACATACCTCTTTGATAAATTGTCTATTCCAACTAGTTGTAGGTGGCCAAGACGTAAGTGCTCTTTTCAGATCTCAACTCACAAGCACAGCTCAGTAACTTTTAGGGGTAGTTTCCGCTATGCTGCAACAAAATGTTGGAATAACATCCCTCCTCCAATAAAAGATGTAGAAAATATCCATCATTTCAGAAAAAAACTGAAGTGTTTTCTGATCGACATACAAAAGAAACATGAAAATTTGGCTCTTGAAACCTCTATAATATAAATTAGTATGTAATGAAAAATATGTGTAGTGTAAAGTTGTATTGTTCCCTTTGTTAATGCTTTTGTTTACCTTGTGTCATGTTGACCACATTTGTTCATGTTGTTACTGTAGTGCAGAGG
This sequence comes from Timandra comae, assembly GCA_958496195.1. Taxonomy (NCBI): domain Eukaryota; kingdom Metazoa; phylum Arthropoda; class Insecta; order Lepidoptera; family Geometridae; genus Timandra; species Timandra comae. Next base: position 8,215,705 of record OY292377.1, on the reverse strand, counting down.
CCAGCAACTTGTCATGGCGGAGCTGTAGATAGACCAAAGTAAGCCAATGTATTATTATTCTTGTATCTGTATTATTATTCTTGTTGTATTCTATATAAAATTCCTAACAGTTTTGTTAAACTTGCCTCCTGTTTTGCTCCGACGCTCTGCTGTTGCTGTATACTTCACTTATTAGTTTACATATTGCATTGTAGTGCCAGATCACCATAATGACGGCGGGCCTGAGTACGAATACAATCAATTACTTAATGTTACTATTATTCTTTTTTGTTATTAATTGTGTATTTATATACTTATGTAAATCTTACCTCCGGATTTGTCCCGTCGCACAGTTGTTTGTGAACATTCGAGATTAAGTACTTACATCAATTCACAATTAAATTTTGTTCTTGCTTTGCTATTATACTAAATATAATATTCACTTTCTTTTGCTTTGCATAAAATTGCATAATGTAAAAATAATTGGGCTAATGTTCTTAATGAAGATTGTTTGTAGCGTCCTTTTAACACTTGGCTGTGATTTGATTTGACTTTTTTATGTTTGCTTGATTGATTCATTCCTAGTATATAATTGTTGTCAAACGAATCAATCATCTGCATAGAAAATTTATATTAGTTTGGTGTTGACGGGTTGGACCACAGACAATATTGTTATTTTAATTTGTTCACTCCCATGGGCAGTGTGGAAGAACAGTGTTGCGGCCTGCTATGCAGGTTGTAACGTTTGCTGAACACTGCCCCTTTTTTCATTATTTATATGTAACATGTTGTAAAATTAAGTTTCATTGTTTCTTGTTATGAAAAATAAAGATTTTTATTATTATTTTATTATTATTTTACGTGGAGCGACTGCCATCAGACCTAAAGGGCTATACGATTTTTTTGGTCCATCCAAATGTTAGACTTTTGAGGGCTCTAACTACCCGTAACGACTGTCGATGATGTTAGTACGACAACCGGGACCGACGGCTTTACGTGCCCTCCGAAATACGGAAATAAAAACAATCTATATGAGATAGATAATTGTTCGTTATTTCCTTCTCACTGATGATTAGTTAGGGGTCAGTTACTAATGAGATGATGTAGTGAATGATTATGTTATGTTATTTTAGTACAGTGAGCATTAGACGGAATCACCACGCTTGTCATTTTAGCTCGTAATGCCTGTTTGTGATCTAAAACGCAAGACATTTTGGAAATTAGCAACATGCGTTGTTGGAATATAACCTAGGACGTCGCGTTTGACAGGCAGATGCACGTGTCACTACGCCACCGACAAGAGAGTGACCTTTAAAACCTTACTGCAGAAGTAAAGTCTTATAGACTTACATTATGGTCAAATCAAATGGACGGTTTCCGAAATATTTGACATTAGATTTTTTGAAAAACAGCATAGAAAAAGTAGTTTTTTTGAGAAAACAGCACGGAGTATTTCGGTTATATTTTCTTACTTTGCATTTATTTAAGATTTTCACAAAGTCCATAATATTTTTTCTGTTTTGACCAATATAATTGCTGTCAACGGATGTTAGTCCACTTACCCTGTATATTTTAATTCAAATAGTTTTATTTGTACAAAACTTATCACTTTAAACATTAAGTTAAATCCACACTCGGCCAGTATCACCGCTAACACTTACATTAACAACTAGCGCGGTGTAAACTGCCCATTATCTCGGTATAAGTAAGTAGGAGCCAACTAATTAGTGAAACTGTACAAGTGCAGAGCTAACTTTATTTGTTTTCGTGTTTATGTTAAATAATGTGAAAGATTTTAATTCTGTTTTGGTTCAATTAAAATTGGGAGGCTGTAAGATCAAAGTCAAAGTCAAAAATTTTTTATTCAGTTAATGAGGCACTTATGAACGTCGAAATTGATTTTACCACCGATTCGGAAATCACTATCACTACCTCATTTAGAGAAAGAAAAGGATACTTTTTATCCCAAAATCCCACGAAATCAACTAAAATATACGGGAACTATGCATGCAAAACCGCGGGAGTAAGCTAGTCTTACAATACCCCAAGACCTTTTACCCCATATAATATTGAACAAATAAACCTATTTTAACATTCACCCATTAGCAAGGCAGCCGGAATAATGGTGTCACTGTGACGTCACTGTGGTGTTGGGGTGGAGGCCTGTGACGTCACCGGGGTGCGCCATCTATTAGCTAATTGATGTACTAATTGAGGTGTCTGTATCGTGATTTTAGGAGGGAAGGTGCGGATTTTTTTTAACTAAGTGTGCATGCGACTTTTCTTGCGTTTTTCGGTTTTTATTTGTGCCAAATAGGAAAATATTTACCTATTGGTATTTTTATATATGTATTTGTATTTGAAATGTTATTCATATATCCTATTTATTACAAATCTAATTTAATTATGTTAGGTTAGGTACTTTTTGTATTGACGCTAGTCTATTGAATTTATCAATGAGTAGCGTCCATAAATAGGATATCCAATGTTGGAATGATTTTTCAAATCAGAATAGTTCCTGATAATAACGCATTCTAACATACAAACGTTCTTTATTATATTAGTATAATAGGATTTTAAATACAAACACAAAAAAAATGTGTTTATCCCTTTGTTTATATCTTTTATAATTGTTTTCCTGACTGAATTTTCCGGAAAAAAAATAAAACTAGACTGGTACCTACATACTCGTATAGTGGAAACTTTCTCGCAATTGGCCAGCTTGGTTGACTAAGGCCTAATCACCCTAATTCAGGGTAGGGGAGAGCCCCTCGGCGGGGACATTATATGAACTGATTAGCAGCGCCCCGCGGTTTCAGCCGCGTAGTTTTCAATTTACCCCCCTTTTTTTCCCACTAGGGGGGGAATTTCCAAAAATTCTCTCTTAGTGGTAGCCTACTCCGCCCAACAAACACACTTGTCAAATTTCTGCGACCAGTAGTTTCGGCTGTGCGTTGTCAGTCAGTACATCACTCAGTAACGGAAGAGTTTTATAAGAAGATAGATATTAGATGATGATACAAGCTGGCATTATCCAGGGAGCAAACACGGGAATACGTTTTTATGAAAAATTGCTTCTAGATTTTTCGAAAAAGTTTATTCAGTGTTATAATTTTGCCTCCCAAAACAGATATGTAAACTAATATTAGACCCCGCGCGTTGCGTGTCACATTTTCGTGTCTTTTGAACGTTACACCAGTTTTTCAACTATTTTCGGTTGTACTAGTGTCAAGGGCGATCCAAAATACACGCCAATTTGAACCTTAGCTCACCGCAATAAGATCACAGTCAGCTGACAGTTGGTATTCATGAATGATGTATGAAATGTGATATTCCATTTGTTTGTGTGCAAATGATGTAATGTATTATAAGAGTACGACTCTTCAGTTTGACTTTGATATGTTGGCAGTGGTAATGATTGTCAAGCAACGTTCAGGTCTCAGATATAGTGATGGGTGGCCATTGGGACTTACCACCACTGAACAAGAGTCCCCTTAACAAATTTTTAGTCCGTATAGCCACAGCCACAGGCACAATGGCAAAACTAAAAGGGACCCAAGTACTTAAAAACACACTTTTTTGGCCTCCAGAGCCAGGCATCTAGTAAGCCGCTAACGGTTTTTTTTTATTTAGTAATGCATTTTTTTAACCGGTACAGTCCCATTGCTAGCCATTGTCTTCTCACTTCTGTCCATTCATCTCAACTCTTCTTAGGGTACCACTCCAACTAGTGGGCCGATCTCTCGCAAAAGTTTTGATGCACTCGTCTGAACTCTTAAATCCAGTATTGTTAACCCCCGACGCAAAAAGAGGGGTGTTATAAGTTTGACGTGTCTGTGTGTGTGTATCTGTCTGTCTGTGGCATCATAGCTCCCGAACGGATGAACCGATTTTAATTTAGTTTTTTTTGTATTAAAGGGGACTTACGTGCGAGTGTTCTTAGACATGTTTGATGAAAATCGGTTGACCCGTTTAAAAGTTATGGGGGTTTGAAAGTAATTGTGTTGGGGGTTTTTTTAATTTTTAATTTAATGTTATGAATTGAGATGAGATGAGCGAAGCGACAATTTGTACATTTGTTTTGTGGTACATTTTACGAAAAACAGATTTGACTTAGTTTTGCAAATATGTCTAGACGTGAAAATGGTTAAAATATAATTTTGTAAATTAAATAATTTAAAATATTTTTATGTGCCGTGGGCACAAGGCGTATAAAAAGCGCCTTCATAAAGCCTAGCTAGCTTAGCTTTTGCTACCATAGAAATGACACAAGTAAGGGTGAGGCCAAACGAGCGTAATTTTGTGAGTCGTGAGTCGCAGATTTTCGTTCGCAGAAATTCTGCTGCATTCAGTTTCATAGAAAAGTCCTATTTGATTCACACGGCGACGCAAAATGAGTTGTCTGCCGACTCACACGCATAATATCAACTGAATTTCGGTCGGGGTGAGATGGGGAGCTTGCACGATACAAGGATCCGTACAAATGTTTCGGATTACAACTGAAAATACGTCCGTCCGTGTGGCAGTCTAAATGAATTTCAGTTGAACGTAAATTTCGCGACTCATTTTACGCGACTCATAACTCACAAAATTATGCTCGTTTGGCCTCACCCTAAAGAAACAAGTTGTACGTTATATGTTTACCAAACTACGTCAATACAACCTCCATAATAAGTCTAGAAATAAACGTTTCCCACCCCCTGTAGTCTATAGTTATTTTCCATTGTCACAGGGAACACCCTGAAATAACTAATAATTACAGTAAATGAGGAAATTGTCAAAGTTTGTGATCGCGTGTTTACAGCGGGGACGGCCGCGTCGACACGACCACACTGACTGACTTATATTTACACCAATTAGGATTTAAATGGAAAATTTTTGTACAACAATCATTCTTCGAATTTCCTAATCTTCTGATTGCATTTTTTATTCATCTCATCATCAGCTCATATAATGTCCCCACCGAGGGGCTCGAGCCTACCCTGAATTAGGGTGATTAGGCCTTAGTCAACCACACTGGCCAAGTGCGGGTTGGTCGGCTTCACACATAAACCTAGAATTTCTTCCCAGGTTGTGCAGGTTTTCTCACGATGTTTTCCTTCACCGTAAGAGCGTCGAAATTAAAGTACTTATGAATTCGTAAATTGAAAACACATTGGTACGTGGCGGGACTGGTGGGGTTCGAACCAGGCACCTTCCGATCGGAAGCCAACGGCTTTAACCCCTGCGCCACTGACGCTCCTACATTTTTTATTAGAGATATCACTTTAAATGTTCAATACAAGGTTATAAAACATCGTTGGTCTAGTCGCTTGTACATCTGCTTGAGTTCCTAGATTCCTTTTGACGTTCATAAGTGCCTCATTGAGGCCATAACTGATTTTTGACTTTTACTTTGACTTTGACCTGCGGACATAGTTTGGTTTACATCACCAACTCGCAATCAAGCGTAGTGATTCTTCTTTCTCACTGTACTAATATCTAACTACGGATAATTTGCACCCATGCGAAGTCAGGATGGATCGCTAGTAAGTCGTAAAAGCACCCTATTCTGTTGTATGTTGGTTTTTTAAACACGATTTACTTGAAGGGATTCCCATTCGCTACAAATTTTAATCAAAAATGCATATTTTCCTCCTTTCAAATAATTTAAATCTACAATTCCTTAAAAGGTAGGTATGTGAACTTTCGATTTTTACGAATCGCACAAATCATAATAATAAATAGGTACAAATTGACTCATACGCATGCTCGCAAATGTTTGTCTAGAGCGGGAATCGAACTTATCACCTTTAACATAGGCAAGACATCTCACAGCCAATAACATCACTTGGTCGTCTAAATAGTTTTTAGCAATCAAAAATGATTGTTTGGGGCCGGAATCGAACCGGTTACCTTAGCTTAGCAGTATCACTACCGACTTGCTTCAAAGTACATATAAACAAAGTCAGAATATATTTAAATTCAAAACAAACAGTTCTGTATAATTAAAACTAAAACTTTGTATATTTATTTTAAACTTTCTTATGGTAATTAGCAAATTTCGTGCTAACTAACCATTAAGGAATTTAATGTGCACCTACTGGCTTGCCTTTATACAACCTTGTCAAACTAACTGTTAATTAGATCCTGTAATGAATTGATAAGATTCGTTCAATATTGTAATGTGGTAAGGTTCTAAACCGTGTGGTGTTGAACGCGTTGGTCGGTAAAGATGAACTATGTTCGTTTTGTCTGTCTATTTTTAATGTTACTGAGAACTTGTGAATGGAATTGATTTTTTATACATGGGTAGAGAATAATAACAAAGAATATTTTTCCAAATCGTTTCAATAAACACTACATCCTTACTTGTATTATAAATGCGAAAGTAATTCTGTCTGTCTGTCTGTTACGTGTTTTTATCCCTACATTCTCACGAGAGCGGGAACTACGCGGCTAAAACCATGGGGCACTGCTAGTTTAAAATAAAATAGACTTACAAATCTACTAATACTAATAAGTAAAATCAAACAATCATAATGAAAAATAAAATAACTAGATAAAATTAAATAAAATAATAGTAAAAACAAGCAAATGACAAACTACCCCTTTATTGAAGTCGGTTAACAGTTAAAGCTTGAATCGAAAATTGGTTTAAGGAAGCCCTTCATCATCACCTCATATACACAGCGAGGGCCCTTCCTACCCTGAATGAGGGCGCCTTATCAACCACAGGCCGAGTGCGGGTTGGTCTCGGAGCACACAACCTTAGAATTTCTTCGCAGGTGTGTGCAGTGTTCCTCACGATGTTTTCCTTCACCACCAACTTCGAAAATTGAAAGCACATTGGTGATGTTGGTATGTAGCGGGGTTCGAACCAGGCACTATCCGATCGGAAGTCAAAGGCCTTAACCCCGACACCATCGACGCTCAGCCTGTTAGATATTTGAAAGTAAAACAAACACAGGAAGTCTAGCTTCTCAAAAAATGTATCATCCTTAAAACAAAAAGCAAAGCAAAACAGCTTTTTAAGACAAAAACATCACAAACATTCTTAAATACAAAGAAATAATAAAAACGTCTTCTCAAGTATCGGAGCAGGATTCTCAAGGAGTAGAATGAATCGAATAATTCTCGGAAAACAGTAAAAAGAGCCACAAAACGGACGCGAAACAGTCTCACTTAAAGATTGTATTATATGACACTGAATTGCGAAATGCTTTGTGCTTTTTATTTAGAGTTCCGTCCCCAAAGAGTAAAAATGGGGCCCTATTACTAAGACTTCGCTGTCTGTTTATCTGTCTAATGATATCTAAAATTTTCGTTCCAACTATATTGACGCAATACCCACCAATTTTCCTCACATTTCTGGGGGACTGGCAGACAATGCTATAATAAGTTTACCCGGTACCGTTTCTTGTGCGAATATTATATAAATAAATAAAATATCTAGACCGTTGATTTTTTTACAAAATCTCGCACTTGGTCGGTTTTTTTATGACAAGCAATGCCCGTGTTTTTCTTTTTTCTTTCTTATCGGATCGCCATAATTAACGATAATCATTCATTAAAGAATATCAGAAGGACCTTCAATACAAAATAGGAGAGTCACAAATCGTACGTTTAAAGCTCGTTCAGTCACGGCGTAATCCGCGCGGATCCGCCGTGTCTGAACAAGCTCTTATTGCCAGCCCTGATGAATTAACATAATACCTACCACATTTTTTTATTTATTTGTCTATAAGAGATTCCAAGCTAATTAATATCATCAATACTGAGAGAGAAACTTTTATCATGCAGAATGATCCTTGAATAAAGACTCAACTATGAAATGTAATTTGACGAACAAACAAAATCAATTTAAAACTTAATTTAAAATAACAACATAACCTTAGCACAAAAACAAAAAACCTTTATAACATAATATTCGTTCGGCCATTTTAATTTTACATAATTACACATCCCGCGTCATGTGAGCCCATCTTTATTTTTTATTTTACTGTCCGTTCTCGTGACCCAAATATTTTGAACACCTTTTAAAATGGTTTTTTGGATCGCGTAAAATTTGGAACTTTGTCTAAGTAAGGATTCTTTTGCTCATCTTTTCGTACCTTTGCTAAACGTTATTATTTATTTAATGACTAGCTGACCCTAACTAAGCTCGAAACTTGTATCTAGGGCATCAAAAATAACACACACTCATTCACACAAATTAAGATATGTGTGTGAATGAGTGTGTGCGTAGTTTCTGATACCCTAGATACAAGTTACGAACGTAGTTCGGGGTCAGTTACTATAATGAGATGATGTAGTTAATGATTATGTTATGTTATATACATACATGGCCTGACTCAAAATTTTAAATTATTTTACTAAGCTCTACCAAGAAATAATCTATTTACCTACCAAAAACAAACATAAAGGCTTTTTTTAATACTCTATAAACACCTAATATAGTTTCTTATTTCTATACACTTTGACATAGTTCCTTGTTACTATGACAGGGTTCTAACTCCGCGTCAAATTATAGTTTTGGCCGAATTCACAAAACTATATTTTTGTCTATTTTCGGTAAAGTTTATTATACATTTAACCTTGTTTTGGAAGCTTTGTTGACAAGCTTTTATTAATAAATCAAATAATTATGTTTGTCGTTAAGCTTGATTAAGCTCTAAAGTAGAACGAAAAGTAGGTAAGTACCTAATTTGTTTAATATATTGAACATAAATGTAACATACAGTTCTTGATTAGCAACTAGATTAATATGTATGGCACTAAGTTAAAACCGAAACCACCTTTGCTGTGAAGATTATATTTATGTGACACAAACTGTACACAAAATTTTAGGCCCATTTTTCTTCCAAAAGAGGTTTTTATAAAAGCTTTTTTTAAAATCCATTCCGGCGAAGTTACGTTACGAAAGTATATGCCTAGTTTACCACAAAAACTGTTAAGTAATAAAACATATACCTTAATACTTAATTTAAAAAAAATAAGAATAAAAGGACATTCACTTAAAATCGATTTGACCGGTCGTAAACTAAAGATTAATAGTTATTTATGGTACAAGCGAGGTAAGTTGGTGATTACTTCCGAGGCGCTATTGAGGCCCGAGCCGTTAGGCTAGGGTCTGAAGATAGCCGAGGATAGTAATCATCAATACACGCGTGTACCATACAACGTTTTTCAACACATTTGCGAAGAAATTATCATTTTTCGCTAATAAATAAACAGTTTTTCTATTCGCGCGCATCCAACACAACAATGGTGATCGGCCAAAAACTGAAAGAATATACTTATTAAATTCGAAATTCGAATTAATGAATGAATGGAATCGACCATAGACCTACCAAAAGTAAGGCAACATAGTTGAAGTTTGTTTTTAAAATGTATGGACACAATTTTTTGGTATCGAAACTTTTTTAAAAACAAAGCAATTTAAAAATACAATCTATAACTTACTAGTGAATAAAACGTATCATTATTCAACTTTTTTGGCACAAATAAGAGCCCCTTTATGAGCAAGTGTGTTGAAAAAATATAAATCGGTTCATAAACCAACAGATGTGAACCTCTTTTTTTGAAGTCGGTTAATAATCTACCCCAATTCAAGGTCACCCAATTACCCCAATTTACTAAAAACCAAAATATTATCATAATTACGACAGTGAAATTAATAATGCGACTGCATTCAGTAACGACGGCGGTTACTCATTGTGGTACAAATTGTACCAACGGTACCGGCCTGTGACCCGGTACCAATGCGGTGATATCCTACAGGAGAATCGAAAAGGTAGTTTTTGTATTAGTATAATTATAGGAATAGTGTAGAAATTAAAACTTGGTGGAAAATTAATATGTTTTTAATTTCAAATTAACAGCTTAGCTTTTCACTAACTAAATGCTTTTTGAAAATGTGACATCTTCTAGTACTTTTTATTATTATATAGACTATAATAATAAAAATGTAAAAAACCCCCAACACAATTACTTTCGGATCCCCATAACTTTTAAACGGGTCAACCGATTTTCATCAAACATGTCTAAGAACACTCGCACGTAAGTCCCCTTTAATAAAAAAACTAAATTGAAATCGGTTCATCCGTTCGGGAGCTATGATGCCACAGACCGACAGATACACACACACACAGACACGTCAAACTTATAACACCCCGCTTTTTGCGTCGGGGGTTAAAAAGAGGAAAGATTTGTCTGTTTGTTTGTAACGAAAAGGCTCCGAAACTACTGAACCGATTTCAAAAATTCTTTCACTAATAGAAAGCTTATTTATCAGTGCGTGACATAGACTATCTAGCTAGCTATTTTATCCCCGTATTTCCACGGGAATGGAATCTACGCGGGTGAAAATGCAGTGAAATATTTTAAAAACTTTCGTCTTACTGTGTGGGCTATTTGTTCTGGCAAAACGTCTGGACCGATTTTGACAACCACTTGAAAATAGCTGATTGAGGAGTAACTTTAGATAGGTAGTTACTTATTTTGGAAATTCCCACGGGATCGAGATTAACGCAGGTAAAAACAAAGGCGCAATTTTTAATCTTGAACGGGTATCGTACCCGCGACCTTTCACATAGCAGGCAGGGTCACTACCAACTATATTACTATACCATATTGGCTATTAGAACCACATTTGAACAATATCAAACCAATATTTCTCACAGGTTCAATTCTCGATACAACACTTCCTTATTGAATACGAGAACACTGGATACTGTTATGTTATTACAACAAATTGTTATCTGTTAACGGCTTCATTGGCGTAGCGGTTACGGGCTGTGGGAGTTCGGGAATCAATTTTACACATCCGAAATCATTCACACAGTTTATAATGATTCTACGTGTTTTTACTTATGATAAGAAAACTAATACATACCTATAAATACATTGAAAAGCACAAAATAGAATATCTCTGCTACGCTTAGGCACAATAGATAATTAAATGTTAAGCAACGTCTGATATTGTCATAATAGTAATGGGTGCCGCTCCACACATTCGAAATAAGTGCCTCATCGAGACAGCTGAATAAGTGATTTTGACTTTGACTTTAAAAATACGATTGTTAACCTTGAAGAGTGAGTGTGAGCGTTTTGATGATTAGACTTTTAACTTTAATTCTATTGGAAGTATGATGTCACAATTAATTATTTTTCTTTATTTCTTCTTTATTTCTTTCTTTTCGACGACCTCGATGGCAGAGTGGTCGCCATGCCGGACTGCCATCCGTAAGGTTGCGGGTTCGATTCCCATGCGTGGTCAAAATTTGTGTGAACCACAAATGTTTATCTCGGTCTGGGTTGTGTGTGCGTAGTTTCTGATACCCTAGATTCAAGTTACGAACTTAGTGAGGGTTCAGTTACTGTAATGAGATGATGGAGTGAATGTTTATATTGTTATGTTTATTTCTATCACATATAATTCTCTCTCTTCTTATTTCTTCTTACCTTCCATTCCTTCCAATCCAAGGTATCGAACTCCGCACGTCCGACCGACTTCCCACCGCGTTGCCGCTGAACGGTACCGGTAAGGGCCGAGATAACGACGTAACCAATATGGGTCCGGTTAATGAGCATTTCGTACCCTTATGGGGAATATATTGTTGGACTAAGGAGGGTGTGGAGTCGAGTGATTGTGACTATTTGTTTTATTTTGCTAACAGCGCCCCGCTATTTTACCCGCGTAGTTCACGTTCTCATGAGAATTCGGGGATAAAATTATGGTAAAAACTTCTACTTGAAACATTCTATTGTATCTAGTGATGATGATTTGTTTTACTTTAGCATTCACACACAATTGTTATTGATAACCAAGTATAGAGTCACCAAGTTTTCTGTGCCGGCGGCCAAAACTGAAAGCTATTATAGTCATCTTTATTCTAATGTCATTTGGATACATTTATCCCTACTTCCCTACTTATATTATAAATGCGAAAGTAACTCGGTCTGTCTGTCTGTCTGTTACCTTTTCACGGCTAAACTACTGAACCGATTGACTTGAAATTTTGTACAGGGGTAGGGCTTATGGTCCGGGAAAGAACATAGGCTATGTTTTATCCCAAAATTCCCACAGGATCGGGAACTACGCGGGTGAAATCGCGGGGTACAGCTAGTTTTCAATAAACTGACAATCAAAAGATGCGATTACAGCGACGCTGTCACCGGCACGTAAAACTTGGTGACTCTATAGTTGATAGTAATGACTCTGCCTACTATGTCAATTGATATTTTTTAAGCATTCACCAAAGTACTCATTAATACTGTGCCTATACATAAATAATTATTTTATTGACAACCGAGTGGTGTAGATGGTAATGTGGCGCTGCCTGCTAAGTTTTCGGGTTCGATTCTTGCTAATAACAATAAAATTACTTAGTTTTGGACTACATGGAACACATAATATTCAAATAAATAATTAAAAATCAATTAATTGCTAAAACTAGGTACATAGAAAGAGAAAAAAAAACATTACTTATATGAAACACATTTAAGCAATGGGTTGTGGCTCAGCTTGTGCTGCCCGAAATAAACTTAGATCGTTTCGAGCAGCGCTGGTTTTCAGCCACTCCCGTTCCCTTCCTCCCCCTCCCTCCTTTGGTGTTATGCGGGAACTGTCTAAAAGGGCCGCGTTTTCAAAAAGAATTCATATAAAAAAAATAGGTTTATAAATATATTTACAGTAATTATTATGTATTTTACAAACATTGTTCTTATATGATGAAAATTTTATCTTATCTGAACCAGACAAGACAAATTTCTTATGTTAGACACGTGGCCTTACAGGTAAACACCATCTCCATAGTTTCCCGTGTCCAGTTGACAGAGGGCGAGGTCATCGACCCCCGTATTGAACTTAAGGACTCTTAACAGTTAAACCTTGGTCTGCCTTTGACTAATCTCTGTATCACAATATACCTATGACCTATTACTAGGTACATAATAACGTTAATAAAATCAATTACCTATATTTTGACTATTTTATTTAATTTGAATGTTTGTTTGTATGTACAGATGAAATCTTGTAACTGAAAAGCGTATAGGTTACATATTTTATTTTTCAGCAATTCTTTTATTATTATTTTGTTTAAATTTGTCAACCAAAAAGCTTATCAAGTGACGTCGTTCTATATTCAATGGCTGATTACCCAAGATGGCGAATTAGTTGTTTATGTGTATACTTAGTCTTAAATATAAGAGAGATTGTTTTGATTCCCCCAGACAAGAATTACGTGGAAATTATAATTGGTCATTGGAATCAATTCTTTGAATCGTTTAGCTTTTAAATGGAATAAAAGAATATACTTAAATCTGAATGTCAGAGGTCAATATATAAAAATAAAGTTTCATTTTTCAAATATTCGAAGAAATAAAGCTGACTCATTGATTAGTAAGATATCTTAAAGGAAACTACACACATCAAAAGTGTCTAGGGATCAACATATATTTTTGCAATAACTTTTCTCCTGATTGATATTAATTAAAATTTTCTTTAAGGATTCATCAAATAAAGTGTTTTCGTTTGTCACAGTAACGATAAACCAAGTCACCTTTGCATTAATAAAGAAATTTGCCATTTTCCTAATAAAGGGATTTTTGACATTTGAACCACTAACATTAAAGTTCGAAAAAAAGACTGAAATAACAGTTTTCTTTAAAATTTTATTGGGTAACTTAAACAATTAATAATCCGTGTTTCTACCGCGAACACTAACAACACAAGAACATCGGTTTGGCATACTCAAAATGAGTTCATCCAAATCACGCTGTGGAATGGCCGCCCATGTTCGTTGCAACAACAAAAAAAGGTCTTCTTGCGACTGGATACCCTCCATATTCGGCAGAGCTCTTCTCTGTAGCATATCCCATGCATGCTCAATCGGGTTCAAGTCTGGCGACTGAGCAGGCCAGGGCAGGACATTGATGTTAGCTGCGGCGAGAGTCTGTCTTACAACTCTTGCGGTGTGCGGTCGTGCATTATCATGCATTAACTGAAATAAGGGACCGATTTGCACTTGTAGAGGAACGATGACGTCTGATACAATCGTCTCAGCATAAATTTGAGCGTTGAGGTTGCCTCTGATCCAAATCAACTCAGTTCTTCCGCCGATCCAAATACCCGCCCATACCATGATGGTTCCACCACTATAAGGATGGACTTCCTGGCAGGATTTTAATCGCTGTTGGCGTCCAGGGGTTCTCCAGTGTCGTATACGTCTTGTATCCGGTCTCATACCAAAACGAGACTCATCAGAAAAGCACACGAAACGCCATTGTTCTTCTGCCCAATTTCTGTGTTCAAGAGCCCATTGATATCGAATCCTACGATTGTGCATTGCTATAGGTGGTACCCGTAGCGGTCTTCGGGAATGAAGGTTCACTTCATGCAAGCGGTTTCTGACTGTTTGGTCGCTAATTAAGTTCCCTGAAGAGTGATGAAGCCGCACGGCTAACATCATGGCGGTTATTGTTGGAGCTCTTCGAGTTAAGATTTGAATGTATCGGTCTTGTCTCCGTGTGGTGCAGCGATACCGTCCTCCATGGCGCTCAGCCACGGTACCAGTGCTTCGGTAACGTGTCCAAAGTCGACTGATAACACTCTGACTTGTATTCAGAGCTAAAGCCACAGTACGTTGCCGGGAACCAGCTTCTATCATTCCCACGGCTCTGAGCATTTCTTCCCTGCTTAAATGACGTCGCCGCTCCATAATAACGTTGGTTTTAATCAGTAGTAGGGAAACAGTAGCACTAATAATGTCTTCAATGCGTTGTATGTTTTTATAGGGAAAATATTGACAGCTGATTTTCATCTTTTACTCGAATTTGATTCACAGTTCCTGATTCAAATTATGAAATGCACCAAAAAGGATCCATATAAATTTATAAAATCATAAATTTATTACAAAGCCACATCTCAATCTCAAGAAATCCGCATAAAAATGCTTGATCCCTAGACACTTTTGATGTGTGTATTATAGCTAAAGAGTTTGAATGTTGTAATCTCTGGAATTATTTTACAAACTTTTATTTAGTGTCACCTGTCCCGTTGTCTGTAATCAAATCTTGTAAGCCATTTATCGACTACTTCTGATTATCCGATTGAGCTGAAATTTGGCATACTTATGTAAGTCCAAAAAAAAAATCAATAAAAATAAGCTTGTTTTTGAAAAAGGTTTTTTTTATTCTTGTTTCTTTTCAACCCGCATTGTCCCACTGCTGGGCAAAGGTCTCCCCCAAACATCTCCAACCATCCCTATCCTTGGCAGTCTCCCACCAGCTATTGTCGAAGGTGGTAAGATCGTCCAGCCAACGCTTTCTCGGCCGACCCCGACGACGCCCTCCTTCGGGAAACCATACCGTAGTTATGTAGGCCCACTTCTCTGGTACGTTGTATGTAGGTTGAACATTGTTTTTATTTATATTTTAAAACTAACTTCTAAATAAAAAAACTATAAGTACTAATTTTAATTTTCTATGGACGGTTTGATGAAATAACCGACATGTGCTGCCATCTATGAAATTTTTATGAAACTATTTGATCAGAGCCTTTGTACTGAATTGAGAGAATACTCATTTTCTAACCGCGTTTTAGTTCGAAGGTTTTATCATAGATGGCGTTATATACCTCGTCAGGCGAAATGGACGATGTTTATTAGTTCCCGTTCCCGTAGGAATTTCGGGATGAAAAATAGATGTTGGCCGATTCTCAGACCTACTGAATATGTTCACAAAATTTCATGAGAATCGGTCAAGCCGTTTCGGAGGAGTATGGCAACGAAAACTGTGACACGAGAATTTTATATATTAGATTAGATAACTGACTGGTTAGGCCCCGCGGATTTGTGTTAAATTGTGTTATAAAAAGTTTAATTTAAGTGTAAAATACCTCCATATAACATTATTTATCTGTGTAAGTGAAATTCCCGTAAAACAAACACCCACAATCGATTTTTTATGTTACAACATTTTTTAATTAAGTAGGTATGTCGTTGAGATACCTACAACCACAGACCAGGGAGTCAGTTTAGGACCTCCGTTCTAACAACACTATGAATTAATGGGGTGAACGCATTTAATATTTAAATTACAAAATGACTCTACACTTTAATTTATTTATCTGAATAGATACCTAAAAGTAATTAATACACCTTACAATAAACAACACTTACAAATACATACTTCAAACAACTCCTTGAATAATTGTCACCCAGTCCAACAAATAAATACAATAAATTGTAATTGTTACATTTACATCAAAGGGTTTAATTACGACGAAATATAAAGTGAAGTAAGTAGCCGGCGATGGTTGTAAAACAATATTATAGTGGAATATTGAAGGAGTTTGTATTTATAGGGAAAATGGTTGAATTGTCTGTCTGTTGTCTGTAAAATTTCTTTTTCAGGACATTGGAATGACAAGGGAATCATTCCCTGATCATAACATAACATAATCATTCACTACATCATCTCATTATAGTAACTGCCCCCTAACTAACAGCCTTACCAATAAAAAATACCTTCTGTGTATATTCTTGATATAACGAATTATTAATATGCTTCACACTCGTTATATCAAGAATATACACAGTGGGTATTTTTTACTTTTAGTCTCATAAACTGTTTCTTTCTTTATTATTTCTATTATTTAAGAAAACCCAAGCAAACCCGCGTGTCACCCCATCTCGTGATAATAAATAAAGTGTAGGCACGAAGAGAGACGTTTCACGATATTATTGACCGGAACGACCCATAAAATGTTTACAGCTGTTATAGATTTACAATTTTGTTATTGGCTGTAGAATATCAATAAAGTACTTATATTGTTAGTACTCACCTTGAGTCTCTCCCCGGAGTAAAAGATATTTTATAATGATATTGTAAAGAGAGTGAGTTTGTTTGTTTGAATGTGAATTAGATAGGTCGTTGATTGGAAATACTCGCGTTATAGAAAAAAGATACCTTTTTTTATCCTAACTAATATTATAAATGCGAAAGTAACTCTACTGAACCGATTGATTTGAAATTTAGAACAGCGGTAGCTTATGATGCGGGAAAGAACATAGCCTATGTTTTATTCAAATACAGGTTGGCGCAATAGAACGTGCATATTGCATCATCTTTTTTTGCGTGGTAGAAGGGGCGTGGGCGGGGGGAGACCGATATCGTTGGGTAGCGCGATTCATAAAGTTTTAGTCACTATGAGTCACTTCGACGGGAAGCGTCGCGCATTTTGCGTGCGCGCATTTTACGAAAACTCTCGTTCGTACGTAGTTGTCAGGCGACTATTTTGTTCTGAGTATGGTGTACGGCAAATTAGGGAGGCTCTGAGTGCTAATTTAATTAAAATCTGGATAAAGCGTTTTGAAGAGACTGGATCGACGTTTAAACCACACGCGAAAGGTCGTCCACGCACATCTAGGACCGAAGACAATATTGAGAGTGTTAAGCAGTCGGTACGAGAAGATCCACAAATGTCTACTCGCAAGAGATCGTCTGTCCTAAACATATCGCGACGAAGTTTGCAACGAATTTTAAACTTGGATCTTAAATTGCATCCATACAAGCTGCAATTAACTCAAGAATTGAAAGACTCTGACTTCATAGCACGGCTCACATTTGCTAATGAAATGCTCAATCGGTTTTAAAATTTTGAAAACATCCTTTTCTCTGATGAGGCACATTTTCATATGAATGGGTTCGTAAACCGCCAAAATTGTCGTTATTGGAATAGTGAAAATCCCAGACTCAAACATCAAAAACCGTTACATAGCCCTAAAGTGACAGTTTGGGCCGCAATATCTGCCAAAGGAATAATTGGTCCTTATTTTTTTGAAAACGCACGGGGGCAAAACATCACTGTTAATACCGAACGCTATGTTGCGATGTTGGAAGGTTTTTTGGCCCCAGAACTTGAAAATTCAAGAATAAAGAACTCTAGGACTTGGTTCCAACAAGACGGAGCTACCAGTCACACATCAAATGACTCCATGGCGGTTGTGAAGCAGATGTTCCCTGGCAAACTGATTTCGAAAAGAGGTGATATCCCATGGCCTCCGCGCAGTCCAGACTTGACGCCTCCTGACTTTTTTTTGTGGGGATACCTCAAACACAAAGTCTACACCAATAATCCGAGAAACATCAGTCAGCTCAAGGAGAATATTCGTGGTGAAATGGCAGCAATCACACCAGCACTACTTAAGAAAGTTTTCGGTAATTTCCGTTTGCGGTTAGAGGAGTGCCAACGTAGAGAGGGTCATCATTTAGATGATGTTATTTTTAAAAAATAAACTTCAGTTATCACTTAATAATTGCTTAGTTTTATTTTAACTATACCTTTCGTATTTATTTTTTAATAATTATTTTAAAAATGCACGTTCTATTGCGCCACCCTGTATAATTTAAAAAAGTGAAGTGTTTGAAGTGCAATACATACATACAATCTTATTTACTTAATTCCTGTTATCCATACTTTTCTAAACCAATCGA
Source organism: Timandra comae (assembly GCA_958496195.1). Taxonomy (NCBI): domain Eukaryota; kingdom Metazoa; phylum Arthropoda; class Insecta; order Lepidoptera; family Geometridae; genus Timandra; species Timandra comae. The sequence goes on along the minus strand of OY292377.1, from coordinate 8,197,246 downwards.
TTAACTACCCCCTATCATCCCTTCACTATTCCCCATCGTCCGCCATCTTGTATCCTGCCACGAGTATACGTCGTTAGCATCAGTTATTGGATAAAAAACAAAACTACCCGCAAGTTCACGTAAAACCCCTTTTTATTGGTTCCAGAGTCTTTGGAAGGTCAGCTGCGCCCTTTGGGGTGGGGTGCAAGGGATAAGCTTAAGACTGGGGCTGGATATTATTCTATTTATATAGAAATGCATCTCCGAAATGTTAGTATGTATCACAATGAGTGCAACAATGGGCGCCCTTATCATTAAAGGTGATTTTTTTTCAGGTAAGTAAGTATATTTTGCATGGAGGGAACTGAAAGAAAAAAGGTAAGGCTGGGCATGATAAGTTTTTTGTTACTGTACAGGGGCAAAGAAGTAGACGTCTTGCCTCATGGTAAAATAGGGAAATACCAAGACATTAGGAAGAGGAAGAGAAGGAATGGGAGTGGATGTATGTGATGTTTGGGCTCCTCAATTTTGTAAAAAAATATTACCAATGTGTGTTGCATATTTGATTTTACTAACAAGATCGCCAGCTAATGCCAGCTATTCGGATAGTCCCGTTTCGTATATATCTCAATGGTAACGTCTTGGTGGCAGAGACTTGCAGGTTCAACGTTCAGGACAACGTGTTTTTAGTTTTTTATTAAGCATCCCCATTCGCCATTCTTCCATCCCTTAGCCCCCGTCTCTAAGGGCGAGTGCAGACATACCTCGTAAAACACATAGTCGATAATAAACCACAGATGGTGTACGAACCCGTAACTCGCGTGTTCCCACTTTATTCCTATACAAGTGACACTTGTGTTTATTACATCGACGCGTAAACCTATTCACTGGATGGGTGGAAGTGGCACTATGTGTGAAGTCTGTTTGTCACTTTTTGAGGGTAAACTATCAAATCGAGACATCACTTCAATTTTTTTAAAGTTAAGGTATAATTTGGTAGCCGACTGCAGACAGCAGCAGCAGAGCACACGTCGTGTCCCTACACCTGCACACGCGAGGATCATAACAACACCACTGATAGTGCTATATCGGTGGCTAAGTTCTAGTCCTTAAATATAAAATATAACATAATCATTCACTAAATTATAGTAACTGACCCCTAAGTTTGAAACTTGTATCTAGGGTATCAGAAACTACGCACACACTCATTCACACGCACACCCAGACCGAGACAAACATTTGTGGTCCACACAAATATTCACCCTGCACGAGAATAGAAACCAGGCAACTTTATGGATGACCAATCTGCCATCGAGGTCGTCAGAATATAGAATCGACACGCTAAGAAGAAGAAGACTGAAAATATATTTTAGTTAAGAAACTCAAGAATAAGGTGAAAACATCGTCCTGTTAACTACGCCTCTCTCCCTCACAGTGATTATAATAAAACACTATTCAGGTGTTTCAAATACCAAATTAACCAAATAATTACGAGTAGTTTACGAAAAAGAAATTCTCATGTTTCACAAACTAAAAGGTCACCAAATTCTAAAAGAAAAAACTCCTAGATGTAGATAACATTTATAAAATAAAACTAATTCCACTGAGACGACACTGATAACAACGTAGCGTGGGTTCAAATCCCGGCGACAATAAAAAAATCCGAGCAAAAATTATTCATAATATAAAAGTAGAAACGTTTAAATTAAATGTGAAAGTTGTTTAACGATCACAAACAAGATATTTTACAGGAAAAAAATAACATTTTCATCGTAAAAATTCCATTTTGACGTGATATTAGCCGGTGGAGCGCAAAAACAACTTTTATTAGGGTTCCGCGGGTAAATGTTCCCCTTAATTGTATTGCTTTCGAAGTCAATGGGACAAAACAGGCACTGAAGTGGCCTGTCTTGTGAGAGACATAGTCCTACTAATATTATAAAGGCGAAAGTTTGTATGTATGGATGTTTGTTACTCTTTCACGCAAAAACTACTGAATGGATTTTAATGAAACTTTACAATAATCTTGCTTATACATCAGAATAACACATAGGATACTTTTTATCCCAAAATTCCCACGGGAACGGGAACTACGCGGGTGAAGCCGCGGGGCGCTGCTAGTTTTAAATATATTAGTTTGTAACATAAGCTTGCTGGGAACCGAAATATTTATTTAGTAGATATATCCCGTGGTTATGTTCGCATTGAACCTATTATACGTTTGTATTTTATGATCCGTGTTTAACTAATATTATAAAGAGGAAAGATTTGATTGGGATTGAACTCAAAAACTATTGAACATATTTCCAAAATTAATTCACTAATGGATAGCTAAATTATCAGTGAGTGACATTATTATGTCTCTATATTCTCATAGGAACGGGAACGCGGAAAACCTCGAGGCATAGACATTTCTTCATATTATTACCTGAAGAAATTCTAAGGTTGTGTGTGACCAACCCGCACTTGGCCAGCGTGGCTGACTAAGGCCTAATCACACTCAATCAAGGTAGGCTCGAGCTCAATGGGGACACATATTTGAGTTGATGATGATGACATATTAATATTGTACGGAATCCACCTTCAAAAGTAACACACAAACACTTGGCGTTGTTTTTATTTAATCTTCGACAAAATGTTTACGAAGTTTATAATCAAATTTCAGTTTTATGATAGATTCAGTAAGGGATCGTCTGCCGGCACTTTCTGCGAAGACATGTTACACTTAATTATTTATTTATGTTACAGAAGATACTGTTTAAGTAATTTTATATTTTTACTAGCTACGCCTCGCCGTTTCACCCTCGTAGTTCCCACTCCTGATAGAATTCGGGAATAAATTTATACCAAAAACTTTCCTATTGAATCAGTCTATCTATTAAAGAAAACCGCATCTAAATCTGTTGCGTAGTTTTAAAGATCTGAGTATACATAGGGACAGACAGCGGGAAGCGACTTTGTTTTATTACTATGTACTAGTACAGGTGCTGTAGTGATTGTACAAGTCCAATCAATGGAGGCGCGATCTTGACTTAAAAAGGGAACACATTAAAAGTAAACCGCCTTCCAACATCACGTATAATTATGTAAATGGCGTCCTCACATGTAGCACTGTTTTAAAACATTCACTGCTAAAATTGGGTACCTTAGTCATGTGAGGACGCATCCAACCAGTAACCCATAACCCTATTATACAGAAGACGGTCACCGTTGCCGAAATCGGCATGGAATACATCATCATCACAAGTCCAAAAGTGAGGCGTTGCGTAAACCGTCAATTGGTTGAATTACATTTTGTATGGTTATAAAAAAATAACCTAAATGAAAATTAGCAAAAAATAACCATAAATAAATATACTGCGCAGTATATTTAGTTATAGCAGTGTTTTTAGATAAATACTACGAGTATAAAGCAACATGTCATGAAGTTGGCGTCACCACACGTTATACTACAACATATAACAATAAAGAGACCACGTCCATATAACAAATGACCCTTTTAACAATTATCCTAAGTCCGGAAAAATGTACCGTAAAACAGGAATAAAGGAAAAATATAGAGCACTAAAACTTTACTGTGTGCGGTTAAAAGTTTTAAAATGTCGTGTTTATGAAAAACTAGCTGTGCCCCGCGGTTTTACTCACGTAGTTCCTATACCCGTGGGAATACAGGGATAAAATATAGCCTATGTCACGCACAGATAAATAAGCTTTCCATTAGTGAAAGATTTTTCTAAATCTGTTCAGTAGTTTCGTATCCTATTCTTTACAAACAAACAAACAGATATTTCCTCTTTATAATATGACTACATAGTATAAAACAAAGTCGCTTTCTCTGTCCCTATGTCCCTATATATATGCTTTGATCTTTAAAACTACGCAACGGATTTTGATGCGGTTTGTTTTAATAGATATAGTGATTCAATGGAAAGGTTTTTAGTATAATTTTATTCCCATATTCCTACGGGAACGGGAACTACGTGGGTGAAACTGCGGGGCGCCGCTAATTATTGTATAAAGTACCTATAGATAAGTTATAAAGATTTTCGACTGTGACTTTGACCCAGTGACGTGAAGGGTTAACTCACGAGATTTGAGTTAACCTGTTGACTTAACTGGAACTCCGAGGGTAACTTCGTCCCCATCAGCGGGACTTCACTCTGGGGACTTCATAAACATACTTTTTCCTCTTGCTTAGTAATAATGTTTTGGAGGAGGTTAATTTTCTATACTAATATAATTACTAATAATAATCTCTTAAGAGGGTTCATCTGGCGCGCGACAACTCAAATTTTCACTCACACAGACGCGCACGCGTGTCCGCATGCACACTGTCTATGTGGTGACGGCGCGCTCGCTCTGAATACTCCGGCCGAATGGTTTTGATCCATTGGAAATTATAAATTGTGTAAAAGTTATTGACAAAAGTAAAAATACGAGTATATTTTTTTTTACGATTCGTAGTAGGTAGTATATGATTAGATATAATTTACGTAATACCTTTCGATTCGATATTCCATTATTCACAACAAGGAATAATGAATAAAACAAATAAATGCCTACATTAGTAATGTGGGTAAATGCCTACATTAGTAATGTAGGTAAATGCCTACATTACTAATGTGGGTAAATGCCTACATTAGTAATGTGGGTAAATGCCTACATTAGTAATGTAGGTAAATGCCTACATTACTAATGTGGGTAAATGCCTACATTAGTAATGTGGGTAAATGCCTACATTAGTAATGTGGGTAAATGCCTACATTAGTAATGTGGATAAATGCCTACATTAGTAATGTGGGTAAATGCCTACATTAGTAATGTGGATAAATGCCTACATTAGTAATGTGGGTAAATGCCTACATTAGTAATGTAGGTAAATGCCTACATTAGTAATGTAGGTAAATGCCTACATTACTAATGTGGGTAAATGCCTGCATTACTAATGTGGGTAAATGCCTACATTACTAATGTGGGTAAATGCCTGCATTACTAATGTGGGTAAATGCCTGCATTAGTAACATTACAACTGTTGCGTGAAATACAACTGTGTAAAAATTTACACAACGTAACAGAATGATTCAAAATTTAGATAGGTAAGTAGATATTATACTGTATTTTATTATGCTTGTTTACTGCATGCATTTTGTCACTAGAGACCTAAAAAATATTAAAAAACATACACTTAAGAATATATTTTTGATGTATAAATTCTCATACAAGTGAACTGTTTTTGTAAGTTCTTTTGAGAATAAAGTTTCTTTAAACCGAAATACTTAGTTTTTTGTTTTTAAAATAAGACATGATTTTTTTTGGTAAGTAACGAAACTTTTTAAAAACAAAGCAACATACGAGTAAAAAAAAAAATCTATAACTTACTTGTGAATAATATATTTTTTGCCATAATGGGGTATTGATTTTTCATATACTAATTGCAGTTTTAGTTTTTATTAAAATCGCCAGCAATTTTCGATATTCCTTTCCATATAGTTTCGAATATCGTCTACCACGCCTACTTGAAAAATGCATCCTCTGTATATGTACAACATATATTATCGGGACAACCTTTTAGCGCTAAAAGCAGGACTTTCTAAATTATTTCGTTTCCGTTTTTTTAAAAAAAAACCGACTTCAAAAACTAAAAAGTATAAAATAACAAATATTTAATGTAATACCTCTTATGCGATGTAGCACATAAATAAAATAAAAATGCGACCAACCCAAGCGGGCAAACGTTCGTTAACGGTCGTCTCGAATTATAGTTTTGTAGTTTATTTTTCTAATAGTTTTATTTCTTTAAGGCTTGGCACCGACTTCACACTTATCAATAGGTAACATACACACAAAGGTATTAATTAGCATCGCATAAGAGGTGTATTAAATTAAATATTTGTTATTTAATACTTTTCAGTTTTTGAAGTCGGTTTATTTTTACTTTTGAGTGTCACAACCTATCTGGTTGTAAAGGTCTCATCGATACAAATTAATCAAGCCCAAACACGAGGTAACTGCTGTTAGTCGTTGAAGAGTTCCCTCGACTATCTTCCAGGTCCATCATCAGATCGACTCCAAACCTTCATTTAATTATAATGCTTTAAGATAATTAACGAAAAACTTAACAAATGCACTAATCACCCTACGATTTTCTAAAGTTCCTCTCAATTTCTCTAGAATGCCATCATCAGATCCTGGTTTCCTTGACACGGGACCAAACGGCAAGTCCACTCTTTTGAATAAAAAAGGAATTTTAGTAATCGGTACAGAATTGACGGAGAGTTCAGAAATCGTTGTACATATTCATAAAAAAAAACATACCGGCCGAATTGAGAACCTCCTCCTTTTTGGAAGTCGGTTTAAAGTAATGTTGTTTTATTGCTCATTAATTCTAAAACATTATTTGTTATCATAAATGTTAATATTTTTTTTTTTATAAATAATTCAAATTATAAAACAAAAATTATTATCGAGTATCAAAACATGTTGATGAGTTATCGCATAAAATTGGTACGCGCCGCAAAGGTCAAACGCTCGGTAGGAGCGATACGTCCTCTCTCTAAAAAGCCTCGCGGCAGACTGATTTGAATTGTTTCGTGCGTCCGATTTTATAGTAGTTTTATGATGATTTTAAAATATTTGTAGAAAAAAAGACAATTTGTTTTAGAGATTTTTTTTTAGTATAATTGTTGTAGAAAATATTCTTTTATTATTTGAGGTAATTTTAATAACGTTTTGAGCATCATTTATCAACGTAAATTACGATTTTCTTGACTGTGATTTTTACAAATTCTAACTTTATATTTTTTTCGATTTCATTAATAATTATAATAACAATTAAATTTTCCTATGAATGTTTGCTTAATAAGGATCTGGACTTTAAGTTTGTGTAATTTTTAGTGCTAAATTGGTCGAATTACTAGAATCCGAAGGCATGGAAGTTAATGCTAAAAGTGAAATTCAGAAAACATATGTTCAGTTTTCTTGATATATTTTTTAAGTTTTCTGTATAATATTGTTTTTCTCTGAGTATTTTTTAGATGACAATATTTCCTTTAATTATTACCTAAAAGCATGTTTATAAAATACGCTTTTCATATAATATGACTAGATCAAAAAGTACAAAAACCGTCAATTATCGAGTTTAGGGTCTTAAAGATTTGTTCTTAGGAACCATGTCATCGATTTAAGTAAAAATAAAAACTGCTTTCATAGATTTAGAAAAAAACTATCACTCACTCCGGGAATCGAACCCGGAAGTTCTTAAAAATGTAATGTTCATTATTTCTAATTATAAATCGATTGTGTATGTCTAAATCAGTAAATGTTGCTAAGAAACATGATTTCTAGTTAAAAATAACGAACATAAAATTTTTCACCGGGTTCGATTCCCGCAGTGAGTAATAGTTTTATTCTAAATCTATGAATGCAGTTTTTATTTTTACCAAAATTGATGACATGGTTCCTAAGAACAGATCTTTGTATCTCTTGGAGTTTCAGACTTCCCCCCACTGACCGTTCTATTTGGGCCACCCTATATACGACATACATGTTATTATTATTATTATATTAACCTATATTATACATACATGTAAAAGCTTTAATTCGTAAACCCAACATATCTGTCTAAATAAGTCCGGTCCAAATTCCGGTATCTATAAAATGAATGTGAACCGAAATTCTGTGACAATCTTTACAAATGAGGGTAGTTTCGTCAGAGGAATATGGTAACACCTAATTTGTATGCAGCTTGCAGTGTATATGTACCGTGCATTACGAATGTTGCCATATTAAAAGACTAGCGACGCTTCGTGGTTTTACCCGCGTAGTTCCCGCTCCCGTGAGAATGTACGGATATTTGTATTTTTAACCCCCGACGCAAAAAGAGGGGTGTTATAAGTTTGACGTGTCTGTGTGGGTGTGTATATGTGTGTGTGTGTGTGTGTGTGTGTGTGTGTGTGTGTATCTGTCTGTCTGTGGCATCATAGCTCCCGAACGGATGAACCGATTTCAATTTAGTTTTTTTTTGTATTAAAGGGGACTTACGTGCGAGTGTTCTTAGACATGTTTGTTGAAAATCGGTTGACCCGTTTAAAAGTTATGGGGGTTTGAAAGTAATTGTGTTATGGGTTTTTTAAATTTTTAATTTAATTGTTTTTTATTTTATTTAAAAAAATACCAGCCCGAGTTTCTTGCCGATTCTTCTCGGCTGATGTAATTTCCGAATCGGTGGTAGAATCAATTTTGTCGTTCATAAGTGCCTCATTGAGGCCTTAATTGAATTAATGATATTTGACTTTCATAAAATCCTTTCTCTTGAATCACTCTATCTTAGAGTCACCAAGTTTTCTATGCCGGTGACAGCGTTGCGGTAATCGCATCTTTTGGTTGTCAGATGATTGTCAGTATAATCAAAGTGTAACCAAATGACATTATAGTCCACATGACAATAGGAGATTCCAATTTTGGCCGCCGGCACAGAAAACTTGGTGACTCTATAAAACAAACCGTTTCAAAATCCGTTGCGTAGTTTAAAAAATTTAAGCATACATAGGGACAGACAGCGACACCGACTTCATTTTATGCTATGTAGTGATACCACTATATTCTGAGAATATATTACGCTTTTGGACGTCGAATTTCTAGTTTTAGGAAAGTGTAGTTTTTCTTGTAAATATAAACCAAAACCAGGTGCAAATACAAATTTGAATTTGGTTTTTGATTCATATTTTACGCTTACCGTAGTAAAATGAAGTAGGTATTGTAAAACACGATGATGACGACCTCGATGGCAGAGTGGTCACCATGCCGGACTGCCATACATAAGGTTGCGGGTTTGATTCCCGTGCGGGGTGAATATTTGTGTGAACCAAAAAAGTTTGTCTCGGACTGGGTGTGTGTGTGAATGAGTGTGTGCGTAGTTTCTGATACCCTAGATACAAGTTTCGAACTTAGTTAGGGGTCAGTTACTATAATGAGATGATGGAGTGAATTATTATGTTATTCTCTCTTTCTCTCTCACCCTTTTTTTGAATGATATTTTTGTTTTACACAAAAAGAAGGAGAAACCGACACAAAAAATTTAGAAAAGTATGTGTTTTGGGATATGTTCATTTTTGTGTTATATATTTTTTAACATGTTATGTTATGTTATACTATTACTACTAATGTATTACTTAAACCTTTTATCTCAATTAAAAACCAAGGCATGCCACGGTACACAGCTAGTCGTAACCAAAACACAATTAACCAAGTACGAACCTTCGCTAAATAAACGTGGAACCTTATCATATTCTCAAATTAGCAGTAGGCTCTAGTTAGTGAAGAGAAACATAAATATAATTAATATGACAAGGTCCCAAAGTAAGATAAGTACATTAGTATAACTTAATCACGGATCACGGAGTCAAAGAAATTACATGAGAGGGAAATTTAATGGTCCAATTAGAAATATTGAGACGTCCTATAACTGCGGACATATGGACGGAAAACACAAGGGAATTTCGACTCTATATAGTTCAAAATAAGGTCCGTTTCACAAATTCACTGACATAATTATTTCTAATGAAGTATTTTGCCTGATATCCGATTTGATTTATTTTTCTTCTAATTAGGAATGCGAAGTTTGTAAAATTTGATGAGATGAAAATATGGAATAAATAACAAAATTATTTGTTTATCTCTCTAATTTATATTTAACTACCGGCGCCCCGCGGTTTCACCCGCATAGTTCCCGTCCCCGTAGAAATATGGGGATAAAATTATGCTAAAAACCTTTCCACTGAATCACTCTATCTATTAAAACAAACCGCATCAAAATCCGTTGCGTAGTTTTAAAGATCTAAGCATACATAGGGACATAAGGACAGAGAAAGCGACTTTGTTTTATACTATGTAGTGATAGTGATAGCATCATCTCATTATAGTAACTGACCCCTAATTAAGTTCGAAACTTGACGACTTATATCACAGAGTGGTCAATAGTCACCATGCCAGACTGCCATGCGTAAGGTTACCGGTTCGATTCCCGTGCGGGGTGAATATTTGTGTGAACCACAAATGTTTATCTCGGTCACGGTGTGTCACACAATAATATTAATTTGATGCCTTGTGCGGGCTGCAATATCTTTTGGTCAGACATTTAAGGCTGTAACTACCAACAACTTTTGATGATGTTAGTACAACAGCAGTCCGAACTACGCAAATAACTTCTTTATGTAATTGCTTTAGGTGAGACATTTGAGGGCTCTAACCAACAACTATGGATGATGTTAGTACGACAACTGATAATCCAAACTACGCAACTTCTGTACTCGTAATTGCTGATAAGGATAATTTGTAGGTATTTAAAGAAATGATAGAATTTTTTAAAGGTATTGAAATAATTTTTGAAATCGGTTCAGTAGTTTCGGAGCCTATTCGTTACAAACAAACAAACAAAGACATCTTTCCTCTTTATAATATTAATGTAGATAGGTAATATTAATAAATACTCATGTCCTAACCTAACGACAATTATAAGAGACAATAATAAAGCGATGATAGACAGAAAGACAGATTATAAATAGTTCCGTCTATCACGGGGCCCTAAATGTGTTATTCTTTATGAAATTGTCACATACAATAATATACTTCGACGAAATGTCTTTAGTTGTGCCCCAAATCGTTTATGAATTATTTATTTTCGTTATTTTGTAACAAAAATATAGTTTGCACGAAATCAGGGGATATATCTGGATGTAGGATACAATATAATGTAACACTTCAAGTTAGGGATGGGACAAAATGTCGTACTTGTCGATGTTTTGATAAATGTGTCGACATTTTAACCAACACTTGGTTAAAATATCGACACATTTTCAAATATTTTTTGACGTAAAGCTTCAAATGAGCACTTGATTTTTTTAATGGGCAAAATATTTGAACACCTGAATATAAGAGTTTTTGTTCAGGTTTTCACTTCTGTCGGCAATCCTGGAGTGCTACTGGCTTTTTCTTCAGAATGATTTCTTTCATTTTAAAATAAACACTTAGAACTTCACTGAAAAATATACTTTTAATGGTAAAAATCACAACCATGCATCCACTGTTTACTAGTAGTTCTAGTCTAGTAGCAATACTGAATCGATTTATATTAAATTTGATACAGATGTTCCTTATAATTAGGAATAATACATGGGATACTTTTTATCCCCAAATTCCCACGGGAACGGGAACTACGGGGGTAAAACCACAAGGCACAGCTAGTTGGCAATAAATTTTATCGACAACTCGTCCCACCAAACCCTGTCCCTTCCCTATCACAAGTATTTACATAATGGCAGTACCCGCGCGACCTTTGGCAGTTCGGACCCGCTCAAATACAATCCCAGTTATACCGCACGGGAGGGTTGAATACATTCAGCTTTTAACTTTTTGTTTCCGCCAGGTCCGCGCTGAAAGGGTTACGGCTTTGATATTATACTTAAAGAATTTGAGGACTAGCTTGTTATTGATATGTGTATGGGTTGAAGGGAAAGGAGTAAAAGTTTATTGTTTGCGAATGTAGATACTATAATAATCCTTATCTTCTAAATATATATAACCCAAAGGTGACTGACTGACTGACTGACATAGTGATCTATCAACGCACAGCCCAAATCACTGGACGGACCGGGCTTAAATTCGGCATGCAGGTAGATGTTATGACGTAGGCATCCGCTAAGAAATGATTCCTACGGGATTGTGATATATGCGAGAAAAACCGCGGGGCGTTGTTAGTTAATATTATGAATGCGAAAGTAACTCTATCTGTTACCTTTTCACGGCTAAACCACTGAACTGATTGACTTGATAGGTAGGTATAAGGGTAGCTTATGGTCCGGGGAAGGACATAGGCTATGTTTTAGCCCAAAAGTCCCACCGGATCGGGAACTATGCGGGTAAAACTATGGGGTACAGGTCATCATACAATTTACATACTGCGGGTTAAATACGAAGATGGTTACCAAATATCAACTCACTCCAGTTATTTTTGACAGTTGGTTAGTTGGACGAGCCTGAAACCTAAATCACACCTTTCATTCAAAACCCGATACCTCTACACTGCCTTCAAAATGTGGCCATTGACGAGTCAGTTTAACTGATCAGTTGAATTGGCGTCCATCCAAAAATGGTCATCAATCACCGGAGCAATTCCAGATTCCAGTGGGGGAATCTAGATGGCCAAAAACTTTTGGATTGACGCCCCAGTTTTATGTCTGGACTGATCAGTTCAACTGACTCGTCAATGGCCACTTTGAAACCTAAATCACACCTTTCATTCAAACCCCATACACCTACGCTGCGTCAAACAGTTAAACTAACACATTCGGGCCGGGGTTCAATTAAAACTTATTCATACACTGTCTGTGTCTACGTAGACCGCTAACTGACACTTGACGTGACATTAGTGACACTTCATATGACATTTTGGTGTATACTATACATGAGTCTACCTAGAGCTTCGACTAATAAATGGATGAGAGCTGAAATAAATCTAATATATAAAATTCTCGTGTCACAGTTTTCGTTGCCATACTCCTCCGAAACGGCTTGACCGATTCTCATGAAATTTTGTGAGCATATTCAGTAGGTCTGAGAATCGGCCAACATCTATTTTTCATCCCGAAATTCCCACGGGAACGGGAACGGAAACTACGCGTGTGAAACTGCGGGGCGCAGCTAGTAATATATAACATACATTAATCTTAAAGACCCTCGATGGTAGTAGTTAAGGCGTTTAGTTTCCAATCGGAAGGTGACCTGACCTGTACCTTGACTAAGGCCTGATCATCCTAATTCAGGGTAGAGAGAGGGATCGGTGGGTACCCACCGATCCCTTGATATTTGAGCTAATGACAAAAGTTTCTCGGCACTAAAGTAAAACCAGGTAGAATGACTCTTGCACAATTCGTACGTGTGGGTATATTATATTGTTGCCGTTACTGTGTTCCAGTTTGAGGGGAAATGTAGTCAGTAAAACGACTCGGTCTCGGAGTGATGAGCGCAGTACAGTGTTATACACTGTGTCTGTAATGGACAGGCGAGTGCTTACCAACAGACAATAAAAAAAGATTCTCATTAGTCAAAGTTAAAACAATTTAAGTGGTTTAGGCGTGATAGTGTAACAAAGTCACTTTCAAATTGAAGTTAGTAGTTATAGTCACGTATTTATAATGTTTGCTCTAGCTAGATCTAGTCTCAGCTTAGACTTAAACTTTAACAAGTAATGACGCAAAATTTTCAAAACAAACTTTCCATTTTATACACAACTAAGTAAAGGCCAACCCTTCGTAAATATTTATCTTGGAAACCTTTTACATAGCGAGTGGAGTCAGAGCGAGTTAGTACATAACCGTAACAATTACCTAAGTTTAGCAGTAACGTAAGAATGTTCGAGATTGTTCTGGAAGGTACGAGACGTTGCGTCGAGGGACTCCCATCATACTTTGTAGTTAATTTGTCGTGAGCGTGCCCCTCAGCCCTCACTTGATGGATTCCGGAGGGCGCTGCGTCTACTTACTTTGTTAAGGTAACTATGTATTCGAGATATAGGATGTAATGAAGTGACTCAATGTTTTGGTTTCCTAATACACTTGTATGTATGAAACAAGAATACTTAAAAAAATCTTTTTATAAACTAGTTTTTTTAGCTTTTATTGCATTGTCATGGGACTTCCATAAGTATGCCTTTCAGCTCAATCGAATAACCAGAAGTGGTCGAAAAATAACTTGTAAGATTTGATTACAGACAACGGGACAGGTGAAACTAAATATAAGCTTGTAAATTAGCTTGTAATTCACCTCTACAATGATAAATGCGAATGTTTGTCAGAATGGACGAATATTTGATACTCTTTTACGTAAAAGTTAATCAATCAATTGAATACGAAAATGGTACAAATGCTTTTTTCATAATCTTTTATTTAGTTTCACCTGTCCCGTTGTCTGTAATCAAATCTTGCAAGCCATTTTTCGACCACTTCTGGTAATCCGATTGAGCTGAAATTTTACGTACTTATGTAAGTCCCATGACAATGCAATAAAAGCTTAATTTTTTTTTAAATAGGTTTTTTTCAATGTAATTTATAACAAGGATTTTTTTATCCCAAAATTCTGATAGAATCAAGGACCTAACATCTAGATTAATCAAATAAGTGTTATCGACCCCAAACAATATCACAAACATTTTACAAGTTCATAATAAGTCTAACAATATCTAAATACTGTAGAATCAGGTGCGGAAATCCAACACAAACGTTAAAGAATAAAGACCTCTTTGAAACACATCAACAATTTACTTAAACGGAAATTGAAGTCGCGACCTAAGCCATATCTGTGCATCGAATAAACGATATTATAAGTTGAAAGAATTGCAAAGGAGTATAAGTATGTTTGATGACTTGAAAGGCAGAGTGGTTAGCAAATTGGGCAGTGAATCAAAGGGTAGTGAATTCAAATAAAATGTTTTGACCAAAATTTAAAGGTGTAGCCAAAATTGGAAATTTTGGCCACAATTTGAAATTATTGCCCAATTTGAAAGTTGTAGCAAAAAATTAGAAGTTACATATACTTATCCAAAATTGGAAGTGTAAGCTAAAATTGCAAAATGTAGCCAAAATTGTGAGTTATGGCTAAAATTCTAAAAAATAAGCACGTACAGAAAATCCATTAATTATAATTTTCGTCTTTTTAAATGAGGGTAAGTACTAAAATTACCTCATTTATTTTAAAACGAGGCTTCCACAGCTGACGCTCTAAGCCAAAACTAATACATACAAACACATCATGTACATAGTACACACATACTAACATACCGACCGAACTTAGTCCGAGTGTTCTGGTTGTATTAATTAAAACCCTGGCTCTGGTCCAGTGGGGGCGCGGAGTGGGGAAGGGGGGATACAAATGTTAGTCAAAAACTAGTGTTTGTATGATTTGTTAGTATTAGATGTTCCTTATAACTAGGAATAACACATAGGATATTTTTTATCCCGAAATTCCCATGGTATTGGGATTCACGCGGGTAAAACCAGGGCGCAGCTAGTTTTAGAATAAGAACGTTAATTGCAAATTATTTGAAAAAAATAAATTAAACGGATTTTCTTCTTGTTTATATTTTGTTTTTTATTTCCTGACGTTTCGGATTCTTTACAGAATCCGTGATCATGTCAGTAGTCCTTAGATACATATTGAGTGACAATCTTTTCTGTGCTGGTGTCAGCGTCGCTGTAATCGCAACTTTTGGTTGTCAGTTTATAAAATGTATTCAAATGACATTTGAATCAAAATGACAATAGGCGCTTTCAATTTTGGGTCATTTCAGAAAATATTGTGACTCAATACAAGTTTAGTCAAAGTTTAGTAGCGTACTTATTTACAGTAACAAAAGACAAAAAATAAATTACTTGTCCACTTTAGTTCAGTTGCCCTGAAGTCATGCAGATTTATTTATATTTAAAAGATTTAAAATTGTTTTTAAAAACAATAAAAAGTTAATAAAATGTGACATTTTCCCGGTTATATCCCATAATATCCCTTATCAATACCGGCCACGCGGTATCACCGGTAAAATAAATAAATGGACCACAGAGCATCATTCATTTAAATGTAAATAGTCACAGAATAAATATTATGAATAGTTTTGATTGCATCGTTCATTCTGTGTATGTTGCAGGTATATTGTTGGAACCGTGATTTTATTATTTGTCTAGTGATATTATAATTGCACGGTAGATTTTCAATCGGCTAAATCATACTTATCTTATAAAGTTTGGATGAATGGATTTAGATGAAATTGGGCAGGAACAGACAGATGTTCCATATAACCTGGAATAACACATAAAATAAGTACTTTTTATCCCAAAATTACCACAGAATTGGGATTAACCACTAACGGGCCGCCGTGATGTTACAGACTGCTAAATTGTGCGAAATCAAGTCAATTGACAATCTACCACTCAATCGTACATTTTTTTGCCCTTCAGTGGAACACATTGCTGCGGTATTTCCGGACCGATACGACTTCCAAACCTTCAAGAAGCGAGCGTATTCCCACCTCAAAGGCCGGCAACGCACTTGTAATTCTTCGCCGCAAGTGTCCATGGACGACGATTGTCACCATAAGGTGACCCGTTAGCTCGTTTGCCTCCTGTAACTTAAAAAAAATATCATAGTAAAATTGTTAAATCACTGGTTTCGACACTATGCCTGCGACATACACACAAACAGAGGCCATTAATTAAAGTATAAACTAGTTGCGGTCCGGTTAGCGGTCATATGTTTATAAAACATAATATTACTTTAATTTATAAAACCGCTGCGGTTTAGCGGTATTTGCAACTGTCTAATAAAGTGGAAGGTCCAGGTTCAATTTCTAAATCATCAAGTTTTGGGTGCTAAGTTTAAAAACGTTTTTAAAGCTAATTAAGCCGTTGGGTCCGGTTGTCGTACTAACATCATCGACAGTCAATATGGACAATTAGAGCCCTCAAGTCTAAAACTAAAACATTAACAATTACTTTCAAAACCCCATAACTTTTAAACGGGTCAACCGATTTTCATCATCATGTCTAAGAACACTCGCACGTAAGTCCCCTTTAATACAAAACTAAATTGAAATCGGTTCATCCGTTCGGGAGCTATGATGCCACAGACATACAGTTATACACACACACACACACAGAGACGTCAAACTTATAACACCCCTTTTTTTGCGTCGGGGGTTAGAAATATGGAATACGCTAATACTCTAATAATAAGTTTCTAACCGCGGAAAACAACCTACCATTGATTTGAACTATTTTTGAATATTGCAATAAAATTACTACGAATTTTTATCGTGGTTTTAATTTTCTTTTGACGCTCATGAGAAAATCCGTTAAAGTAAAGTTTTATTTCAATAATGGCCTATTTCACCATCTTCAAGTAAAGAGTAAGTCCGAGTACTTACCTACTCACAAGTTTTGTCTCCGCACTTGATATAAAGTAAGAAAGAGACAAAACTAACTTTACTTGGTGAGTAACGTTACTTGAAGGTGGTGAAATAGGCCTTACGTGTTTGTATTGATCGAAGAAATTTTCGAATATATTCTATTACAATATTAAACTGAAACTATAACATAACTTTAATATAGTTTAAGGGCTTCAAAGGTCATTGACTAAATACTGGAGTCGAACCCAAAAGGGGACCTTAACGTGCCACACACCTTTATTTAATTGAACATTATACAGTTGGTTTATATACTTACTAGCTGTGCCCCGCGGTTTCACACGCGTAGTTCCCGTTCCCGTGGGAATTTTGGGATGAAAAATAGATATTGGTCGATTCTCAGACCTACTGAATATGCTCACAAAATTTCATGAGAATCGGTCAAGCCGTTTCGGAGGAGTATGGCAACGAAAACTGTGACACGAGAATTTTATATATTAGAAGATGGGTCAATGTGTCGAGCTAAAATTGATTTATGTGTAAAATATCATGGTTTGATACAATTTTACGCAAAAGTACTGGAAATTTGGTACAGATATAGTTATCATGGTTCCTCTTTTCCGAACCTTTATCCCATGACTAATTTTGGGGTTGGTTTTCAGTTTTAACCATATTTGGCGGAATGTCAGTATTTTACGTGAAGCGACTGCCATCAGACCTTCACAACCCAAAAGGCTATACGACATTCTTGGTTAAACTGAATGTTAGACTTTTGAGGGCTCTAACTACCCGTAACGACTGTCGAAGATGTTAGTACGACAACCGGGACCGACGGCTTTACGTGCCCTCCGAAGCACGGAAACGCTCATGAAATTAAAATGGTTATTAGCAAATTATTATGATTAACGGGATATTTACCATGTATATTATTTGTTTCGAGTTTCCGATATTTCGACGCTGTTGCAAGCGCCATGATCACGGATGAACTGTTGGACTGTACTGCGGGTAGATTTCATAAAATGTTAAGAGCTGACAAATCTGTCTACCCTCTTTCTTGTCCTTTTATTACGCACAACACCTCAACCACTGTTGTTTCTCATAATAATAGCACGGATTATAATTTTATCTCGAAATTCCCACGGGATTGGGATTTTCACTAGTAAAACCGCGACGCACAGCTATATTAGGTAACAATCCATTCCAAAATGGATTTTCGCAGGCGAAACTGCGAGCAAGTACTTCTATATTTGTAACTAACCAAAACAATGTTATGAAAATCTCATTGTTGAAATTACGTGTACATAAGCAATATATGTATAAAAGTCGCCTCTGACGAGTAAGTTTAACTGATCAGTTGAACTGGCGTCCATCCAAAAATATTCGTCAATCACCGGAGCGATTTCAGTCCCCCTAACATGACTGCGCGTATCGATAAATAATAAAATAAATCGACACCATGATATAATATCGATTTCGCGAGCATGACTAAATGAGCAATACGATATGATAAAATTAAATATGGCGGCTATTTTTATCATATTTTGACAGTGAGATGTCGATAATCATATTTTTTCGAAGTCATGCTAGCCCGGCAGATTCCAGTGGGGAAGTCTAGTCCTAAAACTTATGGAGGGACGCACAGTTTTATGTCTGTAAAGTACACTGATCAGTTCAACTGACTCGTCAGTGGCTACCTTAATATTATGTATAATGGTATCACCGCCGCTGATTGCCGGCAGTATACCGCGACGTGCAAATGGTTTATGTGTTAACTTACTCGCTCGCGATACCGAACTATTCCTAACTTTAAACTTCACTTGATTACGTTAAGTTACTTACTTGATTGCGGTACCGAGCGCGATTTATATGCTTTGCTTAATTAAGGTTTACATGTGTTGTGTTATGGAGTTAGTTAACAGATATAAATACTTTATTAAGCTTAGGTTTTTACCGAATTTTATAAATATAGGCATTGTAGTTCAATTTCTTATCGAATTTTCTCGAGAGTGCGTCAAGCCTAGCTTAGGTTTTAAGTATTTAAGATATTGACGCTAATATTGAACACAATTTAGGAGATAAAATAGCTATACCACTGTATGAACCTTCCTCGAAAATCACTCGCTCACATAGAAGATACCAATTCACTCACGACTTTTCTCTTTTCCGAACCTTTATCCCATGTCTATTTGGAGTCGGTTTTCAGTTTAACCAGATTTGGCGGAATTTCAGTATTTTACGGGAAGCGACTGCCATCAGACCGACAACAGACAGATGATAGTACGTCAGCCGGGACCGACGGCTTTACGTGCCCTCCGGAGCACGGAAACGCTCATAAAATTAAAAGTCATTTTTAGTAATGACCCATCACAGTCATGCGGGGCCAGACGATGCTTAACCACACAGACAAGTGATCCGCGGGTAGCACTGGGCCATGAGACTTAACAAGTACAGTAATCGACCGATCATGAATATGTTGATAGTAATACCTTTAAAATATTGTTTACATCATTACATTACGAAATTGGAAGCAAGTGACAGGTTTGACCCGAATTAGACGCGACTTGGTAAAATTGTATATAATTTGAGTGGCGTACGTGCGCTGGCCCGCTGCCAGACTCCGGTAATTTACTCTCATATATGGGAATGAGGTGCAAGGTACAGGCTTGTTTGAGGGCATTTTGATTAATCACTTTAAAAATGCATTAATCTATAACTTTATAATACTTTGTGTGAACCACAAATGTTTATCTCGGTCTGGGTGTGTGTGAATGAGTGTGTGCGTAGTTTCTGATACCCTAGATACAAGTTACGAACTTAGTTAGGGGTTAGTTACTGTCTGAGATGATGTAGTGAATGATTATGTTAAGTTAAAAAAAAGTATTTTTGTTTGAAATGTTTAAACAATATGATGTAACAATGAAGGAAAGTTAAGTTATCACATCACTGATAAATGTAATTTTATTGCCGAATTCTCAAGGGAGCGGGAACTATGCGGGTGAAACCGCAGGTCCCTGCTAGTTATTAATCTTTACAGAGTATAAAAAGTCGCCCGCAGTTTATCCGCTTAGATCTTTTGAACTACGCAACGGATTTTAATGCAGTTTTCAGCAATAGACAGAGTGATTCAAGAGGAGAGTCCATGTGTAGCATATTCCCACGGGATTGGGATTTAACGAGGTTATCTAAAAAATGATGAAGCACCACAAATTACTATTTGAGTAGTCTATTTGTGGAAGACTGACTAATAATTAAGGAGAATATTGATAAACAAGGTTACAAAAATGTATAGTTAAACCGGCCAAGTTCGAATCGGACTCGCGCACGAAGGGTTCCGTACCAAAAATGACAAAAAACACGTTTGTAGTATGGAAGGCCCCCTTATTTATTTTATTTTTAGTATTTATTGTTATAGCGGCAATAAAAATACGTCATCTGTGAAAATTTCAACTGTCTAGCTATCACCGTTCATGAGATACATCCTGGTGACAGACAGACAGCGAAGTCTCAGTAATAGGGTCCCGTTTTCACACTTTGGGTACGGATCCCTAAAAATAAAATTTGTACTCTAGAGTTATTTTATATCTATGAATAACTTAATTTTATCGCAAATAAAACTCTAGTTGCAATTAGCCTAAACTAAACGATTTGTTTATTAAAAAAACTTATTCAAAAGTTACCTTATTTATTTTGACGAAGCAAAACTTTTTCGATTTAAACATTATTTCTTATCTCATTCTGTAAAATGTATACTTAGACCGTTATTTTTTATGCGTAGATAAAGGGTGATGCCCATTTCCCAATGCCTAGTCAAAATATGGGCTTTGTATGGAGTGTGTCCAACGACTATATTAACCTTTGTAGATAGATAGATAGATAAACACTTTATTGTACAACTTACACCACATACGAAAATACAAATTTCAGAAATACCAAATTAACATAATAGAGTCGCACAATGGGCGGCCTTATCGCTGACAGCGATCTCTTCCAGGCAACCTTTGGATGGAGAAAAATAATAAAGTTAATAAAATACTGGTGGCGCAAAAAAAAAAAAAATTCAAATTTCATTCACTTATTTCAAAATATATACTTAAAACATCAAATACTTACATACTTACATAATATAATATTATAAGTACTTATAAAACCTACATAAACTATATAGATACATAAAATAAATATATACTATAATATATACTTACTATAAATATACTTCACTACACTTATGCAGAGGAAGAAAAATAGTGCTTAAAAACCAATGATTTAAACGAGTTGAGTGTTTTTGCGTATCGGATATCAACAGGAAGAGCGTTCCACAGTCGAATCGCAGTGACAGTAAAGGAAGAATCGTAAAAGGAAGAGGAGTGAGTGGGCATCGTAAGTTGACGGGTATTAGCGGAGCGAAGGTGACGGGAGTTGGGATCGTGAAGGAACTGGAACCGGTCTTTGAGATAGGAAGGAGAAGAGGGATTGAATAGGATGGTGTACAGTAGGTGAAGTATATGAGAATTCCGGCGAAGACGGATCGGCAACCACTTGAGTTTTTTGCGAAATTCAGAAACATGGTCATACTTGCGAAGGCCAAATATGAACCGTATACAGAGATTTTGGAGACGTTCAAGCTTATTAAGTTGCTCTTGATTAAGATTCAGATAGCTGGCGTTAGCATAGTCAAGTATAGGAAGAATAAGGGATTGAGCAAGCGCAACTTTGGTGGCTGTAGGAAGAAAATTTCGAAGCCTTTTTAGAGATCCAGTAGCTGCGAAAACTCTTCGACTTACTTCCGCCAAATGAGGATCCCAAGTTAAACCCTTATCTAAGACCACCCCAAGATTTTTTACTGTGTTGCTGTACTCCAGAACTGTATTGTTTAAAATCACGTTACCGATATTTTGGCGATTAATCCTGGCAAGCAATCTGGAACTACCAACAATCATAGCCTGGCTTTTTAAAGGGTTTACTCTAATACCGAATGCCTTACTCCATTTGCTGACAGCATTAAGGTTATTGTTGATCTCATTGATTCCGGCATTAAGCGAATCAGGCGGACTCTGAGTATATATCTGTAGATCATCTGCATAGAGGTGGTAGGGAGAAGTAAGGTTTTGTGATATAAGACTAATAAAAACTGAAAAAAGAAGTGGAGAGAGCACGCCGCCCTGCGGTACACCAGCAAGAACAGGACTCCAAGTTGAGTACGTATTATCCACACGAACACGTTGCCGGCGACCTAACAGGTAAGTACGAAACCACTCAATAACTGTTGGAGATATATTAAGAGAGCAAAGCACACCTAGCAGAATGTCATAATCTACATTGTTAAATGCATTACTGAAGTCCAGCAAAGTGAGTATAGTCAGCTGACCATTCTCCATGCCCCACCGCACGTCGTCAGTAATTTTGACAAGAGCCGTAACTGTGCTATGCCCCGGACGAAAGCCGGATTGGAAAGGATTAATTAGGGAGTGTTGGTGAAGGAAATGTGAAAGCTGTTTGTATACAAGCCTCTCCAGAACTTTAGATAGGAAAGGAAGGATGGAAATGGGCCTGTATTCAGTAAAGGAAATAGGTTTCGGATTTGTACATCAACATATGATATTATAAATTGATTTGATTTGATTTGATTTGATTCAAGTTAGTGTTAAGATCTGTCTATGTCTATCAATATTTTTCGAAACATGAGCCACTAATTTTCCTTTATTTTAATACGATATATGTGTAACTAAATACATACGATATTTTGCTATTTTAAATTTTACGATTAATCACATTATGACTCATTTTATGATTCTCATAAATTATTTATGTCACTTTTTGAGTCTCACAGTGCAGTGCAATAGGCACCGACCTTTACTCGAAGTGTAGACACGAACGAATGGATTTCCATCAGTAAATGTAATAGAATGAAACATTTTGTTTCCACAGACTTGAATCGGCTTCATTCATCAATGTATCGGCTCAGGTGGCTTTAGATTTGAACAATATTTTTTGCAAAATACACTGGATATTATTTTGAATGGCTGCTATTTATTTTATCTGTTGTCGATCGGTCAGTGGTAAGTCTGAAACTATAAGACATACAAAGACTATGTAAGGAAATATGTCATCGATTTTATGTAAAACAAAAACTGCATTCAAGGATTTAAAAAAAAAATACTCTCTACGGGAATTGAACCCGGATGTTTTGAAAAATAAAAGGTACTTTACTTATACCTAGAAATCGATTGTGTACTGGTATATCCTAGGCACTAAATGTAAATATTACTATGAAATTTCTACCACGACCATTTCTACCACGACTATTTCTACCACGTCTATTTCTACCACTTCGATTTCTACCACTCTCATTTCTACCACTCCCATTTCTGCCACTTCCATTTCTATCACTTCTATTTCTACCACTTCCATTTCTACCACGACTATTTCTACCGCGTCTATTTCTACCAGGACCATTTCTACCACGACTATTTCTACCACACCCATTTCTACCTCCTCCATTTCTACCACCTTCATTTCTACCACGACCATTTCTACCACGACCATTTCTACCACGACCATTTCTACCACGACCATTTCTACCACCTCCATTTCTACCACGACCATTTCTACCACTTCCATTTCTACCACGACCATTTCTACCACGACTATTTCTACCACGTCTATTTCTACCAGGACCATTTCTACCACGACTATTTCTACCACTTCCATTTCTACCACGACCATTTCTACCACGACTATTTCTACCGCGTCTATTTCTACCAGGACCATTTCTACCACTACTATTTCTACCACACCCATTTCTACCTCCTCCATTTCTACCACCTTCATTTCTACCACGACCATTTCTACCACGACCATTTCTACCACGACTATTTCTACCACGTCTATTTCTACCAGGACCATTTCTACCACGACTATTTCTACCACTTCCATTTCTACCACGACCATTTCTACCACTTCCATTTCTACCACGACCATTTCTACCACGACCATTTCTACCACGACCATTTCTACCACCTCCATTTCTACCACGACCATTTCTACCACTTCCATTTCTACCACGACCATTTCTACCACGACTATTTCTACCACGTCTATTTCTACCAGGACCATTTCTACCACGACTATTTCTACCACTTCCATTTCTACCACGACCATTTCTACCACGACCATTTCTACCACGACCATTTCTACCACGACTATTTCTACCACGTCTATTTCTACCACGACCATTTCTACCACGACCATTTCTACCACGACCATTTCTACAATGACCATTTCTACCATGACCATTTTTACTACGACCATTTCTACCATGACCATTTTTACTACGACCATTTCTACCACAACCATTTCTACTTCTCCAATTTCTACCACTACCATTTCTACCACTTCCGTTTTTACCACCCCAATTTCTACCATCCCAATTTCTACCACTACTATTTCTACCTGGACGGAGGGATGTTTGGATTTTCAACGCAAGATATACCAAACCGATTGAGATTAGTTTGGTACAGATTTTCTTTATATTTAGTAATATTAATACATAGGATATTTTTATCCCAAAAGTCGGGATAAACCGCGGGCCGTAGACTATATTTTATCTATTTTTATTATACACACCTATTTTGAAATAACGTGACTTATTAAATTCAGAATATCTGTAGCAGTAACTGAATCCATATATCCAATAAAAATATCAAAAATGATAGTCGATTACTTATCTTTAAAAAATACCAAATAAATGTCGTATTACCAGACGGCACACTAGCTATCAAGTATTCTGTGACGGCTCGGGTCGATGACCGCGCTCAGCTGTGTATCGCAGCGTTCGCCTGTTGTTCGGTGTAGAATAACAATAAAATTCGGCGGGATTTTGAAAAACTTTGACTTATCATAACTTTTTAAATAAAAGCAAAAGAAAAAAAATAACTTCACTATTATATTGTCACCCGTCGTTTACATTAGCTGTGTGTTTTTTTTTTTATTTAACACACATTGTCCCTCTGCTGGGCAAAGGTCTCCCCCAGACATCTCCAACTCTCCCGATCCTTCGCAGCAGTGTGATTAAGTATCTCAAATTCAAAATAGGGGTGTATAACAAGAAAAATCACAAAATACATTTAAATAATTAAAATGAAAAACAGGAAATTCATGTAAGTTAATATAGTAAGTAAATAAGTAATAGGGAAAATGAGTTAAGTACAAATAATACATAAGTATTTCCTAAATAATATCTAGGAACATCGTCACAAGAAACAGGAAAATACAGTAACAAAATAAGTAAAGGAATAAGACAGTAAAATTATAATTTACTAGCTGTGCCCCGCGGTTCCCGATCCCGTGGGAATGTGGGGATAAAATTATGCTAAAAACTTTCTCTTGAATTACTCTATCTATTAAAACAAACCGCATCAAAATCCGTTGCGTAGTTTTAAAGATCTAAGCATACATAGGGACATAGGGACAGAGAAAGCAACTTTGTTTTATAATACGTGGTGATGATACAAACATAATAATTATGTTATTTAAGCATCCTTTACATAATATGTCAAAGGGCTTCTTGTGTGTTGGCTTTGGCCCCATACTAGCTTGCCAAAAGACCGGGACTTCTTAATAATCCTGTGACTTGGAAATAATTCCATATTTTATTTGTTTCAGAAAAATCCGATGTCCCTGCTTCTATTCCTGATTCAAGAGATGCATGTTTCTAATTGACTACATGGTTCGTGTCTCATATCACCAACACGCTTTTCTCTAGCTGTGGTGATTATTATCCTTACTAATTTACAACACTACACTAATATTATAAAGAGGAAAGATTTGATTGTTTGTTTGTAACGAATAGGCTCCGAAACTACTGAAACGATTACAAAAATTCTTTCACCAATGAAAAGCTAATTTATCAGTGCGTGACATAGGATATATTTTATCCCCATATTCCCACGGGAATGGGGACTACGCGGGTGAAAACGCGGGGTGCCACTAGTAATATTATAAATGCGAAAATCACCCTGTCTATTCACGGCTAAACTATTGAACCGATTGACTTGAAATTTCGTACAAGGGTAGCTTATAGTCCAGGGGAGGACATATGTCCATGTTTTGTCCCGAATTTCTCACGGGATTTGGGAACTATGCGGGTTTAACCGCGGGCATAGTTAGTAATTATCTATTAGTGGTAGATTCAGTGACCTTCATAAGTGCCTCATTAAGGCCTTAATTGAATAATAAATGATTTTTGATTTGACTACATAAAACTATTCTAATAATTTAACCTTTATACACAGTCCCTTCTTTCTTTGCGTGTCGACTCATATTTTTGAGGACCAGAACTCGGCCACCGATATAACACTATCAGTGGCCTTGTAAAGGTCCTCGCGTGTGCAGGTGTAGGGACACGCACAGCAAGTTATTGGCCGTTGAGTCGTGGTGGAAGGATCGGCTAGTCTGCGTTACCGACTTGCCGTCCGCAGACCATTGCTCAGGGTGCGCCGCATGCTTGTTATATGCGCCACTCGGGGAGGCTCCTTCCGTGCACACCCGTAATTCGCAGTAATAAATGAATTATATTACTTGTGTAGTACTTACTTATAGATAAACTAAGTGTATTTATATAATGCTGTAGATTTATAAAACAATATTAATAATTATAATGTATAAAGGTTATCGCCCATATTGACATAAAATAATAAGGAAAATGTCTATAATTATTATTGTAAACTTGCTTAATAGATAACAATATATAACAAACAATAACTCGTGCGAAGCCGCGGTCAACAACTAGTATGAGATAAGATAATTTTAATGTCAAAAGTTAAAAAAACAAATGTAATTTTGTATTGCTAAGGAAAGAGTAAATATTTATTATTTTTATTTTAAGTCAAATTGTTATGAAAATAAAAACTGATATAATAATAGATTGCCTTTTTATTTTTATTATAATAAGCAGCGCCCCGCAGTTTCACCCGTAGTTCGCTCCCGTGAGAACGTGATCAAATTATACTAAAAACCTTTCTCTTGAATAACTCTATCTATTAGAAAACCACAGGGCAAAGGCCTTTTTCTCACTGATGATATTAGTATGAGAAGGAGCAGTTGTAATAACCACGCTTGCCAATCTCGAATCATATTTAAAATGGCAAATACGCATCGCTTAACCCAGAGACCAGAGAGAAACTGTGTCATGATTTATTGGCTTAAACATTTATCAAATAATATTAATCTAGGCTTAAAACAGGAATTGTATTACTCTGATCCAGGTATTGAACCCGGGACCCCAGGCTAGCAGGTTTTAGTAGCAACAAGTAATACAAACAATAACATTTTGTTAGTAAAGATGTCCAATAACCAGTTCTCAACGATAAGAAAAAACAAGAAATAACTCGTATTCATAATTATAAGGAAAACGCCATTTGTTCGCATGTGGCTGCGTTGAGACGCACTTGCTTAGTTCAATTTGAATATTTAAATTTTTATTTTATTATAAAAATAACAATGAAATAAAAAAAAACAATTTAAATAAAATAATTAAATTAAATTAAATAAAAAAGTAAAGGTGAATGACCAAAACACGACTAAAAATGTGGCAATCAATTTTAGTCCTTACTGTCTTGGCATTAGGTTGTAAATGTGACGATGAAGACATATATCCTTGTGATGGGAACAACCGGGTGGTTATAAATACCATCCCCGGAGTTTATCCCGGAGAAGAAAACCAGTATATCCTGACTGTGGCTCAAAATATTCAAGGAAACACGAAGATACAATTGAGATTTGATTCGGAGGCCAATTTGGAACTTGTGAGTATACCTTTTCTTTTTATTTATATAAGACTAATAGCACCTTACGGTTTCACCCGCGTAGTCTCTGTTCCCGTGGGAATACGGGGATAATCTATCCTATGTCACGCACTGATAAATTAGCTTTCCAATAGTGAAAGAATTTTTGAAATAGGTTCAGTAGTTTCGGAACCTATTCGTTACAAAGAAACAATCAAATCTTTCCTCTTTATAATATTAGTGTAGAAAAAAAATAGCTATGCCCCGTGAGTATTTACACAAATCATGAGCGTAGTAATTTTTTTGTAACTGCAAGAGGAAAACGTCATTTTATGCTCGTGTTTGAGTAACTACTTAACAAATAATGAGTAAAATACCTTATTTCAAAACAGTCTGAATGAGTGTGTGCGTAGTTTCTGATACCCTAGATACAAGTTACGAACTTAGGGGTCAGTTACTATAATGAGATGATGTAGTGCATGATTATGTTATGTTGGTAAAAAAGTTAAGTAAGAATCTATATAATTCCAAAGAACAATGGCTTCTCTCTCACCAATGACGATAAACCTGTTGCATGTAGGTGACTGCAAACTGAAGCCATGTTTAAAACATGCATCCTTAAATAGCTTGTTTGACCCTATCATTGTACATGCTAGACAGTCGAGGCGTCACACCGTAGTGACTGCTAAGTAATCTGTGGCGGTAATGACGCGCGAGTGTCATTATAGTTAAAGATAGCACAGTAATAGTGTTGAGTACTAGTAATCTCAATTGTATATGACCTTTGAGTCTAAGAGAAAAAACTCAAGCAAGTTTAGAGATATGAAATAAATAAACATATACTTACAGATTATATTATACAGAGTGTCCAGGAATCGATGTCGGATACTTTAAGGGGGTAAAATATGGTATTTTTAATCGACGCCTGCCATTTTCTCTTTAGAGAGATTTTGTAATGGAGATGGCGAGAAAATATCGGAATCGTGATTTGTCGACCCCCTTAAAGTGTCCGACATCGATGCCCGGACACCCTGTATACTTGACCGGTTTATTTGAGATGTGCAAACTGTTTAACAAGAAAAAATATATATCCTTATAACCAGAGATAACAAATAGGATATACTTTTTATCCCAAAAAAAATTACCTCTATTTTGTAAATTTGCGGGACAGGGCTAGTTAAATAAGTTGAAGTTAACTAATAATATCACAAAGGATACTTTTTACCCCGAAATTTCCAAGGGATTAAGATTAATGTGGGTAAAACCACGAAGAACAGTTAGTCACAAATTAGTCAAAGTAGTTTGCTTGTTCCATAAACTTTGTTGAGAACTGTATTTTTGCAAAGCCATTTTGGTTCAGGTTTTAAGCATTAAAAAACAACAGTTAACTTACAAAAGTGACGTCAAAATAAGACAGGTTTTTTCAAAACGTATTTTTCTTGCAAAACTCATTAAAAATATTGGAATTTCAACCTTGTGTGTTACAAAATAAAGTCTAGTATTCAATGAGATATATGTATTTTGCACTGTGGGAATCCCAGCGTTACAAAACTATTAATTATAGTTTAGTAAATGACCTTTATTCCTTTGACTTAAGTACTAGTACGAGTATATTGATAATTAATTAATAACGTCATTGAGACAAAATGGCGGAAAATATGACAAAAAATATTTGATTTAATAATACCAATAGTTTACCATTGAGACCACAATTGACTAAATAGAATTACCATTGGTCAAAATTATTTCAAGCCCAATTTGACTAATTTGCCAATGATATTTTTTTTTTTAACCCAATTTGGCTAATTTGCCAAGGACCTTTTTCAAATCCATTTTGACTAATTACCATACGTATTTGTTTTGCTATTTTTTTAAAAATGTTTAAAATTTATATTGGTATAACTATCGATGACCTCATGATAGCTGTTTTGTTTATGATGGAAACTTAATCGGTGAATGTAACGGACTAACCAGATTTACATATTGTTTGTTTATTAATTGAAGAAAGAAAGTTAAAATGAAGAATATAGTTTTATAGTTATTTGCACTCAAATTATTATAATTAACGGGATATTTACCATGCACATTATTTATTTCGAGTTGTTCATGTTCATCCGTAATCATGGCGCTTGCAACACCGTCGAAATATCGGAAACTCGAAACAAATAATATAAGTACATGATGAATATCCCGTTAATCATAATAATTTGAACAATTAAGAAATAAAATATACTAAAAATAATTAATATACTGTACGTTTCTTTAGTCCTAAATAAAAACTAAAACGAGAATTCATACTGAGTATTATGGGCACTTTTAATCTGAGTCTAATTGGGAAAAACTTACACATAAACATACACACAAATAGTCTTTTTACGCCTGTGAAAATGCATAGAGCTGGTGGTATGCAGC
Source organism: Timandra comae (assembly GCA_958496195.1). Lineage (NCBI taxonomy): Eukaryota > Metazoa > Arthropoda > Insecta > Lepidoptera > Geometridae > Timandra > Timandra comae. The sequence goes on along the minus strand of OY292377.1, from coordinate 8,167,129 downwards.
ATTTTCACAAAGAGAGGGAGATTTTCGAGAGCCGAGAACGGAAGGACTCACGGTGGTTATGTGGGGCTCTCCCAGCCAGAAGAACTGGGCCTAGCCAGTGACTTTCCTCTACGTGACATTGGGGTGCAGAAGGATCCCACAGGGGATAACGCTACCACGACACTGTTGGGGTGGCACACACAAATAGCCTGGAAACACCTAAAAACTGATATTAAAAATAATCAAACTTCATACAGTAATCTGACCAAATAATATCGTAACACACACAGAGTAACCGAAATCAAAACTGTCTTACTGAGGAAATTTAGCCACTTCACTGCATAGTATAAAACAAAGTCGCTGTCGCTATCTGTCTATCCCTATGTATGCTTAGATCTTTAAAACTACGCAACGGATTTTGATGCGGTGAAACTCAAGGGGAAGGCTTTATCATAATTTTATCACCGCATTCTCACGGGAGCGGGAACTACGCGGGTAAAACCGCAGGGCGCTGGTAGTACATACCAAAACAGCATGAATACCAGGATCATTATGGTTCCGGGTTCAAGTCCTGACTGTGGCGAAAATTTTGAATGCATTTTTCAAAATACTACAAAAATTGTGTGAAAACACTTTAAAAATAAATTCAATTAAGCATGAATACCTTTCTTCCTTGTCTAACCATACATTTTTACTTACCAGGCCCACGGCGCCCAGGCTAGCCTGAGAGCGTCCCAGAACACAGCGACCATCAACGTGTTCAAGCGATCCCCGCTCGGCGTGGGGCTGAGGGTCCAGGGAGACCCCTACGGCTCCCTGCCTTACTTGAGGAGTCTCATCATCAACTCCGTCGAGTACTGCGAGTATCCGCAGAGTGTGAGTATTTGTTTTATCTAAATCTAGGTTAAGGCCTTATTCCACGAGATTAAATTCAGATGTTCTAAATAAATAAAATAAAAAAGAGGAAAAGTTAGCCAAGATTAGGCTACATAAGCCAAATAAAAGATTGGGAAGTGAAAAAGGCTGCTTTGCAGATGGAAAGAGTTGCACCTGTTACATAAACAAGAGCAAGGTAGGTATATAATATACATTATAGAGATTTCTGACAAACATATCTATTTATTTTGACTAGGACCTTACAATGTCCCAATGTTCCCACTAGTTGAGCTGACCAGTTCAGCTTACTGAACTTTAGTTGATCTGGTCAACTGACTCTGTTATAGACCAGAGTCAGTTGACCAGATCATAAAACATATAGATGTTTTAGCATGAAATATTCCTATCTATCTATGATTAACTAGTACTTCCCGCAGATTTACCTTTATTTTTTGTATAAAATCACTGACACTGAGTAATTGATAAACGCTATAAACCAGTAGATCTATAGGAAAAGACACATCAATGTTTCCTAATTCGAAGATATTTTTTGCGGAGGTTAAACTCAAGGAAAATAAAAACACACAAACACGAGTAAAACCAGTTCCATCTCAAAATGTTATAAGGAAAATTATCGAATTATTAGTAAAATATATTGGTATCGCACGTTAGTTTGCAAAATGACAAAAAAATAATGAAAATTATGAGCAGGATTAAGATACCAAAAAACCTTTAGAGCGAAAAACAGTTTGTAAAAAAATATCATTTAAATTAAAAATAAATCTAGAAGTACTTATATAGAAATTAATTTAAAACCGTTGTGCCCTTCCATCTGCAAGCTTGCGAGCTCCCACAAAGCATTAGACAAAGTTACGTTTCCCTACCTAGTTTCATTATTTTTGTGGCCATTGAAACAAAAGAAGAAAAATAATGAAAGACTGGGCAATTAATAAAAACTTAAAATCTCTATATTTTCAGGGTTACCTGGACTTCCTTACTGGAGGAACCTCAAAGCCTGTGTCCGTGGGAGGCAGCGTCCACCCAGTGGAGAGCGGAGGATGTGGAAGACGCAAGGTGGACCACACCGAGCTCATCGTGAACGGGTACCCGTCCAAGCCCGGGGACTGGCCGTGGCATGTCGCTCTGTTCGAGTTGGAGGGAAACTCACTCACCTACCGCTGTGGAGGCACACTCATATCGAGAACTGTAGTCCTTACTGGTACGTATTATGGACTATTTTTCTTTAACGTCTTCGAAACCTTTCTTATTCTTCTTTGCGTGCTGACTCATATTTTTGAGGCCAGAACACGGCCATAGTACTATCAGTAGCTTTGTAAAGATCGTCTTCCTCCATCTTATCTCTTCCTTTTTCGAAACCTTTGACTCTCTGGATATCAAAAACTAGCTGTGCCCAGTGATTTGACTGCGTTAGCTCCTCTTCTGTTAGTCTTACCTAATGATATAATATCTTATAACTTTCAACAATAAATGGCCTATTCAACAATGGATCAATTTATCAAATCGGACCAGAAGACCAAGTTCGGGTCGGTCGAATTCACACACAACTTTATAGTGTCTTGGTGTGTGCAGGTGTACTAAGTATAACTTGAGAAAAATGGTGTTGATTGTAATGTTGTACTTTCAGCGGCGCATTGCGTTAAGCGCACAGACTCAGTGATGAACCCAGAAGGGTTAAACGTTCTTCTTGGAAAACACAATCTACTCGGCGGAGATATATCTCCACAAGAAAAAGAAGTAAGTGATGATTTTTATTTATTTATATGATCAAGTGATGAGAGTCAAGAGGTGGTCACTTGATGGTAAGCAACACGCCTGCCCATAACAGACACAGTGTATGACACTGAACTGCGCTCATCACCCCAAGACATCAGTTGGTGAGTCTCCCATTACAGACACAGTGTACAACACTCTACAATGCTCGTCACCTCCGAGTCGTCAGTTGGTGAGTCTCGTGTGCCCAGTAATATCACTGACTACATTGTTCTTTAAACTGGAACACAGTAATGTTAATTCACTACTGTTTGGCTGCATAATATTTGGCCATGCGGTAGTACCAAATCGTGTATCGTGCAAGAGTTCTACCTGGGTTTATATTCTCACAAACCTAATAATAGTAGTATTACTCGTAAGTGAAATCCTGTTTTCTAATCATAATCATCATCAGCTCATATAAAATGCCCTCACCGAGGGGCTAGAGCCTACCCTGCATAAGGGCGATAAGGCCTTTAGTCGACCACGCTGGTGGTGACGAAATTGACACGTCCCCAAAGTGCGGGTTGGTCGCCTTCACACATCGCCCTCAGAAATCTTTCCTCATTATCAATGTAAGAGCTGTTGCTCTTGTGTGTGTAACAGGTGCAACTCCCTCCATCGGCACCTATCTAAGGCGGCCTCCTTCACCTCCTTATGAGTGAATATCCCGGCCCCTAAATTTGCGTGGCAACTATGAAATCGGTACTAAAAAATATAGTTATAATGTTTAAAACTTTTTTTTTGGTTAGATGAAATAGTCACCTATGTGAGGCACTAAATATTTCATTACTGGGATTAATAGGTACTCCAGAAAAAAATGTTAAACCTCGAAATCTTTCATCGCCGTGTCTGTCCACAACTCACCTTGATGTGTATTATACCTCCTTGATGAAAACCTATTGGTTGAATACATTGAAATCTAGTTTTATATGATACTTGGATAGTTAAGGTATTGTTACGGAATACACTTAATCAAATATTTAAACAATACAACGAATGGTTACTAGAAAAACATTTGTCCCAGAACTTCCTTTCATCGCCATGTCAAAAACATTTTTAAACATATTGTTCCAACTAAAGACTTGCGTCTCCTTCTCTGTGTGCTTAACGTTGCCCAATAGTACCGCCTCAGTGCTCGACGTGGAAGGACGTGTCCACGTGCCTGCGTTTTCAAGCTATAAATTTAAGTGTATCCCATTTTTGTTACAGGACATTTTTTCTTTCATCGCCGTGCATAGGTATACCTTCTATTGGAACAAGTTTATACTCTTGATTGAGCATTCGATAGAATGCCCATACTCTTCTGTTTATTTGTGAATTGTTTAGTTCTTAGGATACCTAATAGATTTTATGTAATTTTAAATTTTCGACTCGTTTCTCATCGCCATGCTTTCATTTCCGTGGTTTCCATAGCAAATATTTGCTATGGCAATGAAAAAAAAGACACGGCAATGAAAAAAATTTCATTGCCGTGTCTTTTAAAACAAATTACTTTCATCGCCGTGGCCAGGTCTTTCATTTCCGTGACTTATATTTTCATCGCCATGGTATGATTAGGCAAGGAAAACATATTTACATACCTGTGATACAGTGTACCGAATATTGACAGTACAGTAATCGTCACGTAATATCTCTGCAATACGACAAAAGACTTAAGTAAAGACTTATAAGTACAGTAAATAACTCATTTGTATTTACTGTACTCCTTCTAGCTCTTTTTCTTGATTCCTTAAGATCGTGTCCGTTCTGATGCACTGTAATTGAGTCGTGTACCAGCCGTTCCACTCCGCTCTGTCTTTGGCTCTTCTCAGAGCTGGTAATTGAGAGCCCTGTTATTGCCTTGATCAGGTTTGACCAACGGGTAGGTCGGGTAGGTCTACATTTCCCGCCACAACCAGCTTGTCCAGGCTGTATGACCGCTGTAGCTCCAAATGTGACCAAAGTAGGTCAGGACTCGTAGGTAACATATCGTAGACAGTCTTGTTTACTACTTATTCGTACGTCTCGCTGTTAACGGTATGTGTGGCATCCTTCTCCAGCACCACATCTCGAAAGCCTTAATCTTTTTTCGATCTACAGCGCGTGGATAGACCACGACTCACAGCCGTATAGAAATATCGAGAATACCTGAGATCTAATTAGTCTCATCTTTGTTACGTTTAGAGATGGTTTGGACATTCCAGATTATCAACATTTTGCTTATTGCTTGCCCATCTCCACACAAATTTGAATCTCTTTCTCGCAGCCTCTCTGATTACTGATCGTTCAGCCTAGGTATACAAACTTGCTCATGAATTCCAGGTCTGACAATTCTCCTGTGCGTGTGATCTGTTCAGCTCGGTCAGTGACCATAACCTTTGTCTTCGACTTGTTGACCCAAAGTCCTACTGTCTCGGTTTTGCGTTCTACTATGCTGAACATTTCAGCAAGTTCGTGCTCAGAGGATGCGACCAAAGTAGTGTCATCTGCATATCGAAGGTTGCTCATCTTGTTTCTGCCAACAGTAATGACTCCCTCCCACCCTTTTAAGGCTCTGCTGCTCATATAGTTTCTATAGTTATCATGGTTATTAGCACTCAAATTATTATGATTATACAGCGTTGAAATATTTCGAGTTTCCAATATTTCAACGCTGTTGCAAGCGCCATGATCACGGATGAACTCTCCTACTTATATTTCGTATATCCTATAGTATTCGCCATAGATGTTAAATAGAAAAAGGAACTCTTTTTCAGCCTGCTCATCCGGGATGATATGCAACATAATCTTACTGGCATGCGACTGCCCGAAGGAAAAAGTTCGTGTGATCGACCTAGCCTCTCTTAAATATTGTGTCTCGGCCGCACTAGCACGCGGGATGGATATGTAATTCTCTACAATTGTGCAATCATTTCCATACTCATAGGTTCTGGGCTTTGGCAGATCATTGATATGCAACAGGACAAGTGTTGCAATGAGTACTAACCCTTGGGGAACACCGGCATTAATCGCCATTTGATCGGACGAGCATCCATCAAGAACCACCCGTATCGATCGATCTTGCAAGAAGTCCGATATAAACCCACACAAACTAACAGGCAGACCGTATGATGAAAGCATGCTTATAAGGCACGTAATTTTGTGGACCCCTTCTTGAGCAGGGGGATCAAAAGCGATTCTTTTCAATCTTTAGGCCATATATCATAGGGGTTTTATGTTAATCTTATTAAGAAATTCGATCAATTATTATCATTCGATGTGGCGTAGATAACCCGTCTGGGGGAGTATGCCTCTCCTTCTCGGAGACAGGCGTGTATATATTGTATGTTAGGATAATATAATACTCATGTCAGTATATAAAAAAAATGTTTTATGTATGGATTTTCATTTCCGTGGTGATTCTTTCATTACCGTGGGACAGTTCTTTCATTGCCGTGGACGCTTGTTTCATTGCCGTGCCCGCATGTTTCATCGCCGTGGCATGAAATTTTTAAACTTGTGTTATTCGTTAGTTTTTTAAGTAATCAGCTTGATAATAAGCAAGAATACATACATTATCAAGAAGTATAATAAACGCTAATTACTTTTGAAAAAAACTTAAAAACAAAAAAATCCACGGAAATGAAGATTTTTGGGCACTTGTTGAAATTCACTCTTATACGACACGACACCGACCTTATCCTTTATCTGGCTCATGTAACTTCTTGGCCGACACCTTCCTCTTCTTCCTTCCACTTTTTCCTTCAGGATGTTAATAATGAGTCATACATTATTTTTCAGGTATTAAAAATTGTAGTCCACGATGGATTCCAAAAGCAGCTACTTCACAATGATATAGCGCTTCTAAAGTTGAAGACCGAGGCTGTGTACTCGAACTATGTGCAACCAGCCTGCCTTTGGTCGGCTGCCAGTGCTGACAGATATGGGGGTGCCCAAGTGTTTGGAACTGTAAGTTTACATATTAAACTGCCTCACAGTCAGACATAAGCGGTATTCGCTACCACTTGCGGCAGAGAAAACCCATGCGGTTATATTACTGCCCACACCAAAGGTAACCTAAGCGAAACCCGTGCTGTATGTACCTTTACCCAAAGCGGTCGCGAATGCCGCTCAAAGCTAAATAGCGAGACTAAAGAACAGCAATTGACTCTTATAAAGATATAAGAAGATAGATGATGATGATGATGATTATTTCCAGGTAGCAGGATGGGGTCTAGACCACACCAATAACTTAAATCCAGTGCTCCAGCAGGCCACGATTCCCATGATCCCTGAAAGTACCTGCATGAGGACAAAACCTGATTTCTACAGCAGAATTCTTACCGATCAAAAGTTTTGTGCAGGATATAGGAATGGTAAGAAAACTATCACAATTTTTTAAATTTACAATTTGTTTCAAATGTTGTTACACATCAAAACCAGTTTTAGAGTATTTTTGAAGAATTGATGTTTCCAAAAGCATGCTTCGAAACTACTTAATCGATTTCAAAGCTATATTATCAACGAGTAACATAGAATATGTTTTATCCGTATTCTCATGAGAACGGAAATTGCGCGGGTGAAACCGCAGAGCGCTACTATTTCTAATATACATACTACACCATCTCATTACAGTAACTGACCCCTAACTAAGTTCGAAACTTGTATCTAGGGTAACAGAAACTACACACACACACACATTCAGACACACCCAGACCAAGATAAACATTTTTGGTTCACAAAAATGTATGTGGTTGATCACCCTCTACCAAGATGTAGCGGTAGAGGTTCTACCCACTAAAACCCCCCGGAGCCATTTGCCAATGCGCACGAGTGCCTGCCAGCGGTGAAGTTGTAAGCAGCAGATATACTCCATATCTGCTGCTTATATTTTGACCCCGCACGGCAATCAAACCAACCTTACGGATTGCAGTCCGCCACCTTTTTGCCATCTCTCTTATATAATCTTCATTTACAGGAACATCAGCCTGCAACGGAGACAGCGGTGGTGCCTTCACAGTGTTCGTCCCGGATTCCCCCGGGTCCACAGTGGGGTCCTACCACGTCAGAGGCATCGTGTCGACTACCGTGTCTCGCCCGGGCGATGACAAGTGTGACCCTAACTACTATGTAGTGTTTACTGATGTATCTAAGTATAATGACTGGATCGCCCGTAACATAAATTAGGTTGTGATTAGTAGTTATTGAGTAGTTAGTAATTATTTTAATACCACTTTCTAACTAGAACTTTTTTTTGAACTTGGTTTGAAGAGATTTCTGAAGAAGGTTTTCTTTGAAGAAGATATTTCAGCCGTTTCTTTTATTAAAATCCATATTGATGATGAATTGAAAACACTTTAGGTTTACAAATATGTATTGATAGCTGAAACATACTCTTAGATAAGCATTAAAATAAATTAATTACATTTTTAAACTGAAGTTTTATTTAGCTATTAATATTTCAGCAGGAATTTTTCAAATTAAGCTCCAAAAGTGTGAAATAATATATAATATTTTATGCAGGGAAGACCGCGAGCCACAGCTAGCTTACAATAAAAACGATAAAATGTTTTGATTAAAGACTGATTATTTGTAGAAAGTATTTGAAATGTAAAGAATTTGAATTCGGAACTCTTACGATGAAGGAAAACATCGTGAGGAAACTTGCACATATCTGCGAAGAAATTCTAAGGTTGTGTATGATGTCGACCAACCCGCACTCGGCCTGTGGTCGACTAAGGTTTTATCACCCTAATTCAGGGGTAAGCTCGAGCCTCTCGGTGGGGGTAGGGATATAACATAACATAATCATTCACTACATCATCTCGTTATAGTAACTGACCCCTAACTAAGTTCGAAACTTGTATCTACGGTATCAGAAACTACGCACACACTCATTCACACACACACTCAGACCGAGATAATTGAGTTATTTACTTTTAAATTTGAAATCTACTTTTCCTGTATCAAAAACAATTTTATAAGTAACAAAGCATCATTAAATTGCAAACAAACTAATAACAACAACAAGCAAACTAATGTTAAATGGCACCGTTTTTGAAAGGACGTTTTAAAAGAAGTTAGTTTAGCGCTGAAATATCCTGTGACCGTTAATTACAGCGGAAACTGAAACGTTTTACGTCACTTTGAATTTCCTGAAGATTGTCCCACTGGAAACTTCACCGTACACACTTCGATAAGTATTGACACCATGCGTCTACGATTTTTGGGGACATTTTTTTACACACAGAACCTTAAATATTTAAAAATAATTTATGATTGTAAAATTATGTTATTACTAAAATATTATTTGGTATTTCTATGACTAATTAATTAGTCATTCTTTTTTTACTCGATATGGGTTCAGTTAATGAATCAGATATCCTCAAATTAATAAGTCTTCTACAAAAAAAATAGTGGTGTATCCTCTTCTTTTTTTTCACTCTAATGCATTTTGTTATTAAGATTATTCAGGGTGATTTTAAAATCATCAGCATCTTTTTAACCTAGACACTATTAAAATTAAATATTACTGATGTAATTTACTACTTCTGCTTACTTTTTTTCGGCATAGCGGGCTGCAAAAGATTTTTAGATGTGATGCAGCTCGCTACGCCACACACTACTTGCGTTATAAATAAGTCAGTTTTATTAATTTTATAAAACAAAAAAAAAACGTGTTTTTATATATTTTTCCAAATCTTTCTGACAGACTCATTAGAATATCATTTTGTTCCCTATTGGCATAATTTTAAACTGAGATCTTACTTATGATTACAGGTTGGGTGACAAAATTCAAATCGGACTTATTTAATTTTATTAGTCGACATCCCTATTTGCCCGATATATTTTTTACTAATACAGAATATCCCACTGTTTCGCAAACTATATCCACCCTACTCGGAGGTACCAGCATTTCTTGTGCCGGCGCTCGCTGGACTTCCGCATAACTTGGTTCAACTAAAACGGGGACCTTTGATTTCTTTTTACTTAATTTTGTACGATGATGGACACTTTCGTTACGTCATTATTTCTTTTTTATAAGTCTTTGGATTTGATTGTCGACCTCGATTTATATGTGGGTCAGATTAGGGCTGATTTATACTATACTATTGGCGCCCGGCGGAATCACCCGCATAGTTCCCGTTCCCGTAGGAATATGGGGATAAAATGCTAAAAACCTTCCCACTGAATCACTCTATCTATTACAACAAACCGCATCAAAATCCGTTGCGTAGTTTTAAAGATCTAAGCATACATAGAGACATAGGGACAGAGAAAGCGACTTCGTTTTATACTATGTAGTTGATGATATACTTTCTATGTACTGTTAGATATAAGTATACTGCAAATGTTTTTTTAAAGTCAATTTAACTAGCCTTGGATTTGGAGGCACTTCACTAATACGAGTATTATGAAATTCAGCGAATAGTGTAAAACAAAGTCGCTTCCCTCTGTCTGTCCCTATGTAAGCTTAGATCTTGAAAACTACGCAACGGATTTTGATGCGGTTTCTTTTGATAGATAAAGTGATTCAAGAGGAATGTTTTTAGAATAATTTTATCTTTGGATCTTCACGGGAGTGAGAACTAGGCGGGTCAAATCGCGGGGCGCTGCTAGTACGATATGAAAAGAGAGACATTTTCAAATTATAAACGAGAAAAAGAGAACCATTATCAAGAATCAGAAACAAGTATTACTAAATTCAAAGCACTTGAAGGTAACTCTTTCCTCGACACCAAAAAACCAAAAAATCGAGATTTCTCCAAACCTTTACATAACACCGAAAACTTTTTGTTGCCATTCATAAAAAATTCAACAGAGCAAACCGAAACGAGTATTGCCATATAAAAAAAAGCATCGAACCGTTTTTCCCTAGTTTATTTGGGTATTTCTCCCGAAACAAAGGGTAAAAATAATATAAAGAGAAGTAGCATGTGTCATAGGGCAGAGATAACTTTGTATTGGCAATACTTAGGGATAAACAGATGATGCTTCAGGGAGTCGCGGTGATGTAAACGTATTTGATATCAAATTTGTACTTGTATCGAGAATTCGAAAGTGTAGTCCCGTTTTCATTGGGAATTTGACAGGCCTTACCTTGCCGTAACACAGTTTCTAACTAGCACGGGAGGTAATGTCCTGATAATTGCATTTAATATATTATTATTGTAACAAAAAGTTATAAATAAATTGAATTGAATTGAATTTCCATTAGCCATTGATGTACAAAAAATAAAAACAAATTATTAAAAATAATATGTATCTATTTATATAAAACCTTACTATAAGTTATAAGTATAATAGAACTCCCCGCGGCTTCACCCGCGAAGTTCCCGTTCCCGTGGGAATTTTGGGATAAAAAGTATCCTATGTGTTATTCTGATGTATAAGCAAGATTATTGTAAAGTTTCATTAAAATCCATTTAGTAGTTTTTGCGTGAAAGAGTAACAAACATCCATACATACAAACTTTCGCCTTTATAATATTAGTAGGATAAGATCCTACTCATGTAGTTCCTATCAAAATCTTCAGAATTTAGAAACATATTATGTGGTTTTACACCTAACTATATCTTAAATTCTGCAGTAAAGTTGTTTGTATTAAGGCAAACCGATTAACTTTACATATAGTTAGAATATTAAAATAGTACCGAATACTCGTACATTAACGGTAATAAATCGAGCTGTCATAACTTAAATCCCCGTATTTTAAGTTATCTTAAAACCAAACCTTAAAGATTTGTTTAAAACAAGTTTTGAAATAATATTTAAATGTAGATTTTGGAAATGTTAACAATATTTTTTAGCTTTTTACTTTACTGTAATTTAACTATTTTTAACATAACATAATCATTCACTACATCATCTCATTATAGTAACTGGCCCCTAACTAAGCTCGAAGCTTGTATCTAGGGTATCAGAAACTACGCACACACTCATTCACACACACCCAGACCGAGATAAACATTTGTGGTTGACACAAATATTCACCCCGCACGGGAATCGAACCCGCAACCTTACGGATGGCAGTCCAGCATGGTGACCACTCTGCCATCGAGGTCGTCATTATATATTGCTTTCTTTTTATTTTGATACGAACTACGGTTAATAAGGGTTTGATCCATACTGTACCTAGATAAATAATTCGCGGTGACCCTATCAAATGATCGAAGTCTTTTCTCACTCACATTTTGAAATTCAATTAAGAGTACCGAAGGCAGCTAATAAAACCTAGTGTGAAGGAAGTTAATATGTGCTACCTCCGCCCCGCGGCGTGGACTATAAAAATATATTGAAACATATTGTAGTAAGAAGCAGGTGTTTGAGAACGTTGTTAAAAACGCGCGGCTCAAAGGGGCTTTAGAGCGCTGCATGCATAATGCTACGTTAGGGACGGTTTACACTATACGGATTATATTACTAGAAACTTATATTACAAGAACTGTGAACTGATTGTTGAGATTAAGATTGTTGTTATTTGTTTTGTTTATTAAGATTGTATATTTTTGACAAAATCAGGCAGAAAAATAGTAAAATATGTTTAGTTCGTGAAAACCTCAATAGATGGCGTTGTTCAGCAATATATTAAAACACGCAAACGTTTTACGCCGGTTTCTTCCCTAATGTGTACGTACACACAGAACTAAATTTCAATATACATATTTTGGCAACTACAATTTTTGAACAAGGGTTGTTAGAAGCTATCAAATAGCGACTACAACCCTTCATTATTATTATCTACTAGCTGCGCCCCGCGGTTTCACACGCGTAGTTCCCGTTCCCGTAGGAATTTAGGAATGAAAAAAAGATGTTGGCCAATTCTCAGACCTACTGAATATGCTCACAAAATTTCATGAGAATCGGTCAAGCCGTTTCGGAGGAGTATGGCAACGAACATTGTGACACCAGAATTTTATATATAAAATTATATCAGTATGTGTACAAGCCACATTACACATAGTAACAAGGTTCACGTTAATAACAAACGCAGTAACTTTATGAGATCCTGTTATGTTACAGCGAGCGCTACTAATGTACCGACGGTGCATCTTGTAATTATGTTATACTTGCGGCGCCCCGCTGCTTCACCTGCGTAGTTCCCGATCCCGTAGGAATATAGGGATAAAATATAGCTATGTTACTGAGGGTAAATGTAGCTTTCTATCAGTGAAAGAATTTTTAAAATAATTGGTAAAGTAGTTTTTGAGTTTATTCATTGCAAATATACACACAAAAATACATATATTTCTACTTTATTATATTACTAGCGGTGACCCGCGGTTTCACCTGCGTGGTTCCCGTTCCCGTAGTAAAATGCTAAAAACCTTCCCACTGAATTATTCTATGTATTAAAACATACCGCATTAAAATCCGTTGCGTAGTTTTAAAGATCTGAGCATACATAGGGACATAGGGATATAGGGACAGAGAAAGCGACTTTGTTTTATACTATGTAGTGCTAATGTAGATTTTTATGTAAATGAAGAGTATCCTTATAATGCTACGGGGATATTCTTATAAATGGGCTATCTAACACTGAAATATTTTTTCAAATCGGACGAGTAGTTCCTGAGATAAGCGCGTTGAACCAAACAAACAAACTCTTCAGCTTTATATATATTAGTATAGATATAGACTGATTTCATTCATTATTAAATATCACATACCAAAATTACTTTATAAAGCGTTATTTATGACAAAATCAGGCAGAAAAATAGTAAAATATGTTTAGTTCGTAAAAACCTCAATAGATGGCGTTGTTCAGCAATATATTAAAACACGCAAACGTTTTACGCCGGTTTCTTCCCTAATGTGTTCTGTGAGAGACTGCGTTTGTGATGTCCTCCCTTTATGTAAATTGTCCTTTCGAATTTTTGAACAAGGGTTGTTAGAAGCTATCAAATAGCGACTACAACCCTTCATTATTCTTATCTATATTCTAAATATTGACGACCGAGGGGTGTAGTTGGTAGTGACCCTGCCTATGTCATAAGTTACGGACTCGATTCCCGTTCTAGACAAATAACATAACATTCACTACAATAATAAATGTATAAGCATTCACTACATCATCTCATTACAGTAACTGACCCCAAACTAAGTTCGTCACTTGTATATAGGGTATCAGAAACTACGCACACACTCATTCACACACACACCCAGACCGAGACAAACATTTGTGGATCACACAAATATTCACTCCGCACGGGAATTGAACTCGAAACCGTACGGATGGCAGCTCGGCATGGTTACCACTCTGCCAGCTGGTCGTCATAAAAAAAATATGATAGATATATAACATAAAATTAATATTATAAACGCGAAAGTTTGGATGGACGGATGTTTGTTACTATTTCACGCAAAAACTACTGAACCGATTTATAATAAATTAAGTAAAGATGTTCCTTATAACTGGGAATATTACAACTTTTATTTTTGAGAAAAAATTGTTGAAATCCGAATCAATAACACATGGGATACTTTTTATCCCAAAATTCGCACGGGATTAGGATTTACGCGGGCAAAACCGCGGGGCACAGCTAGTATAATATTGTAATAAATTGATTGATTGATTTCAATTATTTTTTGTTGTAACTTAATAGAATTACAAAATTAAGCTGAACAATAATAAAATATGTTTAGTTCGTGAAAACCTCAATAGATGGCGTTGTTCAGCAATATATTAAAACACGCAAACGTTTTACGCCGGTTTCTTCCCTAATGTGTTTCGTCGTTCGAGTCACTCCAGATTGTTGGATCACAGTACTAAATTTCAATATACATATTTTTGTATCTACAATTTTTGAAAAAGGGTTGCTAGAAGTTATCAAATAGCAACTACAACCCTTCATTATCGTATGTATATTTTTAACCCCCGACGCAAAAAGAGGGGTGTTATAAGATTGACGTGTCTGTGTGTGTGCGTATGTGTGTGTGTGTATCTGTCTGTCTGTGGCATCATAGCTCCCGAACGAATGAACCGATTTCAATTTAGTTTTTTTGTATTAAAGGGGACTTATGTGCGAGTGTTCCGTTAAAAAGTTATGGGGGTTTGAAAGTAATTGTGTGGGGGGTTCTAAAATTATTAATTTAATGTTATGTTTACTAGCTGTCCTCCGCGGTTTTACCCGCATAGTGCCCGATCCCGTGGGAATCTAGGCGAGCACGCTCCATCTTAGGCTGTATCATCGCTTTTTGCAGTCAAGTGCAAGCCTATTCTGGGTAAAAATAATAATTTCGGGATAAAACGTAGTATATGTCCTTCCCCGGACCATGATCTACCCTTATACCTTTCACAGTAAGTAAAATAGTCAAATACCTATTTGACATAAAAATCCTTCTTACTAATATTATAAGTTAATGGTAAGTAAGGTTGCGGGTTAGATTCCCGTGCGGGGTGAATATTTGTGTGAACAACAAATGTTTGTCTCGGTCTGTGTGTGTGTGAATGAGTGTGTGCGTAGTTTCCGATACCCTAGATACAAGTTACGAACTTAGTTAGGGGTCAGTTACAATAATGAGATGATGTAGTGAATGATTATGTTATAGTAATAGGAAATAATGTTTGTTACTTATCCACACAAAAACGACTAAATCGATTTAGATTAATCGATGTTCCTTATAACAAAGAATAACACATAGGATACTTTTTAATTCGAAATTCCCATGGGATTGGGATTCACGCGGGTAAAACTGGGAGGCGTAGCTAGATACCAATAACTGGAACAAATTTCAAAGCAGAAATACCCTTTATTTCCGCACACTTGAGCCTGCGATAATGAAGTCATATACATAATATTATTTAGCAATCCCGTTTCCGTGTTGTATAATTGTGTTTATCCTGTATATCCCATATGAGCGGTACCAATTCGTTCCTTATTCAAGTGAGTTTTTTAACATAGAAAGTGTAATGAGAAAATGTTGGGAAGACTGTTATTTTGAATTTTGTTGGTTATAGGGAATTACAGGGAATACTATAGAGTAAAAGTAGGGAAGTGGTTAAAGCCTTCGACTTTTATGACGACCTCGATGACAGAGTGGTCACCATGCCGGACTGCCATCCGTAAGGTTGCGGGTTTGATTCCCGCGTGGGCAGTCACGGATTACCTTAATCAAATTAAGCAATTGCCTAGGGCACCACGTCTGGGGGGTCACCAGAAAACTTCTTAGTTGACATAAAGATAAGGGGTTAATATTTGTGTGAACCACAAAAATGTTTGTCTTGTTCTGCGTGTGTGTGTGAATGAGTGTGTGCGTAGTTTCTGATACCCTAGATACAAGTTACGAACTTAGTTAGGGGTCAGTTACTATATGTATAGTTGAGTATATTATACCCAATATCTTTCTAAAAAAACTGTATTATTTTAAACAAAGTTGATTAACCTTAAATATAATTATATAAAATTATCTATAACTAAATTAAATTGGAAACTTTTGATACAATAAAAAACCTTTCAGTGAACCAGTTAAAAGTCCATTAATATCATGAGATAAGTGATATTGATGGACTCCTTATCGCCTCAAGCAGATTAATGAAAACTCAATTTACCCTTTATAAGATAAACTATTTTGGAAATAATAATAATGGATCAAGTATTTAATTGATGATGGTAGTTCAGTTTGTTTGAACGTGACCTTTGTAAGGAGTGATCCTGGGTTCATATTCCAACTGAGGTGATATTTTTTAATGAACTTTTTAGAATAATCCTTTATATACTTATGGAAGAAAGTGTTTTTTACGCTTTACTGTTAATGTGACTTACACATGACTATTAACTTGGCAAGTATGCTTGTATGGTTCACGTAAAAAAATCAATAGCTAGGTATCGAACTCACAACCTGTCGACTGCCAGGCCGGACGCCATAACCTGCGGCTATTCATACGGCCATCGTGTCCGGTACATTCCTAAATACATACATCTCACCAAAAGTATCCTCTTCCACAATCTCCTCATCTCTTTTCTCAATCTCTAAACCAGTTAAATCGCTTAAAAAGTTAGTATTCTAAGACATTTCCTTAAATAAACATTCTCTTTAAACATAGTTCTTGGTATCAATGTCCGCGGGGCGCGGGGTGCGGGCGCGGGTGTAGCGGTGATGTTAGTCGACCATTAAAATGCGCACCAAGTTTGGCGGTGACGACAACTTGGTACATGGGTCAGAGATTACTGGATACGACTAGAATTTTATGATCCTAGGAAACTACCTAGTGATTATAACTATGTAGGGCCATACGCCTAGCCTTTAGGCGTATATTGAGAAGTAGGTGACGCGGGCCGCACAGGGCAGAGCAGAGCAGAGTAGATTTTGTAAAGCATGGAACGACAAGTCGTACAGAGCTGAAATTTGGCACGTGTGTTTGTTGGAGGGCTTGGTAGCCTCCAACAAACACACGGAATTTCCAAAAACCCTCTCTTAGTGGTCTAAGAGAGGGTTTTTGGAAATTCCCCCCTAGGGATAGAAAAGGGGGTAGATTGAAAACTACGCGAGTGAAACCGCGAGGTGCTGCTGGTCATCTATGTGTCCAATGTATTTGCCAAACGTTTCCAGCGATACTTTATATCTCTGTCTGATGTAAGAGGCGGTCCAAGTTGAGTTACCAAGTGGAGTGCATCGACAACTCCCTCTGACTGTTCAGCTGTTCAAATCAACGGATCATTGTGCTATATCATATTTGATAGATAATGGACGGCATCGCTTTTGAGGAGATGCTGTTTAAAAACGGAATCAAAAATGTAAACTAACAATAGTTTTGATCACAAAAATTCCATTCTTACTGGTTTTTGATAGTAGGAAGTTAGGGCAATTAGTTCTACCTATTTTTTTCCAACTTATACTGTAACTGCTGGGCAAAAGTCTCCCCCGAACACCTCCAACTTTCTCTGTCCTTCGCAGCTTCCCACCAACCACTGTGGAATGTGACGAGAGCTCTGCTTGAAAATGCATTTTTTAAGAAAAGTATATTTTCTATAGGATCGGATCGCTTTTTAACCCCCGACGCAAAAAGAGGGGTGTTATAAGTTTGACGTGCGTGTGTGTGTGTGTGTATCTGTCTGTCTGTGGCATCATAGCTCTCGAACGGATGAACCGATTTCAATTTAGTTTTTTTTCTATCAAAGGTGACTTACGTGCGAGTGTTCTTAGACATGTTTGATGAAAATCGTTTGATCCGTTTAAAAGTTATGGGGGTTTGAAAGTAATTGTGTTGGGGGTTTTTTAATTTTTAATTTAATGTTATGATTGACAATATTTCACGAGTCAATAGATATGCATACAGCCCATAAAAATTGGCGGGCTCGTTTTTGAACCAGCTATTTTTTTTAAATTATTACGTAAAGCCACTTTTTGACAGCAAAAATCAGACGTGATGAAAATCAAGAAATATCATAAGAAAAGCCAACAGAGAACACGTTTTGTATGATTATAACATTTATCAGAATAAGATTGAGCTTTTTATTACGAACTTTTGAGGGCGAAGCTCCTCCAGGGCCGAAGTTTGTGGACGCGAACTTTCTACAGATAAAAGCTTCCAAATACTTTCGGTAAAGGAAATGGTGTTTACGAAGTTATTAAATATTTTATTTTAAATTGAATTTGGAACATTTCGGAGGTAATTCTTGGACTAAATTAATTCGGTAATATTGGTGCTAATACAATAAATTGGAAGTTTGTTTGTTTAAATGTTGATGTTCTGGAACTAAATACTGTACAACATAAGTTTTTTTAAGTTATAGCATACGAGGGTGAGAATAAAAATTTATAGTTTTTTGTCTTGAGTTAACTGTCCATTTGTCATATTAAGAAGAGCCACTTTTTAAGATTTCAAAATTACTAATATTATAGGCCATGCTCACTTTTTAGTCCCGTAGGTCACATGGGCATAATAAAGAATGGGAACAACTTCAGAAAAACAAGAGATATTTTTGAAAAATGCATTCAAAATTTTCACCACAGCCAGGTCTTGAACCTGGAACCATGCTGAACCGTAGCACCGCTAAAAAGTTGTGTGAATACACTATAAAAATAAAATCAATTAAACAAGAGATGTATAGAGAAATGATGAGGAGGTTTTGCCCTATAGCTGTGGTATTCTTAAGTGCTTTCTTTATTGAATTACTGTGAATCGGATTGGTGGTAATCTATTCGGGAAATGCATTACTTTGTTTATTTGAAGACCTAGATCGTGGCCCAGTGGTCATAAAGTCAAACTCACAAAATGTGCTCTTGGTCAGGGTGTGTGTGTGAATGAGTGTGTGCGTAGTTTCTGATACCCTAGAACTAGAAAAAGTTTCAAACTTAGTTAGGGGTCAGTCACTATAATGAGATGATGGAGTGAATTAGTATAAAACATACCTGTCTACGTAATAGTGTTTTAGCTGTCAGCCATTAATAAAGTTATTTGAAACAGACACATACATGACAGAAACAATAATTCGATTCAATACGCTAAGTATTAGTTGTACCAAGTTCCAGTGCTCTCTCCAACTTTGTATTGAGAGTACACGGCTACACGCTAACTATTACCGCGCGTGAAGACCGTCACAGTATATGAGAATCAGTAATACAACTTTAATAATTACAAAATTAATTATAAGAAATAAGAAAGGAATATTGTAAAACACCTGGATTAAGGGCTTTTAATGTTGTTTCTTTAATTATTTCAGAGAAACAGTTTGGCCTTTAATTTTGGACCAAATATCATTATAAATGTTTAGCATTTTATAAGCCCGCTAAAAGTCTAGATGGTTGATTGACCAAAATAATATTTCAGAACGCTCAAAGGACTCTGTCCCCTACAATACTTTGACGTCCTACTGTATTAGTTACACTGTGGCGCGCTGTAAATTGTTCAGAAACCACAGAAGTTAATATACTTGATGCAGTTTGGTAACTGTTCGCTGTCCCACTGCCGTTTGAGAGGTTATACAGACTATCTAATAACCATTTTGATTATATGTTTCTAATTTGAAATTTGGGATGAAAAATATCCCATGTTTTAATTGAAGTTAAAACATCTGGAAGTAAAGTCTGGAAGTAAAGTCTCGGTAATTACATATAAGTATAATAGTGTTTATTTTGTACTTAGCAAATTAATAAATGATTTGATTTTAAATCGGTCCAGTAGTTTTTACGTAAAACTGTAACAAACATACACCCATACAAACTTTTGCTTTTATAGTTAGAAGTAAAAGACAATACTTTGTCACAAAAAATATCAATGCGATCTTATCGCTACTAGCGATCTCTTCCAGGCTTCTTATAGAAGAAAAAAAAGTTCTTAAAAAACTGTTTGCCAAAAATTAAAAACAATATTTAAGAGCTTTAATCTGCCGCGCGACAACTCAAATTTCACTCACACAGACGCGCACGCGTGTCCGCATGCACACTGTCTATGTGGTGACTGCGCGCTCGCTCTGAATACTCCGGCCGAATGGTTTTGATCCATTGGAAATTATAAATTGTGTAAAAGTTATTGACAAAAGTATAAATACGAGTATATATTTTTTTTACGATTCGTACTAGGTAGTGTATGATTAGATATAATTTACGTAATACCTTTCGATTCGATATTCCATTATTCACAACAAGGAATAGTGAATAAAACAAATACTTAGTTTTTTGTTTTTAAAATAAGACATGATTTTTTTTTGGTAAGTAACGAAACTTTTTAAAAACAAAGCAACATACGAGTAAAAAAAATATATACACCCTTATTTTGAAATTGCGATACCTTATCTCACAGCTAATGTAAACGACGAGTGACAATATAATAGTGAAGTTAGTTTTTTTCTTTTGCTTTTATTTAAAAAGTTATGATAAGTCAAAGATTTTCAAAATCCCGCCGAATTTTATTGTTATTCTACACCGAACGCTGCGATACACAGCTGAGCGCGGTCATCGACCCGAGCCGTCACAGAATACTTGATAGCTAGTGTGCCGTCTGGTAATACGACATTTATTTTGTATTTTTTAAAGATAAGTAATCGACTATCATTTTTGATATTTTTATTGGATATATGGATTCAGTTACTGCTACAGATATTCTGATTTTAATAAGTCCCATATTTTCAAAATAGGGGTGTATAACTTACTTGTGAATAATATATTTTTTGCCATAATGGGGTATTGATTTTTCATATACTAATTGCAGTTTTAGTTTTTATTAAAATCGCCAGCAATTTTCGATATTCCTTTCCTTATAGTTTTGAATATCGTCTACCACGCCTACTTGAAAAATGCATCCTCTGTATATGTACAACATATATTATCGGGACAACCTTTTAGCGCTAAAAGCAGGACTTTCTAAATTATTTCATTTCCTTTTTTGTTAAAAAAAAACCGACTTCAAAAACTAAAAAGTATAAAATAACAAATATTAAATGTAATACCTCTTATGCGATGTAGCACATAAATAAAATAAAAATGCGACCAACCCAAGCGGGCAAACGTTCGTTAACGGTCGTCTCGAATTATAATTTTGTAGTTTATTTTTCTAATAGTTTTATTTCTTTAAGGCTTGGCACCGACTTCACACTTATCAACAGGCAACATACACACAAAGGTATTAATTAGCATCGCATAAGACGTGTATTAAATTAAATATTTGTTATTTTATACTTTTCAGTTTATGAAGTCGTTTTTTTTTACCTTTGAGTGTCACAACCTATCTGGTTGTAAAGGTCTCATCGATACAAATTAATCAAGTCCAAACACGAGGTAACTGAAGAAGTTGAAGAGTTCCCTCGACTATCTTCCAGGTCCATCATCAGATCGACAAACCTTCATTTAATTATAATGCTTTAAGATAATTAACGAAAAACTTAACAAATGCACTAATCACCCTACGATTTTCTAAAGTTCCTCTCAATTTCTCTAGAATGCCATCATCAGATCCTGGTTTCCTTGACATGGAACCAAATGGCAAATCCACTCTTTTGAATAAAAAAAGAATTTTAATAATCGGTACAGAATTGACGGAGAAATAGTTGTACATATTCATAAAAAAAAACATACCGGCCGAATTGAGAACCTCCTCCTTTTTGGAAGTCGGTTTATTAATAATGTTGTTTTATTGTTCATTATTTCTAAAACATCATTTGTTATCATAAATGTTAATATTTTTTTTTAATAAATAATTCAAATTATGATAAAAAAAATATTATCAAGTATCAAAACATGTTGATGAGTTATCGCATAAAATTCGTACGCGCCGCAAAGGTCAAACGCTCGGTAGGAGCGATACGTCCTCTCTCTAAAAAGCCTCGCGGCAGACTGATTTCAATTGTTTCGTGCGTCCGGTTTTATAGTAGTTTTATGATGATTTTAAAATATTTGTAGAAAAAAAGACAAATTGATTTAAAGTATTTTTTTTTGTATTATTGTTGTAGAAAATGTTCTTTTATTATTTGAGGTAATTTTAATAACGTTTTGAGCATGATTTATCAACGTAAATTACGATTTTCTTGACTGTGATTTTTACAAATTCTAACTTTATATTTTTTTCGATTTCAATAATGATTATAATAACAATGAAATTTTCCTCTGAATATTTCCTTAATAAGGATCTGGACTTTAAGTTTGTTTTATTTAATTTTTAGTGCTAAATTGGTCGAATTACTAGAATTGGAAGGCATGGAAGTTAATGCTAAACGTGAAATTCAGAAAACATATGTTCAGTTTTCTTGATATATATTTTTTAAGTTTTCTGTATAATATTGTTTTTCTCTGAGTATTTCTTAGATGACAATATTTCCTTTAATTATTACCTAAAAGCATGTTTATAAAATACGCTTTTCATATAATACGACTAGATCAAAAGGTACAAAAACCGTCAATTATCGAGTGTAAGGTCTTAAAAATATTAATAATTACATTCACATAATTAATATCTTTTTACGGGATATTTACACGTACCTATAAGTCGAATCCTTCGACTAGTTTCAGCCACGTTCGGCGCGCCACGACGACGGCGCGGGCGTATCGCACTCATCCTCCTGATGATGGCCACCGGACGTGGCTGAAACCAGTCGAGGGATTCGACTTATAGGTACGTGTAAATATCCCGTAAAATAGTTATTTATGGTACAAGCGAGGTAAGTTGGTGATTACTTCCGAGGCGCTATTGAGGCCCGAGCCGTCAGGCGAGGGTCAGAAGATAGCCGAGGATAGTAATCATCAATACACGCGTGTACCATACAACGTTTTTCAACACATTTGCGAAGAAATTATAATTTTTCGCTAATAAATAATTAGTTTTTCTATTCGCGCGCATCCAACACAACAATGGTGATCGGCCAAAGACTAAAAGAATATACTTATTAAAAAAAAATGAATGAATGGAATCGACCATATACCTACCAAAAGTAAGGCAACATACCTAGTTGAAGTTTGTTTTTAAAATATACGGACACAATTTTTTTGTATCGAAACTTTTTTAAAACATAGCAATTTAAAAAAACAATCAATAACTCACTAGTGAATAAAACGTGTCATTATTCAACTGTTTTTTTCACAAATACGAGCCCCTTTATGATCAAGTGTGTTGAAAAAATATTAAAATATATATAAACAATGACGTACGTTTCGTTTAATAATACATTCACATACTCATAAATAATACATCATTATATTCCTTTAAAAACCAAAACTATTACAACCCAAGCCAAAAAGCCTTTTAAGTCTGACAAAACGCATTACACCTTTTGAATAATGTCGGTGTAGTGAATTTGATGACAATGACAAATGGACTATTCTTAGAGTAAGGAGAAAGTCGTGTTCAAGCCGTAATGCACAGATTTATTATACTAACGCCACCCGGCGACTTGGCTCGGGTTTTGTGGAGAAAGATTTGGTAATGGGTTTTGTTGCTGTGCATTTTTTGTGTAAAAACGTAATTTTTTTATTGAAAGGTACGTAATTTTGGTGACTGACTGACTGACTGATCTTTTAATATCACTGAACGGATTAAGTTGAAATTTGGTTAGCGTTGATAGTTAGATAGATGACATAGGCATCCTCTAAGATAAAAAGATCGGCTGGGGCTGTGCCGGGGCACACGGCCGTTGGTTTTAACGTGAAACGTCTATGTTAGTTAATCGCTTTTAAAGTAAAATATTGAAATTAAAACAAGAACATTCAATGTCATAACAGCGAGCTGACTATACACCCTTATTTTGAAAATGCGATACTTTATCTCACAGCTAATGTAAACGACGGGTGACAATATAATAGTGAAGTTAGTTTTTTTCTTTTGCTTTTATTTAAAAAGTTATGATAAGTCAAAGATTTTCAAAATCCCGCCGAATTTTATTGTTATTCTACACCGAACAACCGGCGAACGCTGCGATACACAGCTGAGCGCGGTCATCGACCCGAGCCGTCACAGAATACTTGATAGCTAGTGTGCCGTCTGGTAATACGACATTTATTTTGTATTTTTTAAAGATAATTAATCGACTATCATTTTTGATATTTTTATTGGATATATGGATTCAGTTACTGCTACAGATATTCTGATTTTAATAAGTCCCATATTTTCAAAATAGGGGTGTATAAGTGAAATATTCACACCTTATTTTTGTTTCTAAGACTAATAGTTTTTTAACTATTAAGGTACGATGATATAGACCTTTTCGTTACGGTCCACTTTTTAAACCTGGTACCCGTATGTTTCGGCGCGATTTTAAAGACGTTTCACGTCAAAAAGGAAAAACGCGGGTTAACCCGTGGGGTACAGCTAGTTCTATGATTAAAAACAATCAGGTTACATGTTGGTAACATCAAATCCTAGCCATGTTTAATAAAGCAAACATTCGTCGCTCGAACTCGAAATGAAATCCAAAACCTTCTATTGAATTTGAATAGCTTAAGTGTTATAAGACACCTTAAAACATAAAAATCCCACGGGATTATAAAATTATGAAACATCGCGGGGAAATGTTAAATTATATTCGATATTAGAAACTAGGGATCATCACTACATAGTATAAAACAAAGTCGCTGTCACTGTCTGTCCCTAGTATGCTTAGATCTTTAAAACTACGCAACGGATTTTGATGCGGTTTCTTTTAATAGATAGAGTGATTCAGTAGGAAGGTTTTTAGCATAATTTTATCCCCATATTCCTACGGGAACGGGAACTATGCGGGTGATACCGCGGGACGATGGTAGTGTTTATAATAAATGGTAGTCCATCAGTAGCGACGAGTAGTTAATCCGTCACTGTCACCACTATAATTCGGTATTTCGCACTTTAATAGCTTTCGTGGTCTGTATGATACTGTTTCGGTAATACGCGATTTGAAATTTCGATTAAATCTTATCTATACTAATATTATAAAGAGGAAAGATTTGTTTGTTTGTTTGTAATGAATAGGCTCCGAAACTACTGGATCGATTTCAAAAATTCTTTCACTAATGGAAAGTTAATTTATCAGTGCGTGACATAGGCTATCTTTTATCCCCGTAAGGGAACGGGAACTACGCGGGTAAAACCGCGGGGAGCTACTAGTAATATATAAAATTCTCGTGTCACAGTTTTCGTTGCCATACTCCTCCGAAACGGCTTGACCGTTTCTCATGAAAATTTGTGAGCATATTCAGTAGGTCTGAGAATCGGCCAACATCTATTTTTCATCCTGAAATTCCTACGGGAATGGGAACTACGCGTGTGAAACCGCGGGGCACAGCTAGTATTTATGTATATCTTAAATGCTATGTACTCCGTGCTATGTACTGTATTGTAATGTTTTGTTTTAAATGATACAAATTGTTTATATTTAATTAGTGATCCTGCTTCCTATCCTGAAGGTAACGGGTTCAATTTTAAACTCATTTTGGAGTAAAACATAAATAACATAACATAACACAATCATTCACTCCATCATCTCATTATAGTAACTGACCCCTAACTAAGTTCGAGACTTGTATCTAGGGTATCAGAAACTACGCACACACTCATTCACACACACCACACACCCAGACCGAGACAAACATTTGTGGTTCACACAAATATTCACCTCGCACGAGAATCGAACCCGCAACCTTACTTACCATTTATAATATTAGTAGGATTTAGTCAAATAGCTATTTGGCTATTTTACTTACTGTGAAAGGTATAGGGGAAGGACATATTATGTTTTATACTTGACTGCAAAAAGCGATGATACAGCCTAAGATGGAGCGTACTCGCATAGATTCCCACGGGATCGGGCACTATGCGGGTAAAACCGCGGAGGATAGCTAGTAAACAAAATATAGATACGATAATGAAGGGTGGTAGTCGCTATTAAATAGCGTCTAGCAGCCCTTATTCAAAAATTGAAAATGCAATTGAAAATTGAAAATGCAATTACAAATACAAAATAAATCGAAATTTAGTTGGAATGTCTCGAACAACGCAACACATTAGGGAAGAAACCGGCGTAAAACGTTTGCGTGTTCTAATATATTGCTGAACAACGCCATCTATTGAGGTTTTCACGAACTAAACATATTTTATTATTGTTCAGCTTAATTTTGTAATTCTATTAAGTTACAACAAAAAATAATTAAAATGAATCAATTCATTTATTGCAATATTATACTAGCTGTGCCCCGCGGTTTGGCCCGCGTAAATCGTAATCCCGTGCGAATTTTGGGATAAAATGTATCCCATGTGTTATTGATTCGGACTTCAACAATATCTTCACAAAAATATAAGTTGTAATATTCCCAGTTATAAGGAACATCTTTACTTAATTTATTATAAATGGTTCAGTAGTTTTTGCGTGAAAGAGTAACAAACATCCGTCTATCCAAACTTTCGCGTTTATAATATTAGTAGGCTTTGACGTAAATAGTTATTTAAGGTATTTATAAGTATAATGTATAATATTATGTTAGTTTTTAACCCCCGACGCAAAAAGAGGGGTGTTATATGTTTGACATGTCTGTGTGTGTGTGTATGTGTATCTGTCTGTCTGTGGCATCATAACTCCCGAACGGATGAACCGATTTTAATTTAGTTATTTTTTTGTTTTTGTTTGTAAAATGCTTCACAAAAATTCTGATTAGATTTAGAAGGGTTTAGTACTAACACTTACTTTTAACCCCGAACTCAATAATACTAAAAAACTCAAGTCCAAAGTACAATAAAATGAAGTAGTTGTGAAACCACTAAACCACTGGAAAAGGTAAAAGTAACATCCACAGAATTTATTAGATTCACAAACAAATCTAAGAACGATCTTAAATCAAACAAAAAAAGTAAATTTACCCCTTCTTGAAGTGGGGTAAAAATTCAAGATATGATAAAAAAAAAAACTGGCCAAGTGTTAGTCGGACTCGCGTTTAAGGGTTCCGTATCAAAACGACAAATTAAACAGGTTTTTTGTATGGTAGCCCCCTGGAATATTATTTTATTTTGTTTTTAGTATTTGTTGTTATAGCGGCAATATAAATAGATCATTTTTTTAAATTTCAACTGTCTAGTTATCACCGTTCTTGAGATACTTGAGGCTGTATCTCAAAAACGGTGATAGCTAGACAGTTTAGATATACTATTTTTGCAATTATATTTTTGCAAAAAACTTGTACACAAAATATGTCAAGAACGGGAATCGAGTCCGTAACCTATGACATAGGCAGGGTGACTACCAACTACACCCCTCAGTCGTCAATAATTAGAATATAGATAAGAATAATGAAGGGTTGTAGTCGCTATTTGATAGCTTCTAGCAACCCTTGTTCAAAAATTAAAGAAAATGTAACTAACATGGTGGATGATACCAGTAACGCAGTATCGTACAGAACACATTACGGAAGAAACCGGCGTAAAACGTTTGCGTGTTTTAATATATTGCTGAACAACGCCATCTATTGAGGTTTTCACGAACTAAACATATTTTATTCTTGTTCAGCTTAATTTTTGTTATTCTATTAAGTTACAACAAAAAATTATTAAAATGAATCAATTCATTCATATATACTAGCTGTGCCCCGCGGTCTTGTAAAAATTCAAGATATGATAAAAAGAAAAAAAACTGGCCAAGTGCGAGTCGGACTCGCGTTCAAGGGTTCCGTACCAAAACGACATAAAAACACGTTTGTTGTATGGGAGCCCCCTGGAATATTTATTTAGTATTTGTTGTTATAGCGGCAATAGAAATACATCATCTGTTAAAATTTCAATGTTTAGCTATCACCGTTCTTGAGATACAGCCTGGTGACAGAAGGACGAACGGACAGACAGCGAAGTCTCAGTAATAGGGTCCCCTTTTCAGCCTTAAGGTACGGAACCCTAATAGAGTCCCGTTTTTACCTTTGGGTACGGAACCCTAACAAGGTCCCGTTTTTACCCTTTGTGTACGGAACCCTAAAAAAATTTACCTGAAATCGGTAGAAAAGGAAAGAGATATTACATAAACTCCGGAAAGAATGGCCGTGTTACAATCTTGGGAGAACTCGGGGCAATCATTCAAACTTAGCCAATTTTCGTTCGGGGTAACGGCGGGGCAAGTGGACTTCCTTATAAATACGAGTATTTTTGGCTGAGTATGTTTTTGTTTGTAGTGTATCAAAAGTATTGGATTGGATATACATAATGTGTTCATAGATAATAGGTATAGGCATTTTGACGTGAGTTTTGAAAGTTATATTAATGTTTATTTTGTGACACTATATTTACTGAATAGCAGCGCCCCGTGACTTCGTCCGCATGAAATAATAATATTCCGGCAGAATTTGGGTTTTACCCCCTTTTCTCCCCCTAGGGGGGAATTTCCAAAAATGTCTTAGCGGATGCCTACGTTATAACATCTACCTGCATGCCAAATTTCAGCCCGATCCGTCCAGTGGTTTGGGCTGTGCGTTGATAGATGCACTATGTCAGTCAGTCAGTCACCTTTGAGTTAAGTGTATATTTAGATTATGTGCTTGTAATATTGGGAAAATAAAGACATTGAGGACATTTATTTATTTATTTTTCTAACTGGTATAATAGCAGATCATGGAGTCAGTTAAGGACTTCCGTAGAATAATTTATTTATACATATATTACATTATACCCATGGAAAAGAGAACTCTAGGCATCAGTTCTCTTTTCTATGGATATAATAGGGCGCGAGTATTTTTTTTTGTTAATTTTGAAACAAAACCAGTTAACGTGAAATTAAAGGGTACAGTAATAAAATTATTTTCTATTCATAATGTTGAAGAAACTAAAATAACACGATTAGCATCACTTTTTTTCACTGCAACTGAGATTCAAACGTTAAACCGCAACAAACCTCGCAAAGCTCTACCAAACATAGTATCCGACGTTCACACACAAGTGAGAAATATGTGCCTAGGACTCCTAGCCTGCCGAATAGGGGTACTAAATAACAACAACGTCTAGTTAGTTCAAAGTATATTCGCAGACTGACCTACCGACAATTCACAAATGTTAGCTCTTATTATTCAATCTTAAAACTACCTACATTATTAACATAAAATATCATTACTATACATCACAACAAGCAATTAATGTATTTTATGTTAACTTGTGTATACGGGAGCCATTAGTGATATTCATAGTGACAGATTTACGACTCTACATTATGTATCATTTAGTATCTAGTTATAATCGTCAGTAAGAGAGATACAGGTATTTGATTTGCAGAGTTTTTTGACAATTCTTTACTTCATCATCATCATCAGCTTATATATAACTAGCTGTGCCCCGCGGTTTCACCCGCGTAGTTACCGATCCCGTGGGAATTTCGGGATAAAATGTAGCCTATGTTCTTTCCCGGACCATAAGCTACCCCTGTACTAAATTTCAAGTCAATCGGTTCAGTAGTTTAGCCGTGAAAAGGTAACAGACAGACAGACAGAGTTAGTTTCGAATTTATAATATTAGTTAGGATGTCCCCACCGAGGGGCTCGAGCCTACCCTGAATTAGGGTGATTAGGTCTTAGTCCACCACGCTGGCCAAGTGCGGGTTGGTCGACTTCACACACAACCTTAGAATTTCTCCCCAGGAGTGTGCAGGTTTCTGAACGATGTTTTTCTTCAATACTTTTTTTTTTTATTTATTTAACCCACATTGTCCCACTGCTGGGCAAAGGTCTCCCCCAGACATCTCCAACCATCCCTATCCTTCGCAGTGTCCCACCAGCTACTGTCGAAGGCGACGAGATCATCCCGCCAACGCTTTCTCGGCCGACCCCGACGACGCCCTCTTCAATACTTAACATATTATAATTGAATGAATTAAGAAGTATTTTGTAGTAAATAAAAGAGCTGAAACTGCTATGAAATTTTGATTAAATACAATAAATGCTTTTTGTATTCGTTAAGTGAATTTCAATGTAAAAAGAGCACTTTTATCTGTACCTGAATTTTGAATATGCTAAAGTATTCAAAAAGAAAATATAAGTTAATCCAATTAAAAAGACAACTGACTGACTGATCTATCAACACACAACTCAAATTACCGAATTGCGCTAAAATGTAGCATGCAGATTCATATATTTTAACTTAGGCATCCTTGTTTCTGATACCCTAAATACAAGCTTCGAGCTTAGTTAGGGGTCAGTTACTATGATGAGATGATGTAGTGAATGATTATGTTATGTTATGTTATGTTTAATCTAAAATCCGTTTAGAAAAAAAGCAAAAGAAGTGGTATACATATAAGTAGTTCGCATCCGCTAAGAATGATAGAAATAAAACGTGGTGCAAACTTCGGGGTAAGCTGATTAAAATAGAAAAGTATTAACGCGGGGTAAAGCTGGTTAAAATAGAAAATGGTAAGCGTAATTCCGTAGCATTCCGTATACGTGGGGTATAATAATTCATATAAGTACATGAGAAGCAATGGCTCGTGTTACCCCGCTTCACTCGCCGCCGGCCGCGCAAGACTGATGGTACATTTTATAACGGTTAAGAAAAAAAATTATAACGATTTTTAACTTTTTACTCTTCATATTGAACTGGGGAAATTGACTGGAATACAATATTTTATATTAACAGGTATTTTGTTGAGTTTGGGGCAACACTGGGGTAAAGATTTTTTTGAATTTGTTTTTATAACATCAAACTTTGGGGAACTATTTGAGTGTCATTGGGGATGAACAATAAATATGCACAGTGTTGTCAACCTATTTAATTTTAATTCATCCTTTTGAAACATGTATCTATCAACTTTATTGTAAAAACCCATTTAAGTAAATCATAAAGAAAAAAAAGCATTTATTAACAACTCAGTTGCTTAGCTTAAAACATCATCACATAAAAGGTGGAAAGCGACTTTGTTAAATACAAAGTAAATATGTATTCAACGCGTGTATAAACATTTAAATTATTACCCCGACGTTTCGATACGATTACAATGACCGTGGCCGAGGAAAATATCCCCTAGAGACCAGGGTCAGAGTAAATATTTTTATATGTGATTAAGAGCTGTGTTTTAATATGCTATGAAATCAGTTTTCGAAATTTTAAAATGTAGTTAGTTGATGAATGATAACAGATGATATCTATACTTAATATTATAAAGAGGAAATATTTGTTTGTTTGTAACGAATATGGGGACCGAAACTAGTGAACCGATTAATATAGCCTATGTTACTCAGGGTGAATGCTTTCTAGCTACATTCACCCTGCGTAACATAGGCTATATTTTCCCCCGTATTCGTTCGGGAACGGGAACCACGCGGGTGAAACCGCAAGACACCTCTAGTTAGTTATAAAGTTAAATGTAAAAGGTGTAATATTATTAAACTCCGACGCAAAATGAAATCGCAGTTTCTAGACTTTTTGTTTACGACTTTAAATTACCCCGAAAGTCGGTAAAAAGTTTAAAAATAAAGCGTTTTATTTCTCAATAATACCAAAGACTGTTTAATTAAAGTGTTTAATGCCGATAATCGTAATAAAAAATATAATTTTTGTAGCAACTTTCGATTGCCGAGTATTTTAGGAGTAGTAATCTCATGTAATGGTTGAACTTCGCTCGTTAATGTCAAATAGCTGCGATTGTTATGTGGGGACGGCGCCCGTCCGCCCACCCGGGGCAAGGGCCAAGCGAGCGGGGTAAGCGAGTTTATAAGCCGGTTAAGCGGGATTATAATTATTTGAGCTCCATTCACATATATCAGTGATGCTAGAGTTCAGATTCCAAGAAACCACAGTTCCAATTCCAAAAATTGTGTAGAAACTGTGACTTCACTTATGTGTCAACAAGTCTCAGTGGTACGCTCAGTGATTCTAACTTGTGTGAATTGAATCACTGACGCAACACATTGAAGGGTGCATGATAGGAGTGTGGCGACATCTACACACCACATAAGGAACTAATTACTAACAGCGACATCTATCCGCAACTGAGGGAAATAAACTGAAGAGTCCTGAATCGCGCAAGCGAAATTTACAGCGCAATTGACTATGTATACGAGTACCCGACTACAACCGTCGGGCAGCTACCCACCAGACAACAACATCCGTCTGGTCGGAGGATCCTCCCTTTTCAATGGGGATTTCCATCTGCATAGGAGCCTCCACGTGGCGCACCCTGGTAACAGCTAGTCTCAGTAACGCAGAGTCTAGGCTGGCCAATCGTTTCACCACAATGGTTCATCCAAATTCCAAAACATTGCGTTAGTGATTGTATTCACACAAATCAGTACTCGACTCAGGTAACTTAACCCAGAAATGGATCCCAGGACCTTTAGCTAGGCAAGGCAGGTATAAATTACCAGAATATCGCGATGGTACGATTATGCGTGATTGTTTAAACCGACGACCTCGATGGCAGAGTGATCACCAGGCCACACTGCTATCCGTAAGGTTGCGGGTTCGATTCCCTTGCGGGATAATATTTGTGTGAACCACAAATCTTCAACTCAACGTATCGGTCTGTGTGTGTGTGTGTGTGTGAATGAGTGTGTGCGTAGTTTCTGATACCCTAGCTACAAGCTTCGAGCTTAGGGGTCAGTTACTATAATGAGATGATGTAGTGAATGATTATGTTATGTTATATGTTAAGTGTGTTAAAAATGAATAAATAAATGAAAACAGATTATTTTCAAATCAAATTCTTTGATTATGTATTTTAACAATCCGCTCCGTCTCCCATCTTGGTCCTCCAAAAACATTGTTTGAACAGAAACCGACGAATTTGTGAGATTAAAACTCTCAGACAGAGAAATAGTAGTGTATATATATGTGAGTATATACGCGTCTGTGTGTATGTAGTCTTGTTGATAGTTTGGGTTCATTCCGGGAAATTAACGTTTGGGGTAACTTTGTTCGGTCAGTTGTCCTTTTAAGTTCGACGCCTATCTGATGCGATGATGATATGATCGGTAATTTATAGTTTGTAAAAGTAGCTGTACCCCGCGGATTTATTTGCGTTTTTCCTTTTTTATTTTTTAGCGGATGCTTGCGTTATAATAACTCTCTGCGTGAGATATTTCAGTAAAATCTGTTTTGAATAGTTTGAGCTGTGTTCACAGATCAGTCAGTCAGTAAAGATTGCCTTTTATAAATATGTTTGCCTGCAGAAAAAACTATCAAATTCAAATTCACTGTGGTAACGGTCACCCATCACCATTAAGACGGTACTAGACGTTGCTTAACCGAACAACACACAAAGCTTTGAACGTTTCCTAAAAAATACTTCCTATTTTTCGTGTGTAGACCAAACAGACCTTAATCAAAGCCGTATTTAATATAGCACTAAACTTGTTCCCCACATTATTAGTAGGCGGTGGAAGCTATTTGAATTTTAAATGAGATCTGTATCTAGTTGTATCTGCGTCCGGTTTCCGTCCCCGCTCAGATAATATTTAAATAACTTATTTATCAACCCTTTACTGTTTATATATGGTCGTTTATTTACTGTTACAAGCGGGTTTTTTATCAAAATACTTTACTTATATAATTCCTAGCTTTGTCCGGCGGTATTCAATTCAATTCAATTTATTATATATAAATTTGACACAATACATTATATTTGGCGCAATTATCGAGACCTTACCTCCCGTGCTAGTTAAAAAACTGTGTTACGGCAAGGTAAGGGCTCTCAAACCACGCGCACATATAAAATATCATACAAACTAATTACATAAATACCTTACAAACTAACATTACATATATAAATTATATCAATAAAATACATAGTTTAGGGAGTTTTCTTCTGATATTACCCTCATAGTTCCCGATTTCATGAGAATTTCGGGATAAAACTGTTAGTTTTCAGGTGAAATAGAATAACAACGTCACTTAGCCGTTTAATATCGATTTACGACACTTACTCTGGTCCGGTGCAGCGTCCCCTCTAATTACAATTATAACAGAGACATAGCTTATGTATCAGAAACTACGCACAGTTTCTGATACCCTAGATACAAGTTACGAACTTAGTTAGGGGTCAGTTACTATAATGAGATGGTGGACGAATGATTATGTTATGTTATGTTATGTCCTTCCCCAGACCATAAGCTACCCCTATACCAAATTTCAAGTCAATCGGTTCAGTAGTTTAGCCGTGAAAAGACAGACCGAGTTACTTTCGCATAATAAGTAAGGATATCATTCTTGCCATATTTGTTCAAAAAGGCCCGGCAGTTTTACTCCCGTAAAACCACATTCCCGTGGAAACATACTACATAATAGACCTTGCTCTAGAATCACTCTATCTAATGCTAGCGACTCAAATCTATAACATGTTTAGATTCGCGTTCTTGCGGATCTTCTAAGAATTTCAGCAAATGAAGTCCGTAGCTCTTCTTTACTCACCGCGGAGTACAGTATTTACCGATGAACTTCCAAGTTGACTGGCTGGAATTTTGGTAAAGAAGTAACATTTCCGTACTTTTAAAAATGTGTATAAACTTTCATGAATGAGAAGGCTTGTATGATGTGTATGTATTCGTACTCCTTATGTATTCGTTGCGCTTTCAAAATGCGTTAGTGATCTTATACCTTTTTTTATTAAATTATAGTGTCCCACTGCAGGGCAAAGGTCTCCTCCAAACATCTCCAACCATCCCTATCCTTCTTAGGGCCTACTTCACAACCTTCAAGTAAAGTTATTCACCAAGTAAAGGTAGTTTTGTCTCTTTCTTACTTTATATCAAGTGACAAAGACAAAACATGTAAGTACTCGGAACGTTACTTGAAGATGGTGAAATAGGCCCTTAGTAAGATTAAATCTTAGACCCTATCCATGATTAAAAAAAAAAGGTAGCACTCCGGGAGTGCCGGCAGAAGTGAAAACTTATTCACCCCGCACGGGAATGGAACCCGCAACCTTACGGATGGCAGTTCGGCATGGTGACCACTCTGCCATCGAGGTCGTCAGAATAATAAGTATAATATGTACAATAAGTTTAATAATAATAA
This sequence comes from Timandra comae, assembly GCA_958496195.1. Lineage (NCBI taxonomy): Eukaryota > Metazoa > Arthropoda > Insecta > Lepidoptera > Geometridae > Timandra > Timandra comae. The sequence continues at coordinate 8,132,169 of OY292377.1, read as the reverse complement.
GTATAAAAAAGTATTTTTAATTTTTTTATTGGTTCGGGTTTATTTCTGTGTCTTGATTAATTTTAAAACTGGACCTTTTTACATCTAAAATCCATAAATTGTTAACAGAATTGTATTTAAGTACGAAAGTATACAGCCAAAAATTTTCATCCAGAAATTCTTATGGTATCAAGAATATCGCGAGCAAAACCGCGGGTCACGATTAGTTTTACGCAATGTCACAATGACATTTGTTACGAGGATACCGCTGCAGCACACTCAGGCACGGTAGAAAGAGTGGGAGATACTAGTTCCTCTCCCTTCCCCTCGATCTTACGCTTTTTCGATCAGCATCACGTGACCCTGACGCGAGTTTGAAAGTTTTTACCCATACAAAAAAAAGTGCTCAGCGCCGCTAAAGAAGTTATCACTTCAAAAATAATCAGGCATATCTTTGTCCGGGAACTGAACCCACCACTAGGCTACCGAGGCGTCGTCATAAAACCTAAAAAAACTAAACTCACTGATACGGAAACAACTAACGCGAGAAAAACATAAATCCCAAAGAAAATATTAAAATAACCATTCCTAAGTGAACCATAAAAGAGTGTGTAAAAATATGTTTGTCATAAAATCCTTTACCCCGCGGGGTGTCGGGTGTCAGTTATTATTTTACGATTCTTGTTTGACATAAATTTACTCCTTTACGGTAAAATAAAATTACATTAAAATTGTTTTAACACTAGCGAACAGGGTAAAGTATACTATAAATTACTGAACGGGGTAAATATTTTTATGTGACGTACTATTAAAAATGTCCAATATAATTATACCTATATTTTATCTAAGCTTTTCTAAAAGGCCTTATATACAACATACTGATATACATATATTGATATCTTTGATTAACACGAACACTACACATTGAAATAAAACACTTAAACGGATTTTTGTCGTGTTTGTATTTTGATTTACATTTTCTGACGTTTCGGGTTCTGTAAAGAATCCAAAAATTATTTCAACATCATCATAATCATCATCAAAGGCCTCTACATCTGTAACAGATGATTTAAGTAGTGTTAGGTGATTTACAATTTCAACATACTGATATAATAATAATAATCTTAATAGTTCCCCAATATCCAGTCCATTAAAAATCCCATTCCCATAACCCTGTCGTAGTTTTCCATATATTTGCCATAGTCCCAGCAGAACCGCGGACTGTCCTTGGATGCATTTTTTTTTATTATTTATTATTTATTTGTATCAGGACAAAACATCCCATAGAAAAATAAAATTACAATACATAAAATAAGATAAAGGTATACAAACTGACTGACTTATAATGTAAAATAAATATATAAACCAATAAAACCAACCAATTACAAAGAATATAAATTACCTAGATCATTACCACTTGATTAATTATAGTGTTATACAGGGATAGTCACCGGATTGTGCATCCTTTACACAAGATTAAATATGTCAAAGGGCTTCCGTGTGTTGGCTTTGGCCCCATACTAGCCTTCCAAAAGACCAGGACTTCTTAATAGTCCCGTGAATGGAAAAAAATCTTAATAAAGCCTGAACTGCGCAATAAATTTTTAATTACCGTTATTCTAATCTAACTTAACCAATATATCTATCTTTTCATCAAACCTTAATTAAATTTAAGTAATTAAAAAGTAAACAAATAAACCCTTCCACTCGTTAGTACCTCGTTACCCCAAATTCTGAAAACAAAGAGTAAACAATATATAAGTAAGTATATTATTTGCGCAACCTATTACACTTTACGTTATAACATTGTAAAGGCTTTGTCACATGAGCGTTTTTAACCGCATGTTGACGCTGCGGGGTATTTATAACAATTCGATGCTATTGTTGTTGACAGTTGACAGCTATACCCCGCGCACTCTATAAAACTAATTGCAGTGTACATACTTAATATGCTTATAATAGATAAATTAAAAATTAAAAAAAAAACCCCAACACAGTTACTTTCAAACCCCCATAACTTTTAAACGGATTAACCGATTTTCATCAAACATGTCTAAGAACACTCGCACGTAAGTCCCCTTTAATACAAAAAACTTAATTGATATCGGTTCATCCGTTCGGGAGCTATAATGCCACAGATGGACAGATACACACACACAGACACGTGAAACTTATAACACCCCTCAATTTGCGTCGGAGGTTAAAAAAATATCTTTGGATGATTCTAATAAGTGAGTTTAATCAAACCGTCCGTGCTTCGTCAAACTCTCACCACGTTGTTAAGGTCTTATACTCGTATTACCACTTGTGACCACAAATCAATTACAAAACATCGGCAAAGTGACCGCAATCATTCACAAAATACTAATTATCTCGAAATATTGGCAAAAACGCGTAATAACCGCACGACTTTAGCGTGTCTGCGTAATAATGCTGTTAAAAACACACCGTGTGACTTCACTCTTACAATTCCCGTTATAACATTATAATTGAAAAAAGACAAGTGTTTGTTCGTACCGGGGTAAATCTGTTTGGAGCGCAAAAGTTTTTGTCAAAGCTCTCTTTGTTTTTAGGGTAACATTTTAGGGATATTTTTTAATTTAGGCTACCTAAATGAGAAATTCTATCACAGGTTGAGTTTTAGAGATAAAGTGCTTTTGTTTGAGTTCGTATGAAAGTTTAAATTAATGGAATCAATTTTAAGTTTGAGTTGTGTTGTGATGATTGTTTAAAAATACATTATTAAGATATTTTTTAAAAGATCGAAGTTTTTTCATGTGCGACACAGTTTAATAAAAAATGCAAAAAAAAAAATCTACCTTAGCTGTTCAAATAATACAAAATTTTCCATACACGTTGACATATAGGATACTTTTAACTCCAAAATACTTCAGTAGAAATAAAAATTACGTACGTAAACCCACGAGTCTCGTATTTGTATAAATAAATAAATCATCAAAGTAAAAGCTTACTTATATTAATTGCGTTAATGTCTGATCTATATCCGGCTAAATCAAAAGTAAATTAACTAAAACAATTATTCACCCACACGCACATTAAAGGTATAAAGCATTAAATACTAAATCGAATTAACGGGGTAAAGACATCTACCTATAGAAGTGGTTACGGTTACCCCACGGCGCCAAACGTTACCCTGCTTTGATGTCGAAATTAAATACCTCCCATTTAATAAAATCAAACTGTGACGAATGTTATATGAAGGTACAACGAAAATAACTACATTTTCAACACTTATTTATAGGGAAATGACCTAAAACAGTCTGTTTTGAAACAATTTTACGTGATAAACAACACTTAATTGTAAAATAATAGGGTATACAACAAAATTTGTATTTGTTTTCTTTAGAAAACGTTTTTGTTTAACTGAAAAGGGAAAAGGGATGGTTAATAACCTCCTTCGGAATTGGATTTTAAATGAAATGTTTTGGACAATTTCGCTGTTTATTAAATACAATCAAATGTTAAATGGCAAGTTATTTGTTGTTCTTTTATTTAAATAATGGTCTTAGAAGATGTTTTTGTAAATGAATTTCGTTCTTTTAACCATTTTTCGAAATATGAGTTTTTGGTTGTCTATGTTTTAGTTTCATCATCTCATTACAGTAACTGACCCCTAACTAAGTTCGTGACTTTTGTCTAGGGTATCAGAAACTACGCACACACATTCACACACACACCCAGACCGAGATAAACATTTAAAGTTCACACACAAATATTCACCCCGCACGGAAATCAAACTCGCAACCTTAGGGATGGTAGTCCGGCATGGTGACCACTCTGCTATCAAGGTCGTCAATTTATATTAGATTTTCAAGTGATCATTTTATTTTACATACATTTTTATGGCCTTTGAAATGATCGAATAAGTTTGGCTTATGTTTAAGTAAAGTAACAACCTGCTAAATCCCATCAAAGGTACTTGTTAAAGAGCAGTTTTACGTAATTACATTTCTCCAGTTTGGGTCTCTTGTGCGTGCTGTATTGTGTTTTATTTGAACCTTCTTAGTTCTACCAGGAAGTTAGCCACTTGGCTAGCGTGGCCACCGCAGGGGGAAACGCTTGAGTTTTATAGTATGAGAAAAGGTTGTTTTTAAGATTCAGGAAAATGGTTTAAATAATGGAATCGAAAGAAGGTTTTATAGTTAAAATAATATGTGATAATTTGCGCGGAAAAGTTTCTTATGCTATTTTACCCCGTAGTTTCTATATCACCTCTAGCCTAAAACCTTCTTCAATAAATGGGTTTTAACTATAAAAATATATCCCAAGACGGTTTAGTATTTCCTAAGACTAGGATGTTTCAACAAAAAAGTGCTTTTTTATGATATAAGTATCAAAACAACTAAAGTACTTTTTTGATATTAGTATATTTAAGCGGGGTGAAGTCTCATCAACACAATTACCCCGCACCAATATTTAAAAAACCTTAGGTTAAAAAAACTGAAAACGTTGCTGTAAATATTTAGTTTCGAAGAAACTTCTCCGAAGATATTTTAACGAAATAATAATATTTTATAAGCTGCATCGTTGGCAAACAAGGGAGCGTGCACTTTTGAACAAAGTTAACTGGAAGAGGTTATAATAGGGGGTAGTTTGATGAACAAAGCAGGGGCGGATTGGGGGAGTATTTAAACTTTTTGGTGCTATTTTTATATTACTTTAGATTTTTTCGACAACTATCTTTTCCGAATTTTTATCCCATGTCTATTTGGGGTCGGTTTTCAGTTTAACCAGATTTGGCGGAATGTCAGTATTTTACGTGAAGCCACTGCCATCAGACCTTCACAACCCAGAGGGCTATACGAAATTTTTTGGTTAAACCTTTGAGGGCTCTAACAAGCTAGATTTTTTCGAGAATGTAATCACTAAACTATATATTAGTGAAGTAAAAAATGGTGTTTGGAGCGTTTGTGAATGTTTTTATGTACCGTATTGATCGTTTGACACTGACAACGTCTCAAACGATTTGGTTCCTTTGATCGTACTTCCATATTTATTGGTTAAACTTTTACGTGTTCTACTAGAGGGTAGTGAATACTGTTGATGACAACTAGAATTTACTTAACAATTCATCCAAACCACGGACATACTCACAAAATTTAAAGCCAGTTCAATAACGGTCACCCATCACCACCATAACAGTGCCAGACGTTGCTTAACCGAACATATCGTAACTAATTTTATTATTAAACGAAACGTACGTCATTGTTTATCATTAATTTCTTTTTACGGGTTGTTTGTGTACGTACAACATGTGAAATGTGGCTAACTAGTCGAAGGATTCGACTTATCGGTACGTACAAACAATTCGTAGAAAGAAATTAATGATATCGTAACTAATCCTGAGTTTACTATGATACCACACACAAGTTATCCACAGTTAGCAATACTCTAAGCATTTCCATTAAAGTTTTACCAACTTTTAAAGTAGCAAGCACTAGTTTTTGAAGTACATATTTCCCTTAATCCACCTCTGTGTGATAGAGTAGAAAATTTGTTGTAACATCTTCAAGTTTGAACCTGTTGTGGCCAGGGGCGCACTTGAGCATCGAATGTTGAGGGATGGAACGAATAAAAATTGTATTTATTATCTGGAGAGGGAAACTGTAGTACAATGTAGTTCAAAACTTTTACATTTATATTGAAAAATGTATAAGAAATAATGGTTCTTATTGTATGGTCAGAATAGAAGCTACTCTTGGTTGGCATTACCAAAGTGAGCATTACCATTTTAATCTGACGGTGACTGTACTATATTAGTACAGTCAATATCATCTCTCTGTGAAAGAAAGATTTGTCTTAAGTACTTATAAGAAATAGCAGCGCCCCGCGGTTTCACCCGCGTAGTTCCCGTTCCCGTGGGAATTTCAGGATAAAAAGTATCCTATATATTTCCCGGACCATAAGCTACCCCTGTACCAAATTTCAAGTCAAACGGTTTAGTAGTTTAGCCGTGAAAAGGTAACAGGCAGACAGACAGATTTACTTTCGCATTTATAATATTAGTTAGGATAATGTTTCTAAGGGCATATTTCACCATCTTCAAGTAACGTTCCGAGTACCTACTTACATATTTTGCCTTCTTCACTTGATATAAAGTGTTTATTATATATAAAGTATATAAGGTATATTATTTTACTTGGTGAGTAACCCTACTTGAAGGTCGTGAAATAGGCCCTTACTGTACTAATATTGTGAGTGAGATAGAGTAGGCTTTTTAAAGTGTAAGTAATATTCTGTAAAAATGTATTTATTTCCATTATTTAGTAAGCAACAAATTAAGTTTCAATCCAAATAAAATGTAGTATTATTTTATTTATAGTCCTAAAATACGTTCCCTCGACTTCGATCGCCATAATTGAGTTTTAATCAACTGACTCAGTGGAGAAAGACGATGGCACTACTAACTACTAAAAGTATATTTATTTTATTAATACAGCTTAGAATAAATAGGAAACAGACCAAGACAAACAAACATATTCACACACACAAATGTTTGTCTTGAGCGGGAATCAAACCCACAACCTTCGGCATATCAGGCAAGGTCACTAAAGCTACACTACTCGTTGTTTTGATCGGGAATCGAACTCGTTACCTTCAACCAAGGTACGAACACTATTTGGTCGTCACAAGTAAGAAAGTATTTAATAAGGTTTAGGAATGTAATTTCACACATTCTCATATAACATTACTAGCGGCGCCCCGCGGTTTCACCCGCGTAGTTCCCATTCCCGTATGAATATGAGGATAAAATTATGCTAAAAACCTTCCCACTGAATCACTCTATCTATTGAAACAAACCGCATCAAAATCCGTTGCGTAGTTTTAAAGATCTAAGCATACATAAGGACATAGGGACAGAGAAAGCGACTTTGTTTTATACTATGATATTAACTTAAGGTGACCATTGACGAGTCAGTTGAACTGATCAGTCCAGACATAAAACTGTGACGTCACTCCAAAAGTTAAGCCAACTATATTTCCCCACTGGAATCTGGAATCGCTCCGGTGATTGACGAACATTTTTGGATAGACGCCATTTCGACTGATTTTAACTGATCAATAGCCTTTACAAAGAAAATAGTAATAAAAATGCCAAATAATATACATATTTGAATGCACAATAAATTTAATATAATGTCACAAAACGATTCAATATTACCATTTGAACACTAGCAGCACTCCGCGGTTTTACCCGAGTAGTTTCCGCTCCCGTAAGAGTGCTGTGATAAAATTATATCAAAACCTTCCTCTTGAATCACTCTATCTATTAAAGAAAACCGCTTTAAAATCTGTTGCGTGGTATTAAAGATATAAGCGTACATAGGGACAGACAGCGGGAAGAGACTTTGTTTTATACTATGTAGTGATGTTCAATATAGTGAACTTATATTAAATTTTACTTTAGTGTAATAGAAAAAGGAGTTACGTATCTGCAGTGAACTAGAGTATGAAATACTAGGCTTTTGTTGCGGTTTTACCTGGGTTTTAGTGCGAAATTCAAGGTCGATTATCTACATCTACACTCATATTATAAAGAGAAAATATTTGTTTTCTACATCTACACTCATATTATAAAGAGAAATGGCTCTGAAACTAACTGAAACGTTTTTAAGCGTTCACTACATCATCTCATTATAGTAACTGACCCCTAACTAAGTTCGAAACTTGTATCTAGGGTACCAGAAAGTCACACACACTCATTCACACACACACCCAGACCGAGACAAACATTTGTGGTTCACATAAACATTCACCCCGCACGTGTATCGATCCCGCAACCTTACGGATGGCAGTCCGGCATGGAAACCACTCTGCCATCGAGGTCATCAAAAATTTCAAAAATTATTTTACTAATGAAAGCTAATTTATCAGTGCGTGATATAGGCTATATTTTATTCCCATATTCCCACGGGAACGGGAAATACGCGGGTGAAACTGCGGGGCGCAACCTTATATTATTTTGTGATAATTTAGCTTTATATTAGTGACAGAATTTTGTGAATCGGTTCAGTTTAAATAAAATTAATTTATTGCAGATTAAACATCCCTATTTCAGTTAAGTTTAGTTCAGTTTTTTTAGTAGTTTTTAAGATTTTTGTGTATTTAAAATACTAGATTTTTTCGCTGATTTCACACAAGTTTTAGTAGAAAATATAAGTATAAGCCTATGTTATTTAGTAATTATATAGGGATTAACGAATTTAAGAGAGATAATAAATTAATTTCAACAAAGACTTTATATACTTTTTAAATTTACGCGATCGGAATTCATTGTTTGCATAATTAACAGGTCTTAATGGCGTATAACATAATTATTAAAATTACCTCGACGTTTCGACCGGGTTACACCGATCGTGGTCACGAGAAGACTGAAGATAATGTAATTTAATAATTATGTTATACATACAAATATTTCATAAACAAAATGTTGCTAACCACAATTGCAACTAAATATTAATTATTAAAATTTACTTTTCACACTAAAACAGTCTTTATTACAAAAGCACTTAGGTGTATTTTGAAATACTCGTTGTACGATTGCAACAGTGGCTATGTAAATAGTATAATCCTTTTGAAGTGTTGCGAATGAAGTAGAATTATTATTTCTATTATTTACTTTATATTTAAAACACGTTTTGTTATTACAAACATGGATTGAGTTTGAGATCATCAACACGCCTTAGGCATATTTTCAGTAATACATATAGGTTTTTGGTTTCCAGTTGGTTCTTACAAAAACGCTTTCAACAAGTATCTCATTTGTCACCACAAATATTTTGTCTATTGTCATTGTATTATCTGTGTCAAGGCCATAAACAATAAATCAGGGGCCTAAGTCTGCAATTTGACATTATTGATCAGACAATATGTTGATATTGAGGCACCATAACGAGAGTGTCAGAAATTTGGTAATCAGCTAAAATTTATTCATATGGCTATGGAGTTTCAGTGGTCTTTGTTGCATATAAAAATTTTGACAACTAAACGTCAGAATACCGTTTCCTTGATAACCATCTAAGTTTTAAAATTATCATGTTGTAAAATTTAGTTGCATTGTTTTTTGTTATGAAAAATAAAGATTATTATTATTATTGTTATGTCTTTCCATTCACGGGACTATTAATGAGTCCCGGTCTTTTGGAAGGCTAGTATGGGGCCAAAGCCAACTCACGGAAGCCCTTTGACATATTTAATCTTGTGTAAAGGATGACTTTAATGCCCAAGTTGGAGCACCAAGAAACGGGGAAGAAATCGTCCTGGGCCCACACAGCAGTGGAAAAAGAACAAGAAACGGACAAAAACTAATAGAAATGGCATTTGAAAACAACATGAAAATACTAAATAGTCAATTTAAGAAGAGAGTTTCTAAAAGGTGGACATGGATATCGCCGGATGGTCGATACAGAAACGAGATAGACTACATCTTAACTAACAGACCCAAATTATTTGACGACTGTGGCACCATCGCAAATCTTAACTTTAATAGCAACCATAGAATGCTAAGAACATGTCTTAACACATCATCCGCTCTAAAACCCAGTAGACCGTTCAAAGCGAAAACAACAATTCCACATAACAATGCAAGAATAGTCACCATACAAGAGAATCTTAAATCTGTGACAGAATCATCCTTTGAGTATTTAAACACCTAACAGAAATACAACACAATACATGAAATACTAATAAAAAGACCTAAAACCAACATTGAAATCGAATCAAATAATAAGAAATACATAACAGATAAATCAAGCGAACTTTTAGAAAAAAGATCAATACTAATTAACACAACAAACAAAACAAAAACTATGAGAGAAGAAATAGGGAAATTGAGCAAAGAAATAAAATTACAAATAAGAAAAGATAGAAATCACCTTAGACTCAATACTTTTGAAAAGTTCATCAACAAGACCGGTGGTATAAAAAAGGCCCTTAAAGTTTTAACAGAAAAATCAAACTGGATAGCTAATATGAAAGACCGACAAAGTATAACAACAAGTAAAAGAGCAGATATTCTATCAATAGCTACTTACTTCTACAAGAACCTGTACTCCAGCAAGAACCAAATCGAAATAACTGAATTAAGCAACGATGATGATGTGCCGCCTATACTAGAAGATGAAATACACAAAGCAATAAAATCACAGAAGAATGATAAAGCCCCTGGCCCTGATCTGATCAACAATGAATTGCTTTTACGCTGCAGAAACTACATCGCACCACTACTAACACGTATTTTCAACGACATATTGAATACCGAAATTATTCCAACACAGTGGACTACATCAACCATCATCCTGCTTCACAAAAAGGGTGACAAGAACGAAATAAATAACTATAGACCCATAAGTCTAATGTCCAATATCTACAAAATCTTTGCCAAAATAATGTTAGCTCGAATAACAAGAACCCTAGACGAAAACCAACCTAGGGAACAAGCCGGCTTTAGGGCAGGCTATTCGACATTAGACCACATACATACTGTGAGACAAATTATTGAGAAATATAAGGAGTTCAATGTGTCATTCTACTGCTGTTTTATTGATTACAATAAGGCCTTTGATTTAATTGAGCACGAAAATATCTGGTATTGTCTAAAGAAACAAGGAGTCCAACAAAAATACATCAGAATAATAAAAAACTTATATATTAATAGTTCAGCTAAAGTCAAGTTAGAAAAAGAAGGTAAAGAAATAAAGATAAACAGAGGTGTTAGCCAAGGAGATCCATTATCGCCTAAATTATTCACAGCTGTCTTAGAAGAAATCTTCCGGAAACTAAATTGGGATCATTATGGGCTTAACATAAACGGGGAAAGACTATCTCATTTACGGTTCGCTGACGACATTATACTATTCGCTGAAACAAAGGATCACCTACAAAACATGCTCATAGACCTTGAAAGAGGAAGCCGCGAGGTAGGCCTAACGATGAACGCTGCTAAAACTAAAGCACTAACAAATGCGTCCGAAGACCCTATTATCATAAACGGCGTACCAATTGAGTACGTAAAAGAGTACACTTACTTAGGTCAACAAATCTCAACGACTGACATAATGTCAAAGGAAATAGACACTAGAATCGGGAATGCATGGAAGTGCTATTGGCGACTAAAAGAAATTATGAAAAACAGAGAAGTTAAGATGTCTGTCAAATCAAAACTGTATAACACCAGCGTGTTACCAGTTTTAACCTACGGCTGCCAAACATGGGCTCTCACCAAAGCGCAAAATAAAAAATTAGAAACTTGCCAGACAGCAATGGAGAGAAGCATGCTTAATTTAAGGAAATCAGACAGAGTACGAAACATAACGATCAGAAACCGCACTAAAATACAAAATGTTACAACCAAAATACGCAAGCTTAAATGGCAATGGACAGGGCATATAATAAGAGGCACCGAAAAGTGGAACAGAAGCATACTGTTTTGGTATCCCAGAAATAGAAAACGGAAACGAGGCAGACAGATCCGAAGGTGGGAAGATGAGATAAAGGCGTTAGCAGGAAAACTTTGGACTAGGAAAGCCCTAAACCGAGTAGAATGGAAAGATATGGAGGAGGCCTTTGCCAACGTTGGGCAAACAGACGAAGTTGTCGATGTCATCGGCTCGGCAGAGCCGTTATAGTTAAGTTAATGATTTGTAAATATTTTTGTGTCTGAATAAAGGCTATTATTATTATTTGTTATGTCTTTTCCATTCACGGGACTATTAAGGAGTCCCGGTCTTTTGGAAGGCTAGTATGGGGCCAAAGCCAACACACGGAAGCCCTTTGACATATTTAATCTTGTGTAAAGGATGCACAATCCGGCGACTATCCCTGTATAACACTATAAAATGCATCCAAGGACAGTCCCCGGTTCTGCTGGGACTATTGCAAATATATGGAAAACTACGACTGGGTTATGGGAATGGGATGTTTAATGGACTGGATATTGAGGAACTATGGGGACTATGACACCCGCCGATACAATGCTATAAACATGTACGAAGTGGCGGATGGAGACTTGCCAGCTCTATAACTGGGCCACCCAAACAAGTCGCTCGAGTCGCAACATGGGGGCAACATGAAACGAGCGGCTTTGAGAGTGGAGCAGACGCCCTGGGTTTTAAACCGCGATCCACTGAGCCCGAGGGTCCAGCTTCATGCTAAGCCAACTCACCACTTACGCAACGCCCCTCACTCTCCGAGCACCAAAGTGCTCTTGCGGGCTCCACTCCGGCCGGCCAATGAAGGCAAGCACGGAGGTGGGGGACTTGTTCCTCGTCAGTGCTCACTCCGCCGGCCAGTGAAGGCAAGCGGAGGTGAGGAATGGTGACCTCCCCCGGGAGCGCGTCAGGTCCGCGGGGTCGCTACTCCCCGACACCCCGCCTCAAAGGTGCCCTGCGGGCTTATTATTATTATATTATTATTTGTTATGTCTTTTCCATTCACGGGACTATTAAGGAGTCCCGGTCTTTTGGAAGGCTAGTATGGGGCCAAAGCCAACACACGAAAGCCCTTTGACATATTTAATCTTGTGTAAAGGATGCACAATCCGGCGACTATCCCTGTATAACACTATAAAATGCATCCAAGGATAGTCCCCGGTTCTGCTGGGACTATTGTAAATATATGGAAAACTACGACTGGGTTATGGGAATGGGATGTTTAATGGACTGGATATTGGGGAACTATGGGGACTATGACACCCGCCGATACAATGCTATAAACATGTACGAAGTGGCGGATGGAGACTTGCCAGCTCTATAACTGGGCCCCCCAAACAAGTCGCTCGAGTCGCAACAAGGGGGCAACATGAAACGAGCGGCTTTGAGAGTGGAGCAGACGCCCTGGGTTTTAAACCGCGATCCACTGAGCCCGAGGGTCCAGCTTCTTGCTAAGCCAACTCACCACTTACGCAACGCCCCTCACTCTCCGAGCACCAAAGTGCTCTCGCGGGCTCCACTCCGGCCGGCCAATGAAGGCAAGCACGGAGGTGAGGGACCTGTTCCTCGTCAGTGTTCACTCCGCCAGCCAGTGAAGGCAAGCGGAGGTGAGGAATGGTGACCTCCCCCGGGAGCGCGTCAGGTCCGCGGGGTCGATACTCCCCGACACCCCGCCTCAAAGGTGCCCTGCGGTTATATTATTATTTGTTATGTCTTTTCCATTCACGGGACTATTAAGGAGTCCCGGTCTTTTGGAAGGCTAGTATGGGGCCAAAGCCAACACACGGAAGCCCTTTGACATATTTAATCTTGTGTAAAGGGTGCACAATCCGGCGACTATCCCTGTATAACACTATAAAATGCATCCAAGGACAGTCCCCGGTTCTGCTGGGACTATTGCAAATATATGGAAAACTACGACTGGGTTATGGGAATGGGATGTTTAATGGACTGGATATTGGGGAACTATGGGGACTATGGCACCCGCCGATACAATGCTATAAACACGTACAAAGTGGCGGGTGGAGACTTGCCAGCTCTATAACTGGGCCCCCCAAACAAGTCGCTCGAGTCGCAACAAGGGGGTAACAAGAAACGAGCGGCTTTGAAAGTGGAGCAGACGCCCTGGGTTTTAAACCGCGATCCACTGAGCCCGAGGGTCCAGCTTCATGCTAAGCCAACTCACCACTTACGCAACGCCCCTCACTCTCCGAGCACCAAAGTGCTCTCGCGGGCTCCACTCCGGCCGGCCAATGAAGGCAAGCACGGAGGTGGGGGACCTGTTCCCCGTCAGTGCTCACTCCGCCGGCCAGTGAAGGCAAGCGGAGGTGAGGAATGGTGACCTCCCCCGGGAGCGCGTCAGGTCCGCGGGGTCGCTACTCCCCGACACCCCGCCTCAAAGGTGCCCTGCGGGCATTATTATTATTATTATTTTATGGAGCTATTGAGTCAGCGGAATAGTTGTCACTAAGATAATACCAAAATGACAACAAATGCCAAAAAAACGGCCATTATGTTGATAATAAAACACATTTGAGTAGCATTATCACAGCTTAATACGAGTAGTTTAGAGAATCAGGGTCCAGTTGTGTCACCGACTTGATCTTTGATTGTGTGTGTTCCCTATATTAATACTTAATACTTAACTGGCGACGAGTAAATTGGACGGTAATTACTAAGTAAAAATGTGTAGTAAAAATGTAATTACAAATTATTATGATTAACACGATATTTACCATGTATATTATTTTATACCATGGCAAATATCCCATTAATCATAATAATTTCAATGCTAATAACCATGATAACTATAAAAAAAGTATCTCATTGCTTCTATACTCTTCAATATACTTGTCAGTGAATGTGTTTTGTGTGTGTGTGTGTGTGTGTATCTGTCTGTCTGTGGCATCATAGCTCCCGAACGGATGAACCGATTTTAATTTATTTTTTTATTTTAGGGGACTTACGTGCGATTGTTCTTAGACATGTTTCATGAAAATCGGTTGACCCGTTTAAAAGTTATGGGGGTTTGAAAGTAATTGTGTAAAGGGTTTTTTAAATTTTTAATACAAGTGTCATCAGAGAGAGACAGAGAGAGTTTGTTTGTAACAAATAGTCTCAGAAACTACAGAACCGATTCAAAAAATCTTTCATAATTAGAAAGCTACATTCATCCTGAGTAACATAGGTTATATTTTATTCCTTTTTTCCCGCGGGAATGGAAACTACGCGAGTGAAAGAAAGAGTGGGGTCCTAGTTAGAGATAAAGGCATTATGGTCTACAGCGTGATATTACAAGATCATTTGAAAACACGTTGAACTTATGACATTTTCAATACGTTAAAATTATATTCAAATGCTATTGAACTAAAGAAACAACTAGAACAAAACACAAAGTCTTATTTTCACATAAAACACGATAATAATATTATTTTCTGAATAAAATTCATTACAATAGAAACTGCTACGGCTTCTGTGGAAACCAAACAAATACATTCTCCTTTTAAAGTATTTTACGAGACGTTTGGCACAGTTTTACACAAATGTATTATAATAGCAGCGCCCCGCGGTTTCACCCGTGTAGTTCCCATTCCCGTGGGAATACGGGGATAAAATATAGCCAGTGTCACTGGCTGATAAATTAGCTTTCCATTAGTGAAAGAATTTTTTTGAATCGGTTCAGTAGTTTTGGAGCCTATTCGTTACAAACAAACAATCAATTTTTTTAACTTTAAAATATTTGGTATTAGATTAAAAGATTCTTAGAATATGTTTTTTCTTACTAACACATTTTGTTTAACAAAAAAAAATATCAAGGATCATACAATATAGCTCGCTGGGGAATCGAACCCGCAACCTTTGTGACCTTGGTATAATTCACCCATCACTGACTGACTCATATTCATAGGTACATACAGCAAAAATCACTGAACGGATTTCTCTTTTTGGCTCACACATAGCCATTATAACCCAGATATCCACCAAAAAAGAAAAAAATACCGACAAAACCACGCTCCTTTATAAACCGTTAAAATAAATCGTATATCATGTGTTGAACAATTCCTTTGCCATAAATAGCTAGCTAAGTAAGTGGAGAATACAAATCGTCGTGATATATCAAAGAATTTAAATTTTTCAATGTGAGTTTTATACTGAGCCACGCTATTGTGTTTTATTTCCTTTAGTAGTAAAAATGAGAAAAAAATTCACTTGCGCGATTCAGAGACTCTTTTTTAGTACTTTGCGTTGGTTTCAAATGTGGAATACTTTTTAGGTGCGTTCTTTTTTTGAAATTGAAATATGAGTATAGTTTTGACTTTAGTTAGGTTAATCACACTAATATTATAAAGGCGAAAGTTTGTGAGTGTATGTTTATTTATTTATTTTATTTATTTATAATTGTACACAGAAACATAATTAAAAAAAAATAAAAGAAGAGAAGGCATGTACAGAGGTTAACTTAACCCTAAAAGAGTTTTCTTCCAGCAAACCTTAGAGGCTAGAGAGAGTAGGTGATTGATGTAGTGTGGGTATAAAGTGTACAAACGAAAGTAGGAAATAATAATAAGAACATGATAATCCATAAAAAGTAATATTACCGAAATACATACAAATAATATAAATAGATACCTACATAAAATAAAACTGTTTGATACTTCTTCACGTCTAAACTACTGAACCGATTAACTTGAAATTTGGTACAGGGGTAGCTTATGGTCCGGGGTAGGTTTTATCTCAAAAATTGGGTCAAACTGCGGGACCAGCTATTCAAAAATATAAAAGTTACTTTTATAAGTATTCGTAGTTGTCTTTATTATGAATGCCAGTATAAGTTTTAATTGTTCTGTTGGTTTAATTGTTGTTTAATTTTCCGCTTACTCGTAAGTATAAGTAGTTCTTAGAATTTTGTTCATATTAGACGGTGTGATAATACAGGGTGTGATTATTTCTTCTCACAATAGGTATTAATTTCGCAAAATCTAATGTACTTAGTAGTTTTTTTTTTAACAAAATCGTAATCATTGAGAATTTTCTTGTAAAGCCTTTGTTCATTATTACTAATAGTACTTTTAAACATCACCCTGTATAATAATGCAAGTGAAGCCGCAAAACTCATTAAAGTACTTGCAAGTTATTCAATCTGACTGATTCCTTTTGTAATTAAAAAAATAATATAAAAAAGCCATACAAATATCTACTGATATTACTTATTTTCTTATACCACCCACAATGTCTTAAAAAATAATATAATTCAATACATTTTAATATAATAAACTAGTATCGGAAGTAGAGTCAAGTGGTGTAAAGGAAATACGCGTTTAAATCAACCGCCCGCGCCGGAACCGGAAGCTGGGCTAATAAATATGGTGGCAATTGAACCGAAGCCTCTCTGTAAATATTACTCGGTTATCTTTGTGGGGTTGTTACACTTGGCGCTATGTAGTAGTACCAATAACATAACATAATCATTCACTACATCATCTCATTATAGTAACTGACCCCTAACTAAGTTCGTAACTTGTATCTGGGGTATCAGAAATTTGGGTATCAGAATCATTATGGTGGCCTCCGGGAAGTTGTAATAAACGTACTGACTGATCATCAGTATGCTATATTTAGTTTTTTACCTATGTAATTATTTTACTTCTTAATTTATAGTTTTTTTTATATACACATGTTTTTTTATTGTTTACGTTAGTTATTATTAGTGACATTTGTATTTAATTTTATTTAAAATAATTACCAACCCGAGTTTCTTGCCGATTCTTCTCGGCTGATGTAATTCGTAATCGGTGGTTTCATTCATTGACCTTCATAAGTGCCTCATTGTGGCCTTAATTGAATAAATGTTTTTTATTTTGACATTGCTTTGACTTTGACTTTGACTTTGACTTTGACTTTGACTTTGACTTTGACTTTGACTTTGACTTTGACTTTGACTTTGACTTTGACTTTGACTTTGACTTTGACTTTGACTTTGACTTTGACTTTGACTTTGACTTTGACTTTGACTTTGACTTTGACTTTGACTTTGACTTTGACTTTGACTTTGACTTTGACTTTGACTTTGACTTTGACTTTGACTTTGACTTTGACTTTGACTTTGACTTTGACTTTGACTTTGACTTTGACTTTGACTTTGACTTTGACTTTGACTTTGACTTTGACTTTGACTTTGACTTTGACTTTGACTTTGACTTTGACTTTGACTTTGACTTTGACTTTGACTTTGACTTTGACTTTGACTTTGACTTTGACTTTGACTTTGACTTTGACTTTGACTTTGACTTTGACTTTGACTTTGACTTTGACTTTGACTTTGACTTTGACTTTGACTTTGACTTTGACTTTGACTTTGACTTTGACTTTGACTTTGACTTTGACTTTGACTTTGACTTTGACTTTGACTTTGACTTTGACTTTGACTTTGACTTTGACTTTGACTTTGACTTTGACTTTGACTTTGACTTTGACTTTGACTTTGACTTTGACTTTGACTTTGACTTTGACTTTGACTTTGATCTATCAACACAGCTCAAACCACTGAATGGATTGCGCTGAAAAGCACGGGGGACAAATAAAAATAACGCGAGTATTTTAATAATATTCGATTTTTGAACACTTGTTCGTAGTTGGTAGCTCGTACACTCGTAGCGCGTATTTCGTAGGCCGAAGTCGTAGTTCGTAGTAGCAACTTTGTCGTGGTTGACAAATTAATATCTACACACATCAAAAGTGTCTAGGGATCAAGCATTTTTATGCGGATTTCTTGAGATTGAGATGTGGCTTTGTAATAAATTTATGATTTTATAAATTTATATGGATCCTTTTTGGTGCATTTCATAATTTGAATCAGGAACTGTGAATCAAATTCGAGTAAAAGATGAAAATCAGCTGTCAATATTTTCCCTATAAAAACATACAACGCATTGAAGACATTATTAGTGCTACTGTTTCCCTACTACTGATTAAAACCAACGTTATTATGGAGCGGCGACGTCATTTAAGCAGGGAAGAAATGCTCAGAGCCGTGGGAATGATAGAAGCTGGTTCCCGGCAACGTACTGTGGCTTTAGCTCTGAATACAAGTCAGAGTGTTATCAGTCGACTTTGGACACGTTACCGAAGCACTGGTACCGTGGCTGAGCGCCATGGAGGACGGTATCGCTGCACCACACGGAGACAAGACCGATACATTCAAATCTTAACTCGAAGAGCTCCAACAATAACCGCCATGATGTTAGCCGTGCGGCTTCATCACTCTTCAGGGAACTTAATTAGCGACCAAACAGTCAGAAACCGCTTGCATGAAGTGAACCTTCATTCCCGAAGACCGCTACGGGTACCACCTATAGCAATGCACAATCGTAGGATTCGATATCAATGGGCTCTTGAACACAGAAATTGGGCAGAAGAACAATGGCGTTTCGTGTGCTTTTCTGATGAGTCTCGTTTTGGTATGAGACCGGATACAAGACGTATACGACACTGGAGAACCCCTGGACGCCAACAGCGATTAAAATCCTGCCAGGAAGTCCATCCTTATAGTGTTGGAACCATCATGGTATGGGCGGGTATTTGGATCGGCGGAAGAACTGAGTTGATTTGGATCAGAGGCAACCTCAACGCTCAAATTTATGCTGAGACGATTGTATCAGACGTCATCGTTCCTCTACAAGTGCAAATCGGTCCCTTATTTCAGTTAATGCATGATAATGCACGACCGCACACCGCAAGAGTTGTAAGACAGACTCTCGCCGCAGCTAACATCAATGTCCTGCCCTGGCCTGCTCAGTCGCCAGACTTGAACCCGATTGAGCATGCATGGGATATGCTACAGAGAAGAGCTCTGCCGAATATGGAGGGTATCCAGTCGCAAGAAGACCTTTTTTTGTTGTTGCAACGAACATGGGCGGCCATTCCACAGCGTGATTTGGATGAACTCATTTTGAGTATGCCAAACCGATGTTCTTGTGTTGTTAGTGTTCGCGGTAGAAACACGGATTATTAATTGTTTAAGTTACCCAATAAAATTTTAAAGAAAACTGTTATTTCAGTCTTTTTTTCGAACTTTAATGTTAGTGGTTCAAATGTCAAAAATCCCTTTATTAGGAAAATGGCAAATTTCTTTATTAATGCAAAGGTGACTTGGTTTATCGTTACTGTGACAAACGAAAACACTTTATTTGATGAATCCTTAAAGAAAATTTTAATTAATATCAATCAGGAGAAAAGTTATTGCAAAAATATATGTTGATCCCTAGACACTTTTGATGTGTGTATATTATGGGTATACAAAACTCTTCCGTTACTGAGTGATGTACTGACTGAATGAATGACTGACTGACAGATAACGCACAGCCGAAATTACTGGTTATTAAATAAATAAATAAAATACAACCATTGCATTGCACGATACGTACGATCCGTCAACACGAGCAGTCGTGTCGCAACGGCTGCCTCAATGTATTGACCGAATCATCGTTTTTGCACTTCTAACGGGTGATTTTTTAAGAGCTTGAGAACTTTTTTAAACAATAAAACGCATAAAATTTGCAAAATCTCATCGGTTCTTTATTTTAAACGTTAGATTGGTACATGACATTTACTTTTTGAAGATAATTTCATTTAAATGTTGACCGCGGCTGCGTCTTAGGTGGTCCATTCGGAAAGTCCAATTTTGGGCAACTTTTTCGAGCATTTCGGCCGGAATAGCCCGAATTTCTTCGGAAATGTTGTCTTCCAAAGCTGGAATAGTTACTGGCTTATTTCTGTAGACTTTAGACTTGACGTAGCCCCACAAAAAATAGTCTAAAGGCGTCAAATCGCATGATCTTGGTGGCCAACTTACCGGTCCATTTCTTGAGATGAATTGTTCTCCGAAGTTTTCCCTCAAAATGGCCATAGAATCGCGAGCTGTGTGGCATGTAGCGCCATCTTGTTGAAACCACATGTCAACCAAGTTCAGTTCTTCCATTTTTGGCAACAAAAAGTTTGTTAGCATCGAACGATAGCGATCGCCATTCACTGTAACGTTGCGTCCAACAGCATCTTTGAAAAAATACGGTCCAATGATTCCACCAGCGTACAAACCACACCAAACAGTGCATTTTTCGGGATGCATGGGCAGTTCTTGAACGGCTTCTGGTTGCTCTTCACTCCAAATGCGGCAATTTTGCTTATTTACGTAGCCATTCAACCAGAAATGAGCCTCATCGCTGAACAAAATTTGTCGATAAAAAAGCGGATTTTCTGCCAACTTTTCTAGGGCCCATTCACTGAAAATTCGACGTTGTGGCAGATCGTTCGGCTTCAGTTCTTGCAGGAGCTGTATTTTATACGGTTTTACACCAAGATCTTTGCGTAAAATCTTCCATGTGGTCGAATAACACAAACCCAATTGCTGCGAACGGCGACGAATAGACATTTCACGGTCTTCAGCAACACTCTCAGAAACAGACGCAATATTCTCTTCTGTACGCACTGTACGCATTCGTGTGGTTGGTTTAATGTCCAATAAAGTAAACTGAGTGCGAAACTTGGTCACAATCGCATTAATTGTTTGCTCACTTGGTCGATTATGTAGACCATAAATCGGGCGTAAAGCGCGAAACACATTTCGAACCGAACACTGATTTTGGTAATAAAATTCAATGATTTGCAAGCGTTGCTCGTTAGTAAGTCTATTCATGATGAAATGTCAAAGCATACTGAGCAAATAATAATGCATGAAAATCATAACCTCAAAAAATCTGAGCAAATACTAATGCATGAAAATCCTAACCTCAAAAAAATCACCCATTATTAAAATGGCGAGTGCAAAGCGAATTGAAAATCCTTCATCCGAGGACCAGGGCGGATTTGACATCAAGACCCTACTGCAAGACTTCTCTTTGCTGAAGGCTGAAGTTACCGTTTTGAAAACTAAGTTGGAGGTATCAGAACGCGTAGTAGCCGAACTCAAGACCGAGCTCGCGGCATTGCGCAACAGTGGCAAGCCAGTGACGTCGATTTCACCGCGGTCAGCACATAACGTGTGTGTGCGGCGCGGTGCAAGGAATGCGAATACTTCACCAGTCAGCATTTTTACTAATGCTTGCGCGACTGGCAACAGCGTTGCACAGGTTAATGAACGCCCGGCCGCGATGACCTCGATCGCCGCGGCGTGTGCACCGACACCCGTGCCAGCTGCGTCCTCTTCTGCAACACGTGTCCCAAAGCAGAAGAGCTACGCGCAAGTGTCTCGCCCACCACCCGGGGTTAAGTGCGTGGTGGCTCCAAAGAAACCTGTCAATGCAGCGAAGAGAGTCGACGTAGATGGCTTCACACTGGTGGAGAAGAAACGTCGACCGAAGCCGTCTCGCAACCGACGTGGTACCGCCGACGCCACAGCATCTGAGGTCACTCTCCGTGTTGTGGAGCCCACCGTTTCCTTGTATATATCCAGGTTGGACCCCAACACTACAGGTGAAGAGGTCCTGGGGTATGTTAAGCAGAGGGTCTGTTTTTGGACCAAAAAACCGATCCGGCTCAACCTGAGGCGCCTCGAGTCAACGAGGGGCACGTCCTTCAAGTCCTACGTACTTCAAGTGCTAGCGAAATACAAGGACATGTTCCTCAATCCCGACTTTTGGCCCACAGGAGTAGTGTACCGCCGCTATAGGGAGGCGATCCAGAAGAAAACTCCCTAAACTATGTATTTTATTTATATAATTTATATATATGTTAGTTTGTAAGGTATTTATGTAATTAGTTTGTATGATATTTTATATGTGCGCGTGGTTTGAGAGCCCTTACCTTGCCGTAACACAGTTTTTAACTAGCACGGGAGGTAAGGTCTCGATAATTGCGCCAAATATAATGTATTGTGTCAAATTTATATATAATAAATTGAGTTGAATTGAGTTGAATTGCACGCATATAATAACATATTAATTTTTCATTAATTTAATCAAATTACCACAAAATTATTCAATTCTAATAAATTTTCACAAACATATTTTATGTCTGTGGGTAGTTCCAAATAATTACAATTGTGTATTTATTTTAATTTTATACACGATTGTGGTGAATCCCTAGAATTTTTAGCTATATTATATAGCATTAAAAAATATATGGTAAACAATTCTTCTTATAACAATTAAATTAAAACAGAAAATAAAACATATTATTAATAAAAATGTAGTTTTAAGAAAATACCAAAGCTTAAGGCTCAGCGGTAACGACCTCTAAATAAGATTTGATGTGAATCTTAAACCTTGTATCAGAAGGCTGAGGGCACGACTGAAGGGGGCTAGGAGGGGGGCAGGAGGGGGTCATGGGGGGCTCAATCGATACTCTTCAATTACGACACTCTTTTCGTGTTAACTTCTTAATTTAATGTAGAGTCACAGGCGTCTAGATTTGTCTCGAAGTATGTTTGTTTTAACACCTTTTTTTTTAACAAAAATATGTCTAAAATATCCACAGTATAGTGTATAATATAACATAACATAATCATTTACTACATCATCTCATTATACTAGTAACTGGCCCCTAAGTTTGAAACTTGTATCTAGGGTATCAGAAACTACGCACACACTCATTCACACACACACCCAGACCGAGACAAACATTTGTGATTTGTTTCACCCCGCATGGGAATCGAACCCGCAACCATACAGATGATCTTTTTTTTAAGTTAAGTGATAGATTGCCTTTAGATCCTACATATAAAATTATTGCAAATCTCAACCGAGATAAAAAATTTAACGTTTTCGTATTACTGTGTGAAACATTAAAAAGTATTTAATACTAGTAGCGCCCGCGTAGTTCCCGTTCCCGTGGGAATATGGGAATAAAATATTAGCCTATGTCACGCACCTATAAATTAGCTTTCCCTTAGTGAAAGAATTTTTGAAATCAGTTTTGAACGAATAGGCTCCGAAACTATTCGGAGCCTATTCGTTACAAACAAACAAACAATCAAATCTTTCTTCTTTGTAATATTAGTGTAGAAATATTTTGTTAATTATTTTTGTTAAAACTAAATAAAGCTAAAATAATTTCTGCTAAATAACACATGTAATTCTTTTATAAAAACGACTTATTTGATTACATCCGCGACCGTTGACGGTCGGAGAGCCGAGAATCATTTCCCTTTCTCATCTGTTTTTACACTTTCCGCGTCAATTTAAATGCAAAAGCCCGATTCCTTTCGGCTTGGACTGGAAAAAGCCAGTTTTTAGTGCCGTGGAATTCAATAGAATAGTGCTGGGACAGTCTGAGAGAGTAACGTCTTGGGGACGGTATTGGATATTGTAAAGATGTTTTCTTAGTATTGCTCTGTTAGGCTGTAGGTTTGATATTTTGAGGGTTAAGTATTTTTTTCTTACTGTGCTGTTACCGTTAGGTCGATTCTGTAGATTATTTCATTATACCTCGCGAGCAACTAAATCGACTCCAGCGCACAAAATGCACAAAGTATCCTTATTCTTCGTAAATGTCTGAAATTAAGTATGTAAAAGTATATATTTGCTAAAAGCCTGTTAGTAGTAGTAGTTATCAATTTCAAATAATTAATACATTATGTGGCATATTTTTATAATACATAATTTGATATTTACTTTTTTATTTTTCCTTTATTGTTTTAGAAATTCCAGAATGTTTAACAGAATCCGTTAATATTCTGTAAGATGTGAAAAAAAAACATTTAATGTTTTTAATATTTTTTACCGACTTCCAAAAATAAGCAGGTTCTCAATTCGGCTGGTATGTTTTTTTCCTTTTTAGTTTGCAAACTAAAAAGCATCATAAGAAAGTCTTAGTCTCCAAAAACTTCAAGTCTTTAACAAGACTCCTTTCTCCAACCACTAAAACGAGCTTTCTTGCTAAGATCTAAATGGATCCGGCTCCGTCCTCGACGTACGAAACTGTCTTTATTTTGTTTCTCGTCAACTATTTCTGTGGTTTCATCTCATTTATATAAAGTTCCATATGTTTTAAAAATATTGTTCCTTTTTCTTGAGAAAGTATGCTTGGTTTGTACGGAAACATTGTAAACTTATCTCTTAAATTTTCTGAGTGTTGTTTGCATAATAAGCTTTTATATTTCTATGTATTTCTTATATAAACTTATTAATTGATTAAAAAACACAATTCTAAACATACAAACGTTATTTATTTATAATCATTTATCTACATCATTTCATTATAGTAACTGACCCCTAACTACGTTCGTAACTTGTATCTAGGGTATCAGAAACTACGCACACACTCATTCACACACACACACCACTTTTACATTAAAAGTTAGTTACTTTTTCCTTACAATTCCTATGACATCCTCACATCCCGGTATCCTGTATGAATGTGGATATCCTCAAGTTATTTCCTTCCGTACCAACGCGAGCGGATATTGTAACGGGATAGTAATCTTTGTATTTAACATCCGTTTGGGAATGCGGAATAGATGCACACGTTTAACAGGAATGATACCTCTATCTTCAAAAACGTTTCTTTACTAAAGATCTATACATTAAGAGCCTTACCAATAAAAAATACCCACTGTGTATATTCTTGATATAAATAATTATTAATATGCTTCACACTCGTTATATCAAGAATATACACAGAAGGTATTTTTTATTAGTAAGGCTGTAAATCTATACTTCTGCCCGCGTACCATGACTGTGCGTGATAAAAAATACCGACACCACGAAATAATATCGATTTCGCGAGCATGACCAAACGTCACAAAATTAATCACGTGGTAAAATTAAATATGGCGGGTATTTTTATCATATTTTGACAGTTGGATGTCAATAAATCGCCTTATTTATCGCGTTTTCGAGGTCATGCTAGCCCGGGTGGAGGAAACCATTACTGACTGACTAAACCACTGAACGGATAACGCAGTTTGGCATGCAGATAATGATTATGACGAAGGCGTTCGCTAATAATAAAAGCAAAACGCAGGACACATCGAATAATAAAGCTGAAGATTGTTGTTTGTTTGTTTGGTTAAATCTGCTGATCTTAGAAACTGGTGATTCCATTTTTTTTGGTAGAGAGCCGAAATACTTGTCTATACTAATATTACAAAGAAGTAAAGTATGTGTGTTTGTTAAATTGTAAGGGGTAATCTCAGGATCTACTGAATCGATTTCAAAAAATATTTCACTAATGGGAAGCTATATTGTCGGTGAGTGATATAAGCTATAGTTTATCCCTGTATTCCCACGGGAACGGAACTACGCGAGTGAAACCGCGGGGCACAGCTAGTATAATATATATATAATATATTAGAAAAGCTATGATGTAACATGACCCTTCGATCAAGAGGAGTGAAGCAATAAAAACCGCTAGACAAAGCTGTGTATTACTTATAAAATTAACAAAAAATAAAAATTTAAAAAACCCCCAACACAATTAATTTCAAACCCCCATAACTTTTAAACGGGTCAAACGATTTTCATCAAACATGTCTAAGAACACTCGCACGTAAGTCCCCTTTAATACAAAAAAAAACTAAATTGAAATCGGTTCATACGTTCGGGAGCTATGATGCCACAGACAGACAGATACACACACACACACACACACACACACACACACACACACACACACACACACACACACACACACACAACCACGTCAAACTTATAACACCCCTCTTTTTGCGTCGGGGGTTAAAAAATAAATATTTCTCAAACAAGACCGACTTCAAAATTCTAGTTTTTCACTAAACCTACACTCTATCGATGTACTATTTTCCTAACAAACCTTGCTTAGAGTTCAGACAACCCCTTTATAGTAAATCGACCCCAATACAATATGTAGTGTGGACACAGGAATCTAATAAAGCGGGAATTCAACAATGTAGCGCTTTAAGCTTTAAATGGTGTTGGGTTATTGCATTTTAGTTTTAGATTTTGGTATTTTATTAAGAAAGTATGGCTGAAATATGATAAAATTATAAGTAAAAAAGAAAGAAAAATACAGTGAAACTTGGTTAAGTGGGACCTGGCTAAGTGAGAAACCTCCATAACTGGAACTCATGCTAAAGTCCCAACACTTTGGCACTAAATTACCTCTGTTAGTGGGATGAGGTAACCTCTATATCTGGGATTTATTCTTTCGATTTATCATCATCTCTATAACTAAGACAGCGAGTGAATTTTATACGTATAAACCTCTGTAACTGAGATACTATCGTTTTGTTTGTTTACTCATTCTAATCCTACCCACTATATCACTTATCGTATATCACTTCTATCAATGGAACTCTCTGTAAATGAGACAGATATTAATTTATACCTGGATATCTGAAACACTGGGTAAGTGGAATACCTCTATAAGTGCAACGACATTGCAGGTCCCTTGGAGTCTTACTTAACCAAGTTTCACTGTATATATATTTTAAGAGTTATTTTAAGACTGTCATTAAAAATAATTATGTGTGTTTATATGTACGAGTATATATGTGCTATAGGTTTATTTGTTTCATTTAAAGTGTAGTTGTACTAGTGTAATTGTAATAATCTTTCTTCCCTATAATCAGTATTTTTCCTTAAATCAGTGTTGTGAATACACCTGAGAGGTCTTTAGTCTGAAGTGGGACCGATTCAAAAATTATTTAGCTGGTACATGGCTACTTTTATCAATGAATTACATAAGCTGTTTTTGTACAAGTATTTCCACGGGAAAAGGAACTATGCGAGTAAAACCGCGGAGCACTGCTAGTGATTTATAAAATGTTACCATATTTTTCCATTAATGTATAAAATTCCTTCAAAAATTCATAATAACACTAATTGCATTTATGGTACAAATAAACAAATGAAATTGTGGGGCCATTAAAACCGCGGAAAGCGATTTCCAATCAAACCTCGCTCGCAAACTGTTCCTATACTCGTTAATAAGTAGCTATAGATGTTAGTACCTCAGTGCGGTGAAATTAATTACTCTATGAATATAACCGCTACTGTTCCTATATTGGGGTGGTTAAGGAGTGAGCGAATAGCGATTTGAAATAAAATGTTTTGGAAAAGATAAAAAATTTGTAATTTTTGTGTTGGGTTAGGGTGAGGCCAAACGAGCGTAATTTTGTGAGTTGTGAGTCGCGTAAAATGAGTCGCGAAATTTACGTTCAACTGAAATTCGGTTGGACTGCCACACGGACGGAAGTATTTTCAGTTGTAATCCGAAACATTTGTACGGATCCTTGTATCGTGCAAGCTACCCACCTCACCCCGACCGAAATTCAGTTGATATTATGCGTGTGAGTCGGCAGACAACTCATTTTGCGTCGCCGTGTGAATCAAATAGGACTGTTCTATGAAACTGAATGCAGCAGAATTTCTGCGCACGAAATTCTGCGACTCAAGACTCACAAAATTACACTCGTTTTGCATCACCCTAAAGGCTTATCTCTTTCAATGATGATATTAGCGTGCTTAATTCTTGCATAATGATCTCAAATTCGAGTTCTGGAAAATATAACTTAGGAAATAGTTAACGTGCATCGCTCGACCCAAAAATCTTTATAAACATTCTAACCCAAGTTTCACTATACAGAGGCCGAACTATTCCAATTAATGGATCCTAAACTTGACTCTACTTTAAAATCACTAACATGCATTATAATTGACTAGCGGCCCGCCCGGCTTCGCACGGGTACATACACACACACATACACCCTTTTTTTGCACTGGGTTTAAAAAAAAAGTAAAATTATAAAGGAAGTTTGAATTCTTTTTTTATTATTTTTTTTTATTCATGTTTTTTTGTATTAGCCGCACGGCACTTTATTTTATTACATTGACTCCCCCCCGTACCCTAGTGACGCTTACATGGAGCCTACATCGCATGCTGGCTAGCTGAGCGCGGTGAGCGACAACCACGCGACTTTTTTCTAATACTTGCATTTTTAAACTCGTGATATCTTCCGAATGAAATGTCCGAATTTAATAATTCAAATAGTTATAAAAAGGTATTAAAGCCGTCTTGAATATAAAGTAATTTATTTTGATAAGGATTGATACCAAGGTACAAATGAAGAGCCTTTTCAAGAGGCGGCATATATAAATTAATATTTTAGAATAAAAAACTGCTTACTGTGACATAACTATAATATTTAGACATATGCTGTCGCGACACTTTTTGTAGATAATGATGAGTTCTGCAAAGTCGTAGTGAATGATTTTGTTCTATCATCAATAGTTTTCGCAGCGCACGCGACGTAAGGAATTTTTCAGGTCTTTTTTTTACACCTTATGTTACATTATTGGAGTTTTATTAAGGATCCCTAATTTTTTTAAAATATATTATAGCCTATGTTACTCGGGGATAATGTAGCTTTCCAAAGGTGAAAGAATTTTTTAAATCGGTCCAGTAGTTTCGGAGCCTATTCATTACAAACAAACAAACAAATCTTTCCTCTTTATTATATTAGTATAGATCACTACTATCAACCTTCACCAACTTCTTACAACAACAAATATAAATAGAGAAAGAATCTTTTATTCCGCATGCAAATGTTATTTGTCAATTCTAAAAAAACATATAAAATATTTTTATACCCGCTATTCGTTTCCAACTTGTACCACCGCCCAAACGAATGGTAATATTGATGTTATTCGTAATTTGGCAGCGCGGAGTCGAGACATGTTTTTAAACGCGTATTTTATGGCCCTACACGATCACTCCAACAATTATATCGTATTGCGAAACGAATTTATAAAAAACAACGAATTCATGGGGGTTGATTTAAAACATTTTTAAATGGGATTTGTATTAGTTTATCCTGGGGTTTTGCTTACATTTCTATATAAAATCAACTGTTTTTGGTTGACTGATCTGTAGCAGATACATTATTATGATGTAGGCAAAGGCATCTGCTAAGAGAAAAAGAAGTATATTATCGAGAAAAACTGCGGGGAAAAGCTAGCTAATCTATGTTTCTTTGTATCAAATAACAAAGTCTTAAGCTATTGGATCGATTCAAAAACTTGATTTTGTAAATACGCACATAGAAAAAAACGACACACCGTATTGAAATAAACGTCAAGATGGCGGGATCAACTTTAACTTACATTGTTGCTTAACCTAAGCAGGTACAAAATCTAATATTGACGATAGCCGAGGATAGTAATCATCAATACACGAGTGTACCATACAACGTTTTTCAACACATTTGCGAAGAAATTATCATTTTTCGTTAATAAATAAACAGTTTTTCTATTCGCGCGCATCCAACACAACAATGGTGATCGGCCAAAGACTAAAAGAATATACTTATTAAAAAAAAATCTAATGAATGAATGAATGGAATCGACCATAGACCTACCAAAAGTAAGGCAACATAGTTGAAATTTGTTTTTAAAATGTATGGACACGATTTTTTTTGGTATCGAAACTTTTTTATAACTAATCAATTTAAAAAAAATCTATGACTCACTAGTGAATCAAGCGTGTCATTATTCAACTGTTTTTGCACAAATAAGAGCCCCTTTATGAGCAAGTGTGTTGAAAAGTATGTTTAAAACAAAGCGTGGTCCCGCCATCTTGACGTTTATGTATTGAATCCAATATTTTGGCTTAGTAGGCACTGTCAGTGTCTACTATACCACTAGTTACAAAGTATTTTTTGATATAAAATTACAGCAAGTTTAAGTAAATATTTGTAACTCTGTTTACTAGTAGCTGTATTAAATAAACTCGTCGTAGTTCAGTATTTTTATAATATTATGGTAATTTTATTATAATAATAAAAGCGATGAATTTAAATTGAAACTCTTTGTTGAAACTGTTATTTATTATAGCAAAATGCTGTAACGACCTGATGGGTTTTGAAGCTGCCTATCATTCTAGAGGTCTTCAGTTCAATATTTGAATCAAAGTGTATGTTTGATATACTTACTTACTATATTGAAATGTAGCACGTTCGATTACTGGGTTACTGGCTATTTTTCTAACATGTCTTGCGTTTTAAATCACCGACATTAGTCAAGCGTGGTTATTACGCTTACTCTACCTTAGGGTGAGGCCAAACGAGCGTAATTTTGTGAGTTGTGAGTCGCGTAAAATGAGTCGCGAAATTTACGTTCAACTGAAATTCGGTTAGACTGCCACACGGACGGACGTATTTTCAGTTATAATCCGAAACATTTGTACGGATCCTTGGATCGTGCAAGCTCCCCACCTCACCCCGACCGAAATTTAGTTGATATTATGCGTGTGAGTCGGCAGGCAACTCATTTTGCGTCGCTGTGTGAATCAAATAGGACTTTTCTATGAAACTGAATGCAGCAGAATTTCTGCGAACGAAATTCTGCGACTCACAACTCAGAAAATTACGCTCGTTTGGCCTCACCCTTACTGTAATAATATAGATAGTAGGATAAATACTTCATTTACCAACAAATATAAATGTTTACAGTGCGTACTTAGACTAATGAGTAATTAGAATGACAATATTTCGATGGAAATTTACTTTTCGGCGTATTTTTGGTTGTTTATTATCTTTCAGGATAAATATTTAGTGGAATCTTACAGACAATATTATTAGATTATTTTCGCGTAAACAAACAGAATTTAATTTTGTTAGAATAACAATAACAAATCAAGCTGTTTGTAAACAAGTTGCAAATCAACAAAATTAGTATTTCAAAGTCACTTTGCGACCCGTTGTCAAAACAAAATGTCAAATTTTGACGTTTGTTTCGTGTGACAGACAAAGTTGTTTTGCAAGGACTGTTTTACACTGCTAATGATATAATTCACTAATAATCCTAACTTATCCTAACTAGTCCTAACTAATATTATAAATGCGAAAGTAACTCTGTCTGTCTGTCTGTCTGTTACCTTTTGACGGCTAAGCTACTGAACCGATTGACTTGAAATTTGGTACAGGGGTAGCTTATGGTCCGGGAAAGAACATAGGGTACGTTTTATTCCGAATTTCCCACGGGATCGGGAACTACGCGGGTGAAACCGCAGGGTGCTGCTAGTACATAATAAATTGTATAATCCACTTTGATAGACCAGGGGGTCGAGACCGAATTTGACATTATTTGATCAGACAATATGTTGATATTGAGGCACCATAACGAGAGTGTCAGAAATTTGGTATTCTGCTAAATTAATATGGCTATAGTGTCTCAGTGGTCTTTTCAAATAAAAACATTGACAAATAAACGTTAGAATACTGTTTCCATGACAACCATCTAAGTTTTATGGACCCATTGAGTCATCGGAGTAGTTGTCCCAAACTGGCAACAAATTCAAAGTAAAAAAACGGTCATAATGTTGATATTAAAATATCATTCGGATATCGTTTGGATGGATGAATGGATGTATGTTTGTTACTCTCTCACGCAAAACCTACTGAACCGATTTATATGAAATTCGGTACAGATATTTTTTATAACTAGATAAAACACATTGGATTTTTATCCGAAATTCTCACGAGATTAGGATTTACGCGAGTAAAACAGCAGGGCACAGCTAGTAAATCAATTCAATTCAAAATTCTCCTCGTAGTAAAAACAAAGTCACTTCCTGCTGTCTGTCCCTATGTAGGTATGTTTAGTTCTTTAAAACTACGCAACGGATTTTGATGCGGTTTTCTTTAATAGATTGAGTGATTCTGCAGACGCGAGGACCTTGATAGCGCTATATCGGTGGCCGAGTTTTGGTCCTCAACAATATGAGTTGACACGCAAAGAAGATCTTTGCATTCTCGCGGGAGAGGGAACTACACAGGTAAAACCGCGGGGAACTGCAAGTAAGTCTAGTAATCAATAAAATAAAATGTAACATTTCTTTATACGAAGATAGAATTATAAATTATTTCATTTACTGTGCGAAGTCTTTCTTTCAAAGTGTACATCTGTCGTTGACGGACGCAAGTTTATTGGAAAAAACAATTTGTTTTCTACAAACAAAGTAATAAATGGGACAAAGTGAAAAATTAAATTGGTTTAGTTCGTAAACAGGTTACCCGACAGACGTAAACGAGTATTCGTCTTTGAGATAACTCAAATATGGTTACAGTTAATCATAATTTTGTTTGGTTAGCTTTTTGTATTTATAAGGCTAAGCTTTTGATCTTTGATTTGCATTTTGAAATTTTAAATTTCGAGTGAACAGGTATTTTTTATTGTTCTTCTTAGGCTGTATTGTCGTTTTCAATCAGGCAAGTTGCAGTCGAGTGCAAACTTATTTATTTATTATACAAAATGGGTTACAATTAAACAAATTACAATTAACTTAACATATAACATAATAATTCACTACATCATCCCATTACAGTAACTGACCTCTAACTAAGTTCGTGACTTGTATCTAGGGTATCAGAAACTACGCACACACACACACATTCACACACACCCAGACCGAGATAAACATTTGTGGTTCACACAAATATTAAATTAGGTATTTCAAGTAAAAAAATATCTCGTCTAATGTATAATAATGTAGAAAATATATAGAAGTTTTGAAATAACCCTGGAAGGCGCACGGGGTGTCAGGTGTCCCTGGACGGCGGTAGTTACTGTCCGTTTACCCTTATACCATTAAAATAACTATACAATTACAAAAACAGAAGATCCTTTGCTTAAGTATATCTGTTTATTTGTTATTTTTGCATGAATCGATATTGCAACCATATGTTCTTTTATTTTTTGCATATAAAGCTATTTAAAAAAAAAAAGAGCGTCGGTGGCACAGGGGTTAAGGCCGTTGACTTCCAATCGGAAGGTGCCTGGTTCCAACCCCACCAGTCCCGCCACGTACCAATGTGTTTTCAATTTACGAATTCATAAGTACGTTAATTTCGACGCTCTAACGGTGAAGGAAAACATCGTGAGGAAACTTGCACACATCTGGGAAGAAATTCTAAGGATGTGTGTGAAGTCGACCAACCCGCACTTGGCCAGCGTGGATGATTAAGGCCTAATCACCCTAATTCTGGGTAGGCTCGTGCCCCTCGGTGGGGACATTATATGAGCTGATAATGTTAAAAGCTATTTTAAAATGTAAATCTCGCTTTAAATACCTTTGAAAAATCTCTTTTTTTAAGTTAGTGCGCATAGCTTCTGATACTCTAGATACTATGTTATCAAGTTCTTATGTGTTCTTTATGTAATATACTTTATTGTAAATTGTACACTATTTGGTTTGCTTTTTCCCTAATTTACTTACTATAACTATACTATAATTAATAACATTATATATTATTATCCTTCAAAAAAAAAAGCACTTGTTGAACAAACAAACAAATTAATCCAAAACTGTAAATAAAATCCATACCTTACTCAATAAAGTATTCAGTTAATCTAATATTAAGCTCGAAATCCGAGTTCGGTACACAGAATAATCTTCTTTCGATAAATTTAATCCAATTTGGGATGTTCCTTTTGTGGGAGTGTTGAGACTGTTCGTCGGGGCTCTCGTATCTTAGACTGGTGGCAGTGGTCGCTTTGTATTGTCCACTGGACGGCGGTTACACCGAAGGAGTTAAAATTTCAATGCTGATAAAAGTTAAAAAACGTAATCCCTGATAAATGTTTTTTTTTTTTAATAAACCTCTTCATTTTTTTATCCATTTGAGAATTAGCCTATCAAAATTTTGCGGACTTGTAAACTACCCGTATCGAATATTATTTATGATATTAATTAGTAAGTTAACTAGAACTAATGGCTAAACGAACTAAAAAATGTTTAAAAATTAAAGCCACATCCGTTTCCACCTTTACCATATTTTAGACGTAGCTTTGTTAGAGATCGCAAATTTGTAGAACTAGGCTCAAAACTCTAAACAAGAATAAATTTAAAAAAACCTATTTAAAAACAAGCATTGGTTTAGCTTTTATTGCATTGTCATGGGACTTACATAAGTATGCCAAATTTCAGCTCAATCGGATATCCAGAAGTGGTCAAAATATGGCTTGCAAGATTTGATTACAGACAACGGGACAGGTGACACTAAATAAAAGCTGGTAAAAACAGTATCATCATCATCATCAGCTCATATACGTCCCCACCGAGGGGCTCGAGCCTACTCTAAATTAGGATGATAAAAAGTCGTATGTAAAAATATTTACTCGTAGTATGTAATAAAATAAATACATTGGTGTACACGTATGAATTATTAATACACAGTCCACATAGTCTATCAATTTCAATATATCACATATCAATAATCTGTTTGTTTGTTTATCGGCTGAGGGAAATGGAGTAGCAACGTCAACAAGGTAGACCTGAATGCATTAACTAGTATGCGGATAGGTAAATATAGGGGACCGAAGTGGGTTAGTGGTTTAGGTGGACAAGACAAATATTGTTAATTAAAAGAGGTATTTTGATTAGGTTTAGGGTAATTTGGAGATAAAAAGTTAATTTAAAAAAATAAGAAACCGACTGCAGCACTAAAAAGTAAGAAAATAATTTAAAATAAACCATATTATTAATACATATTTACAATTTATAATTAGTTACTTTTGGAGTCAAGAATTTTAAAATGCTCCATTCATGATTACAAAGAAATCGCGTAACAAACACACAAAAAAAAAATATACACGTCGAATAGAGAATCTCCTCCTGTTTTTTTGGAAGTCGGTTAAAAATAGGTAGAAGTGTTATTTTTTTGTGGGGAATGATCTTCTTTGAAACCTTATTTTTATACTTATTTAGAATTTGAATTCCAAACTCAAATAGTCAAGTCAGCCAATTGGAAAGACAGAAAGAGTTAGTTTACCAGTTAATTATAATTAATTGATAAAAACTTCTCTATCTACCACACAAAGGCAACATTTTTTTTAAAATTCATTTTACTACAAACTGCAAAACTGTATTGTGTCTTACTTAAGCAAGCTAACCTACAGCAGTGAATTGGGTAATTTTTAGAGCAAAAGTATCCTCTATCTCCTCTAACAAACGATTTGATGTTTGATAAAGTCCACTGTTAAGTCAGTTGCAATCAATCGAACGGTTTAGTAGTTAAGTCATAAAATCTTAACATAAAATCAACCAAAAGCCTTATTTTCCTATTAATAACATTAAATTAAAAATTTAAAAAACCCCCAACACAATTACTTTCAAACCCCCATAACTTTTAAACGGGTCAACCGATTTTTATCAAACATGTCTAAAAACTTGCACGTAAGTCCCCTTTAATACAAAAAAAAAACTAAATTTAAATCGGTTCATTCGTTCGGGAGCTATGATGCCACAGACAGACAGATACACACACACACACAGACACGTCAAACTTATAACACCCCTCTTTTTGCGTCGGGGGTTAAAAATACAAACAAAACTTCTCAATCGGTGTGACCGCGCGCCGAGTCAATGAGTCTCACTTTTGGCTCATTTACATCAGAATCGGCCGCCATTGTTAACGGCCGTATTATAAGGATTGCATTTACGAATGTGGAGGTTCACAATCACACCGACACTTTACAAATGTTTATATGTATACTCGTATACAGCGTGGTTGTTGTCGTTTATAATTGTTAAGAAGAAGGATTTGGTTATG
Source organism: Timandra comae (assembly GCA_958496195.1). Classification (NCBI taxonomy): domain Eukaryota; kingdom Metazoa; phylum Arthropoda; class Insecta; order Lepidoptera; family Geometridae; genus Timandra; species Timandra comae. The sequence continues at coordinate 8,096,220 of OY292377.1, read as the reverse complement.
GGGGCAATCTTCTAATATACCGGGTGTTTGGTAGAGGGTTGACCAAACGGGATGGGCGTGTTCCTGGACCTATTTGCGAGATACAATTTGGCTAAAAATTTCCTAGTTGTTAAAATAAAAAAAATATGGAAAAAATTGTATTTTTTAATTTTTTTCCGAAATTGCGACTATTTATCCCTATAACATTTTTTTGAGCTGGTTTCCAGTCAAATTTTTTGATTGATTATGGTCTCGGATATCACTTGGTCCGCTCACAGCATTTTCAGACCTCTACAAGGTCTAAATTATTTGTTATGACCACTTAACGCTAGGGAAATGAAAAATAGAAATCTTATAGGGGATCTTTCAACTCAAATAAAAAGAAAAACTAATTGTAACCGAGAATTTAAAACTCGTTTAGAAACTTCTCTGTTTATCCCTTATTTTAACGGTATACTACAAGTTTTACAAAAGCCAAAAAACTTGTTAAAAATTTAGGTGCAAAGTGGAAATGGAAGAAAAAATTATAAGATATTTTTAAAAACAAATGACAAGTTTCGCTTAAATACGTCACAGTATGAATAAATTTGGATTTATCTGAGGTCTTCTGAAGATACTGAGATGCTGTAGGGACTTTATTAGAAAATAATTAGTCTTAAAACAAGTAAAATGGAGTATCTCAATTACAGTATTGTTTCCAAATCAAGATTTCCCGTCTCTGGCAACCGATTAAAGGGATTACAATACGTCCAGTGGTGGGCACAGTGGTGGGCACACGCGTCTGGTGGGATGCTATTCCATTTACAGACCCCCTTGCTGCAGAATGATTTAGAATTATCAAATAAACATATCATTCACGAATCTCTTTCAGTATGTAATGGAGAATTGGAGATAGAATATTTCACCAACAAAGTAGGCTGTAAATGGAATAGCATCCCACTAGACGCGTGTTCCACAACTCTGGACGTATTTTAATCCCTTTAATCGGTTGCCAGAGACGGGAAATCTTGATTTGGAAGCAATATCTTACTGTAGTTGAGATAGTCCATTTTACTTGTTTTAAGACTAATTATTTTCTAATAAAGTCCCTACAGCATCTCAGTATCTTCAGAAGACCTCAGATAAATCCAAATTTATTCATACTGTGACGTATTTAAGCGAAACTTGTCATTTGTTTTTAAAAATATCTTATTATTTTTTATTCCATTTCCACTTTGCACCTAAATTTTTAACAAGTTTTTTGGCTTTTGTAAAACTTGTAGTATACCGTTAAAATAAGGGATAAACAGAGAAGTTTTTAAACGAGTTTTAAATTCTCGGTTGTAACCGAGAATTGTAATTAATAATTAGAAATATACACACATCAAAAGTGTCTAGGGATCAAGCATTTTTATGCGGATTTCTTGAGATTGAGATGTGGCTTTGTAATAAATTTATGATTTTATAAATTTATATGGATCCTTTTTGGTGCATTTCATAATTTGAATCAGGAACTGTGAATCAAATTCGAGTAAAAGATGAAAATCAGCTGTCAATATTTTCCCTATAAAAACATACAACGCATTGAAGACATTATTAGTGCTACTGTTTCCCTACTACTGATTAAAACCAACGTTATTATGGAGCGGCGACGTCATTTAAGCAGGGAAGAAATGCTCAGAGCCGTGGGAATGATAGAAGCTGGTTCCCGGCAACGTACTGTGGCTTTAGCTCTGAATACAAGTCAGAGTGTTATCAGTCGACTTTGGACACGTTACCGAAGCACTGGTACCGTGGCTGAGCGCCATGGAGGACGGTATCGCTGCACCACACGGAGACAAGACCGATACATTCAAATCTTAACTCGAAGAGCTCCAACAATAACCGCCATGATGTTAGCCGTGCGGCTTCATCACTCTTCAGGGAACTTAATTAGCGACCAAACAGTCAGAAACCGCTTGCATGAAGTGAACCTTCATTCCCGAAGACCGCTACGGGTACCACCTATAGCAATGCACAATCGTAGGATTCGATATCAATGGGCTCTTGAACACAGAAATTGGGCAGAAGAACAATGGCGTTTCGTGTGCTTTTCTGATGAGTCTCGTTTTGGTATGAGACCGGATACAAGACGTATACGACACTGGAGAACCCCTGGACGCCAACAGCGATTAAAATCCTGCCAGGAAGTCCATCCTTATAGTGGTGGAACCATCATGGTATGGGCGGGTATTTGGATCGGCGGAAGAACTGAGTTGATTTGGATCAGAGGCAACCTCAACGCTCAAATTTATGCTGAGACGATTGTATCAGACGTCATCGTTCCTCTACAAGTGCAAATCGGTCCCTTATTTCAGTTAATGCATGATAATGCACGACCGCACACCGCAAGAGTTGTAAGACAGACTCTCGCCGCAGCTAACATCAATGTCCTGCCCTGGCCTGCTCAGTCGCCAGACTTGAACCCGATTGAGCATGCATGGGATATGCTACAGAGAAGAGCTCTGCCGAATATGGAGGGTATCCAGTCGCAAGAAGACCTTTTTTTGTTGTTGCAACGAACATGGGCGGCCATTCCACAGCGTGATTTGGATGAACTCATTTTGAGTATGCCAAACCGATGTTCTTGTGTTGTTAGTGTTCGCGGTAGAAACACGGATTATTAATTGTTTAAGTTACCCAATAAAATTTTAAAGAAAACTGTTATTTCAGTCTTTTTTTCGAACTTTAATGTTAGTGGTTCAAATGTCAAAAATCCCTTTATTAGGAAAATGGCAAATTTCTTTATTAATGCAAAGGTGACTTGGTTTATCGTTACTGTGACAAACGAAAACACTTTATTTGATGAATCCTTAAAGAAAATTTTAATTAATATCAATCAGGAGAAAAGTTATTGCAAAAATATATGTTGATCCCTAGACACTTTTGATGTGTGTAAATTAGAAAAACTAATTGTAATTAGTTTTCTTTTTATTTGAGTTGAAAGATCCCCTATAAGATTTCTATTTTTCATTTCCCTAGCGTTAAGTGGTCATAACAAATAATTTAGACATTGTAGAGGTCTGAAAATGCTGTGAGCGGACCAAGTGATATCCGAGACCATAATCAATCAAAAAATTTGACTGGAAACCAGCTCAAAAAAATGTTATAGGGATAAATAGTCGCAATTTCGGAAAAAAATTAAAAAATACAATTTTGTCCATATTTTTTTTATTTTAACAACTAGGAAATTTTTAGCCAAATTGTATCTCGCAAATAGGTCCAGGAACACGCCCATCCCGTTTGGTCAACCCTCTACCAAACACCCGGTATAAAATTCTCGTGTCACAGTTTTTGTTGATTCTCATGAAATTTTGTGAGCATATTCAGTAGGTCTGAGAATCGGCCAACATCTATTTTTCATCCCGAAATTCCTACGGGAACGGGAACTACGCGTGTGAAACCGCGGGGCACAGCTAGTCTCTATACATAAAAATGAATCCCTATTTCTTCTTCAGCATCACGCGTGAACGACTGGGCCGATTTACAGGGTTGGCTTATGGTCCGGGAAGGACATAGGCTAGGTTTTATCCAGAAATTTCTACGCGAACTATGCGGGTAAAACCGCGGGGCACAGCTAGTAAAAGCTAGCTAGCTAAAAATATATTCATAGTTGAATTATTTTAAATGGTGTTTTAGACATTTGGCCGCATGTCTACGAGTAAGATTTGTGTCTTCTCGGATTCAGATAAGATAAAAATATGTATGTAAATAATTTTTGTCTTGTCCGAAACAGACAAGAAATTTTTCTTATGTAGACTCGACAAAATTCTTCTCATTTACATGAAAATTTTATCTTATCTGAATCCGACTAGACAAACCAGCCTTAGGCATTCAGAGATGTAGTATATTATAAGAGTTGCATTTACGAATGTGAAGGTTCACAATCACACCGAGACTTTACAAATGTTTATATGTAGGTATATACTGGTTACTGTAGCAGGACGTTTATGTGAAGAAAGATTTGTAAGCAAATGGTGTTTGTTAAAGGAAATAAATAAGTACTTAATTACCACTCAAGGTTTATCTAATAATATTTTTTTGAACATAAATAGGTATAATTTTCCTATATATATGATATATAGGTATTCTAAATGTATTATCGGTATGGTTAAGTATAGTTGTGAGTACAAATCTCTGTTAATAAATGTTAATGAAAATGTTTAATATGTATCAGACTTTTTTATCAAACTGCAAAGCAGTTACTTACAGGTATGTTCAGTAGTTTAATATGTTTGGTCAAATCAATTTATTGTCAGGGCCTATTTCACGACCTTCAAGTAAACATACTCACTAAGTTAGTTTTGTCTCTTTCTTACGGTTGGTTTTAAATAATTGGAAGAAGAATTACTGTGGTATATTTATTTTATTATCAAGTGACAGAGACAAAACATGTGAGTACGTACTCGGAACATTACTTGAAAATGGTGAAATAGGCTCTTTAGACTTTTAACAATTAGAACTACCCGCAAGGACTGTTGATGTTGTTAATACGACAACGCATACATAGCGACAGACAGCGACAGCGACTATCTTTTACTAATATCGTGAAGAGATTTGAGTTCTAAAAGTAAGAAAATTGTACGAAATGAAAAATCATTATTATGTACAAATAAATATAAAACAAACGAGTGTGATTCCCAATTTGAAACTTTTTCAATTCCAGGACCAATTTTGTTTTTTGTTATCTCTATTGTTGAGTTGCAACTGTGTCACACCAAATTATGGGATCTGAGGATATTGGAAAAGTGTTTTTCTTCAAAATCTTCTAAGAAAAATGTATAATTATGTTGAACTATATGTATTAAAATTGTATGTATTATATGTATTAAGAGCGTCGGTGGCACAGGGGTTAAAGCCGTTGACTTCCGATCGGAAGGAGGGTTTATACACCGCCACGTACCAATGTGTTTTCAATTTTCGAATTCATAAGTACGTTCATTTCGACACTCTTACGGTTAGGAATCCAGCACTAACCTGGGAAGAAATTCTAAGGTGAAGTCGACCAACCCGCACTTGGCCAGCGTGGTTGACTAAGGCCTGATCACCCTAATTCAGGGTAGGGAGAGCCCCTCGGTGGGGATACTTACTTACTTTCGGTTACAAAGCTCTAACAAAAAAAGTGTCTTCAACGGAAATCGAACCCGTAACCTTCGGCCCCAGTCTCAAATAAAGTACAAAATTAATCAAGCCGTATAAAACTCTCCACTTAGTGTAGCACATTTAACTCTTATTTGCACTTATCACTTCGCAGGTTCCCTCTAACCTAATGTTATATTCACTACAACTGCATTTTGTAGTTACTACTAAGTGTGAAGTTACCTTGAAATAAAACTACTTTAACGGATTTTTTCGTGGTTATATTTTCTTTTACATTCTCTGACGTTTCGGATTCTTTTAAGAATACGACAATAGTTTTGTTACAATGTGCAGTGTTCCTGTAAATCAAGGAAATCAATGTATGAAGTTAAAGTTCAAAAGCTTAAAAAAATATGATAATTGAGTATGGTATATCTTTATTAATAATTTCATGCAAGAGTACGATCGAAACCTTATCTAAATAATAAAGATTTCGAGTCGATAACATAACATAACATAATTATTCACTCCATCATCTCATTATAGTAACTGACCTCTAAGTTCGAAACTAGAAAATTATGTAGAAGAATAGAATCAATCTTGCTTGCTATATATCTAGAAAATTCGTATTGTCGAGTATTATGATTTTGTAAAATTAATTAATTCATCAATAAAAAGCATAAAAAGGTATTGAAAGATGGCTGACAAATCATCATTGGTCACTCTAGCGAAACGTCACAGTCATCATACATGTGTACTCTTAAAGTCCTATTTCAAAAGCCAGGGACAACATTTCAATAAAATCTTAACTAATTATTATTGTAACAACTTTATACCATATTTTTAGCAAATAAATAAATATTCTATTCTATTCTATATTCTTTTAACTCGCAAAAAAATAGTGACAGAAGAATCTACTATAAAAGTGTACTGTGTATAACGAAATCTAATATACTCAATTAATTGTTAACATTAGATAATAGAATGATCGATCATATAACGTTATAAACAAGGTAATCAATACCCACATTCAGCCCAAAGCACACACATTCAGTGTAAAATCATTCCTCTATTCGCAGCTGAACCAATATTGATGCGTTAATCAAATTAACAGCTCGGAGGCACGTTGTGATGGTCAGGGCCTCAAATCTGCTATAAATAATGTTAGTTAAACGTAATTTTATTTTAAATTAGCAGCACCTCGCAGTTTCACCCGCATTGTTCCCGTTACCTTGAGAATTTGGGGATAAAATTAGGATTAAAAGGGATTAAAAAACCTTCCTCTTGAATCACTCTCTCTCTATCTATTAAAGAAAACCGCTTCAAAATCCGTTGCGTAGTTTTAAAGATAAGCATACATAGGGACACATTGAAATAAAGTTTCTTGCAGATTCTTCTCGGCTGATGTATTTCTGAATCTGTGGTAAATTCACAATGTATATAAAATTATATTCAAAATATTAAAGATACTAAGCTTTTTACATTACTTTGTATAGATGTTGAAAACGTTAGGAAATGTAAAACAAAATACAACCACGATAAAAATTCGTCAAAGTAGTTTTATTTCAAGATCAATTTTTAATATTAACCGAACGGTATTATTTCTTGTTAATGTCAATCTTGTTTCTGGTACTTTACAATACAGACGTAAGTCTAGTGTGCGGGCCGCTGCTAATCTAAGTATTGTAAATACTGTTAAGTTAAATAAAATATGTTTCATTTCATTTCATTTTCAAATAATGTCAAGTAGCAGACTTGGCACCCCGCTCGCAGGCGCGGTGATGACGGTCAGCTTACATAGAGCCGCTAATTGTATGTTCTAACTAATGATTATATTTAGTTTAGTCCAACTCTATTCTATAGACAACCCTACTCAAACTGATGTATCGAAAATATCGGTTATTGTAAAGATGAAAGGTTTTAAGGAAATAGATAATTATTGATGTTTTTTTTTGGATGAGAAAATTGTTTTATCTATACTAATATAATAATAAAACTGAAGAGTTTGTTTGTTTCTATCAGGAACTACTTGTCCAATTTGAAAAATTAAAACTGTACTTACTTACTTACTTACTTACTCCTATGGCTCAGCGACCCAAAGTGTGTCTTGGCCTCCGATACGAGAATACGCCATTTGTCCCGGTCTTGTACAGTTTCGCGCCAGTCATCCGCATGAAGCTCGCGCAAGTCCGCAGTCACAACGTCAGCCCACCTATACCTAGGGCGACCAACGGGGCGTCGACCTATGATTTGACCTTGATATGCTCTTTTTACTCCACGATCGTCTCGCATTCTCTCTATGTGACCAAGCCAGCGAAGTCTATGAGCTTTTGTCTCCCCTATGATGTTCGGCATAGCGACGATTTCCTCTATTTCGGCATTTTTGCGTATCCTCCAGCTTCCATCAGGACTCTGTTTAGGGCCGAGGATTTTGCGCAAGATCTTTCTTTCCGCTACCAGAAGTTTGTTTTCTTCTTTAAGTGTCAGCGTCCAAGCCTCACACCCGTACATTAAAATCGGCCTTATTACGGTTTTGTAGATGCGGATTTTAGTACACCTACTGAGAAGCTTAGACCTTAGCACTTTATGTAAAGCGGCGCTACAGCGCAAGGCGTTTTGAACCCGGATGTCAATTTCCTGTCCTCGGGTGTTCATCCTATTTACGGTACAGCCCAAATATTTAAACTCTGCAACCCCATTGTATTTGTTAGCTCCGACATGCAGGTCTTCAGGTTTAATGCGACAATTGCTGTACCGTTTCATGTGTAAATATTCGGTCTTACTGTGATTAATTGTCAGGCCCACCCTGGATGCTGCTGCTTCCAAGATTTCGGTCGCTAGCTGTATCTCTCCGCTAGATTCACCCAGCAGAGCCAGATCATCCGCATACCCTATTATGCTATGCCTTCCATTTAGCTTTATTCCTATATCCAGTTCTAATACTTTTCTAAGGGTGTACTCCAAGACTAAATTGAAAAGCATAGGGGACAAGGCGTCGCCCTGTTTCAGACCTGTGTCTACCACAAACGCTTCTGACAGCTCACTGCCTACTCGCACTCTCATGTTACTAAATCTTGTAGCAGTTTCAACAAGGCTGACTAGTTTATTAGGAATGTTGAAATGCCTCAGTATTTCGTAGAGTGCATTTCGGTCAACACTATCATATGCTTTGGCAAAGTCGACAAACAAGGCGTGAATACTCTTCGCATACTCCCATCTTTTCTCCATCAGCTGTTTTAGTCGAAAGATTTGGTCTATCGTGCTGCGATTTGATCGGAAGCCACATTGATAATCGCTAAGGATTTGTTCCGCAAAGGGTTCCAGTCTCTTCAGTAGCACATACGACAAAATCTTGTACGCTGTAGGGAGCAATGCAATACCGCGATAATTACCGCACTTCTTTTTACAACCTTTTTTGTGGATGGGACATAATATACCCACATTCCACTCTTGCGGTTGTTCTTCTTCCGTCCATATTTTTATGATCAGGTTGTATATTTGCAAATGAACTGTCGTTCCTCCGTATTTCCAAACTTCAGAAGGAAGCCCATCAATGCCTGGAGCTTTGTTGTTTTTCAGCTTATATATGGCTTTTTGGACTTCTTCAAAGGCTGGTGGATCCACCACAGTTTCATTATTCGCCGAAGTGCGAGGAAATGGTTCACCGAGCGGGGGGCAGTTGAGTAAACACTGGAAGTAACTGCGCCATAGGTTTTTGATCTCTTCTTTGTCAGTCACCAATCTACCATCCTCATCTTCAAGCATCTGAGCGGTGGGTTGATATCCTTTTTTACAGGTCTTTACTTCCCTATAAAACTTCCTTGACTCATTTCCACTTATAAGGGTCTCCATATCTTTCACTATGTTATCAAAGTGCTCACGTTTTGCATTCCTAATTATTCTGTGCGCCTCAGTCTTTAACTCCCTGTATTTGTTTTCCCACTTCTTATCCTGTTCAGATAGAATCTTATACTTTCTCTTTTCTTCTATAACATCTTCGCAACTGTGATTCCACCATTTCCTTCTTTTTCTCTTCTTTTTGCGGCCGAGTATTTTCACTGCTGAGTTCTTCACTACTTCCTTAATGCGTTCCCAATTGTTTCCTAAACTTTCTTCCACAGTTAGCTCTTCGAATCTATTTTTTAGTTCTATCTGGAATCTCGATCTACATTCAATATCTTTCAGCCTGTCTATATCAAGAGGTTCTTCGCTTTTGGAGTACTTAACTTTAGTGACCTTAACTTTAGCTTTCATTTTGATGCCCACTAAGTAGTGATCGCTATTACAATCGGCACCTCTGAAAGATCGTACGTCCTGGATAGAACTTTTGTGTCGGTCATCGATAAGGACATGATCAATTTGGTTTACTGTGTTTCCATCTGGCGATTTCCAAGTACCTTTATAGATATCTTTGTGTGGAAACATAGTACTCTTGATAACCATCGCCTTCGATGACGCCAGGCTAATGAGTCTTATGCCGTTGTCATTAGATGTTTCATGTTTGCTGTGACTTCCTATCGTTGGCATAAACACCTTTTCTCGTCCTATTTTCGCGTTAAAATCCCCCAGGAGTATTTTAGTGTCATAAGAAGGCAGTTTGTCATAAACTGATTCCAAGTGGTCATAGAATTCATCTTTGATGCTGTCATCCGTTAGTTCTGTCGGAGCATATGCATTGACTATCGAGATGTTGCAGAATTTGCCTCTGATGCGAAGTACTGACAGTCTGTCAGAGACAGGATCAAAACTTATCACTTCACTGATAATATTTTTGGATACCATAAACCCAGTTCCATAAGTATGATGCCCCGCATCACTTCCACTGTAGAATAGTACAGCTTTATTGTCCACGTCACACTCTCCTTTGCCCGGCCACCTGACTTCCTGGAGGGCTGCAATGCCAACTTTATATCTTTGCAGTTCGTTCTTGACTTGGTATATTGCTCCAGGCCTAAAGAGAGAGCGTACATTCCATGAGGCTAATCGGAGGTCCAAAATTTCTCGCCGTTGGTCGTTTGTTTTAGGATCGGATCGTTTATATTCTGTTATCGGTTTCATAACAATGTTTTTTTTATGTGGGAGGGTTGTTAACCCGCCGCACAACCCCCTGTGATGCTGGAGGACCACACCCGTCGTTGTGGCAAAACTGTAAGCAAAGAAATCAAAATAGCGACCAATGTTCTTTATTTAAGTAACTATATTAAGTTCTTATATTCAGTGATGTAATAGGACCGCGGAATAAGGAAACACGATATTCAAATAGATTTGTCTGGGTTCTTCGCGTAATTTATATTCAAAGATAATAAAACAATGAAAACTTTGAATTTGAACGAAAACATATATTTTCGAAGTTGTCCGGGATATAATAATATATAAGTTTTGTAGGTACTTTTGTGTTCAACTATTGGATAATTATTTTTTCATTTTTCAGGGGGCTCTGCTAAATCTTTAAAACTATGCAACGGATTTTTAAGCGGTTTTTAATTATTATAGAGTGATTTAAAAAGAAGGTTTTTAGCATAGTTTTATCCCCATGTTCTTACGGGATCGGGAACTAGCAGGTCGCAGATAGTTGTACTATGAAATTTAAACATGCTGATGTCTGTATTTTATAGACTAGCTGCGCCCCGCGGTTTCACCCGCGTAGTTCCCGTTCCTGGAAGAATATGTGGATACAATTATGCTAAAAACCTTTCCACTGAATCACTCTATCTATTAAAACAAACCGCATCAAAATCCGTTGCGTAGTTTTAAAGATGTAAGCATACATAGGGACATAGGGACAGAAAAAGCGACTTTGTTTTATACTATGTAGTGATAGATATCAAGAAAAACTAATATGAAGATCCATAAGTTATAATAATTATAGTGTATGTATTTGTGTATGTGTGTGTGTGTGTGTGTATATATTGTGTTTAGTGTATTCAACAAACTTACTACGCCGTAGCATCTACGTAGTACTACTACGTCGTAGTCCGTAGTCGTTTGTAATTATACTTTCTTCTTGAATTGAAAGGAATGAAAACGTTTACAATCAATCAATTAGGAATTCAATGAAAGTTGTTGTTTTCAAGCGAAAAGGAAATATTTTTTTTATAAAGTAATCTTATTTTCCACTGGTAGGCTTCTTTTCAATTAAAAAAATAAACGGATCCAGAAATAATAAGCTATATACTCATTGAAAATAACATTTTAAGACAAAACTTAATTTTCCAAATACTTACACACAAAATATATATCAAAAAACACAAAATCCATAAAAAAAGAAAAAAGAATATATATCTTTTATCTTTTAAGTAATCACAATAGTTATCAAAATATAGTAAAATACTCAAACTATGTATTCACAACATGTGAACATAAAAGGTAGAAGTATATCGTTTGGTGGCAAAGCCGGTACTCGAGTGATCGTTAGCCGGTACGATTGTGGGGTACTCCGGTACTCCACCACAACAACACACCGGTACTACCGGTATTCGATTCGGTATTATTTCATTTTAAGGTATTAATTTTTAGTTACTTTGTAATTGTATGAGTCTGTACCTGTCAGTACCGGCTAATACCGGTCAGAGTACTGGTATATACCGGTGAGTACCGGTCAGTAGCGGTGAGTACCGGTCAGTACCGGTTAGTACCGGTTTGTACCGGTCAATACCGGTCAGTACCAGTTAATACCGGTCAGTACTGGTCAATACCGGTCAGTACTGGTTAATACCGGTCAGTACTGGTTAGTACCGGTCAGTACTGGTCAATACCGGTCAGTACTGGTTAATACCTGTCAGTACCGTTTAGTACTGATTATTATAGTGTTTTATTTTGTTGAAAAAGGTACTAAGGTACGATTAGCTTTACTTGTATAAAGTACCCTATTCATCAATACAGAGCTGGCAGTATTTTGCAGTCTTGCAGTTGTTGGCCGTGCTTTGGGTTTTAAGTTGCTAATCATGGTTTGCCAACAACACGACTAACACATTATTCATTTAAATTCAAATTTTTATAATTAACTGGATATTTACCATGTATATTTATTTCGAGTTTCCGATCCCGTTAATCATAATAATTTGAGTGCTAATAACCATGATAACTATAAAAACTATATTCATTTAAAGTAAAAAAAATATTAATGTAAATGCCTATAGAATAATAATAAGCTATGGAAATCTTTATTTAGAAATTTTGGAAAAATACAAAGAACTCAGAATCGATTTAAATTTTAGTTTTTAAAAGTAATTTTTCTGAAATACTATTTTTCTTTGTTCTTTTAAGTACTGAGATTTTAATTTGAATTACCACTCAAGTAGTAAGACGTAGAATGGCAACAAACTCACTATAAAAATACCAATCTAAATAATACGTTGCATTACAAACAAGTGGTAGAAACCAACAAAGCCCTAGAACCATATCTCGTTACGACAGCCAAGAAATAGACGACTTGTGAAGTGTTTATATTTCTTATTTCTCGTTTTACATGACGACCTTTGAGGGTACCAACTTGCGAACAAATAGTTACATACATTTATAATGCAGTGGTCCCGCGGGCGAGTGCGCGATGAACTATCGGCGATTTTTTCGCCTAAAAGAGGACAGTGAATAAAAATACATTAGAATTTGATTTTTTATACAGGGTGTCCCGTTAGTAGTGGACCAACGGGATGTGGGGGATAGGGGAGACCGTTACCTACCAGAATCACCAAAATTTATTGTGCTAGGCCTCATAGTTTTGAAGTTATAACGTTTTTTAGTAAGTAGGTGAAATTATCGTACTATGTGCACATTTTTCTTAATTCTACAAAATCTATTACTTATTTTGATGTTATTTTTATTCAAGGGCGTTAAGAATACATAGGTTTTTCTAATTTCAATCATTTTTTAGTGTAGTTATCATTAACATTAAAATTAATCAACAAAACAAGTGCAATTGTTAAATTTCAAAATACTCTAAGTGGTATTTGAGCTGAGCTGGTGTAAAAAAAATGTATTGTAGCCTTGTGGCACTTTATTTTAAAAACATCTACATATCATAAGGATTACAAAAACGTATAACACTGTGGTTTCAAATGAGTAGTTTTTTATTTTAACTAATATCAACGTAAAAGGGAACTTTTGAGAGAAAACAAAAATTCATTGCTAATTATGGAAATGCATTTATTACTCAATTTATTTTTACATTAAGGGTTCAAAATGCTTTTCTTTAGCTCTTGTGCATTAAAACATCTTCGTATAAAGTCTTTTTGTAAACTTTTCTGGGCTCTTTGATGTTTTTTTATCAATTCAGCAACATGATTGAAATTTTGTGATAACTCTCTTTTTATCAGAAATATTTGTCTCATAAACTGCTTCTTTGAGGAAACCCCATAGAAAATAATCCAAAGGATTCAAGTCGGGAGATCGTGGCCTATTTCATGGCCGATCGCTGGCCATGAAATAGTACCTTCGCGTCCAAACCATCGATTTGGGAACGTCTCATTCAAAAATTCAGTCACTTACCGTGAATAGTGGGCAGGTTCACCTTCGTACTGCAACATTCGTACGTGCTTCTTAACTTAACGAAGATGTTGGTTATGCACAAGGCCTGAAACTGCGCGGAACCACATACTCTCGCGTACTTCTTAACTTTATTCGAAAATGTTGGTCATGCATAAGGCATGAAACTGCGCGGGAGAGAATGTGGTTGCAGTACGAAGGTGAACCTGCCCACTATTCACGGTAAGTGACTGAATTTTTGAATGAGACGTTCCCAAATCGATGGTTTGGACGCGAAGGTACTATTTCATGGCCAGCGATCGGCCATGAAATAGGCCACGATCTCCCGACTTGAATCCTTTGGATTATTTTCTATGGGGTTTCCTCAAAGAAGCAGTTTATGAGACAAATATTTCTGATAAAAAGAGAGTTATCACAAAATTTCAATCATGTTGCTGAATTGATAAAAAAACATCAAAGAGCCCAGAAAAGTTTACAAAAAGACTTTATACGAAGATGTTTTAATGCACAAGAGCTAAAGAAAAGCATTTTGAACCCTTAATGTAAAAATAAATTGAGTAATAAATGCATTTCCATAATTAGCAATGAATTTTTGTTTTCTCTCAAAAGTTCCCTTTTACGTTGATATTAGTTAAAATAAAAAACTACTCATTTGAAACCACAGTGTTATACGTTTTTGTAATCCTTATGATATGTAGATGTTCTTAAAATAAAGTGCCACAAGGCTACAATACATTTTTTTTACACCAGCTCAGCTCAAATACCACTTAGAGTATTTTAGAAATTTAACAATTGCACTTGTTTTGTTGATTAATTTTAATGTTAATGATAACTACACTAAAAAATGATTGAAATTAGAAAAACCTATGTATTCTTAACGCCCTTGAATAAAAATAACATCAAAATAAGTAATAGATTTTGTAGAATTAAGAAAAATGTGCACATAGTACGATAATTTCACCTACTTACTAAAAAACGTTATAACTTCAAAACTATGAGGCCTAGGACAATAAATTTTGGTGATTCTGGTAGGTAACGGTCTCCCCTATCCTCCACATCCCGTTGGTCCACTACTTACGGGACACCCTGTATATCATTGTAAACAAAAGAGATGTCTAAGTGAGTGTATGTCAATGTCAACGTCATGGGTATCCGTATTAATCTAATATTTAAAACTAGCTGTGCCCCGCGGTTTTACCCGCGTGGAACCTTATCCCGTAGGAATTTTGGGATAAAAAGTATCCTATGTGTTATTCCTATGTATGAGGAACATCTGTACCAAATTTCATTAAAATCCATTCAGTAGTTTTAGCGTGAAAGAGGAACAAACATCCATACATCCACACATACAAACATTCGGCTTTATAATATTAGTAGGATTCTCGTGTCACAGTTTTTTTCATGCCATACTCCTCCGAAACGGCTTGACCGATTCTCATTAAATTTTGTGACCATATTCAGTAGGTCTGAGAATCGGCCAACATCTATTTTTCATCCCGAAATTCCTACGGGAACGGGAACTACGCGTGTGAAACCGCGGGGCGCAGCTAGTTAATATATATTATTCAATTCAATTTTTAGTTCTTTGGCTGCTGCTGTCTTGCAATTCTGCCAGTGTCAAAGTAGACGTAAGACAACATAAACGAGGTATATATTATTAAAAGGTACTTGCCTGTTCACGCTGCCAGCGAGTACTCGCTTTACTAGTTTTGTCACTGAGCTACAAAAATTTACTCGCCGACTCGCTAAGCGAGTTAGCGAGTGATTTTTACTCGCTCAGCGAGTTCGCTAGTTATTTTTTACTCGCTCAGCGAGTTGGCGAGTTCATTTTAGTCGCCCGACAAGTTCGTGAGTTGTCGCTCACTCGCTCACTCACCCGGCGAGTACTCACTACTCGCTCATCGCCGGCGCTGGGACCACTACCTAACAGTTACATAGATCGGTGTTTGGGAACAAGCGACCCTTAGCGCCAGTCAGGAGACAGTTGAAATATTGATACTTAAAAGTTTGGTATTATACATACGAGTTCATACGCAATTTCGAATTCAAATTTAATTCATGTCAAATAGGTTTAGGTTAAATAATCAATGATTTTATTCATTTATTTGACTTGCACACGATGTTTAATCACGTATATCGAGGGTCCAGTGTTAAAACCCAATAAGTGACCAAAAATTCAAAATTGACTTTTTTGGTCCATCTTAATCGATTTTTTACGCTCTTTCTTTTGGTCTTATCCAATAAGTGAAATTCGCAGTAAAACTCAAGTTACTTGAGGTAGTAACCCAATAAGTGACGGTATTTTAAAAAAAACTGAAAAACTAAAACACCCTAAAGAGATTTATCTGAAGAAATGATATTTTTAGCTCACGCTTAAACCACATAAATTTTATTTATTTGTATTTAGTATTGAACAGATCTACCAAAATCACTCCATAGAATTTATAGTAATAACCATAATTTCTATTTAACGGGTTTTAGCTTTACCCACATAATGAGGAATTAAATAAAAACAAAAGGCAAAAACCATTATTTCCGTTTATCGGTGTTTCATTGTTCGATAATTTTTAAAACAAAAACGGATATGTTTAGTTATATGGATTTACTCACTTCGTTAAATATGTTTCTTCTAATATTGTTTGAGGAATAACCCAATAAATCATAAATGACCTACCTACAACCTCACGCGCCATTCATTCATTCATCGTGTCCGGTTCACATCTCCTCATATTTTGTCTCTCCAAAAAGTAGCCACCCCCGCCGCACTACTAGAGGCCTCCATCAATTCCTCCATGGTGCAGGAGGATGGACACGCGGGGCAGGAGAGCAGGTGCGCCATATCTTGTATAGGGGCTCCACACTCGCACTGAACGTTTGAAGGGTCAATGTAGCCCCATTTGGCGCGATTGCTCTTACAGCGACCGACCTGGGTACGGAGTCTGTTGAGACTCTTCCAGGTTGACCACTGCTGCTCCGACCCCGGTGGCAGATGTTCACCCGGGGCCACAAAGTTTGGAGGAGGGGGGTACCTTTCCTTCCACAGCTCATGCCTCGATTTAATCATATTCCTATCTGAGGGTTTGGCGAGTCTCAGGAAACTTTTGCGGCTTTTGAGACGAACTGGAGGTAGTTGGTGTTCGAAAAGGGGGTGTCTGCTGTCTGTTTCCTGTTTGTGTTTCTCTTTCCAGCAAGCTATCTTCCGGCGTACTTTTGGTGGTGCTATACCGGCTAATGGGTATAACATTTTCAAGGGAGTTGGTCTGAGGCATCCGGTTGATACGGCAGGTCTCGTTTAGAGCCGCATCTACCTCCTTATTCGCCGGCAGAAAAAGACAGTGCCAGGCCAGTCGTGCGCATGACATGGGGTGAGGCTCCCCAGCGCGTGGACGTCAAGCGGTATAGCAAACTATTTCTTGACGACACCTTCATTTTCACTTTTTTACAGTGAGTTCGAAAAGAAAGAGTTCGGTCGAGGGTTATTCCCAGATAGCGTGGGTATGGGCAGTGTTCCACGGGGGTGCATGAAAGGAGCCTCCACGAGGCGCACCTCGGTAACAGCTAGGCTCGGTAACGCAGAGTCTAGGCTGGCCAATCCTTTCACCACCATGGTTCACCCAAATCTCTCTCAACCCTCGATAAGATCAGCATTGACCGTTATATCCATTAACATTTTTCGGCTGACAAATCGCAACTGCTCGCAAATATGTGTAGCACCTCCTATTGCGATATTCTTCTTCACGCGCCATTTTGGCAGATTGTGACGAGCGTTGCACCCGCGTACGTACTCCGCGAGTGTTTTTTTAAATTACTGGGTTTAATCTTAGTTTAGTGCTTATAGTTGGTGTTAAATATTACGATGGGTGAACGAAGAAGAAAATTAGTGCAACTAGCTTGCATGAAACCGCTAATATTAGGCAAATCCACACTTTATAACTATTTTTCATAACGTTTTTTAACTAATCCATTTTGATACAATGTTTGAAAAAGGGAAGTAAAATAGGTTTTGCTTTATAGGTAGGTAATAATTGGTGTAATAAAACATACAATACCACTGATTTTTATGTACTTAAATGCATTTACCAAAGTATCTTTCGAAAGTGACGAAGAGTGACTCTAATCTTGTTTTTTCTATACTTTATTGTTAATAAAACGAATTAATAAAATACAATAAATGTTTAATTTGATCTCTCTCTTGGGGTAAAACCCAATAAGTCATTACCTCACCTGTCTAATTTTCTATTAATGTAAAAATTATGTAAACTGGACACTTTAAAATTGTCTAATATATATTCTTCCACTTCAAATACTTATTGTGACGATATTATATAAATAGCATGGGTATATTTGTCATTAAACCTTAAATGTTGAATAACTCGAAAGTTGAAATTGCACACTTATTGGGTTTGAGCACTATACCCTCGATATATTTAATTTCTTAGTGTTTTATTTTTTTATAATATGCATGAATTAAAATTAACGTGATTTTTAAAATGTGCATTTTTGCAATGTTACTTTTCCTAGTCTAGTTTATTAACTCTGGTATAAGTAGCTTATCTATCTATTTATTTATTTATTAATTAATTAAAGAGTTACCAACATAAATACAGCAATACATGTTTTTATTTATTTTATTTTGTATAATTAAATGTTAATGGCCTCCTTGAGGTTGACTGTATTCACAATTACAGGTTAACAACATGCATTAAAGTTTTAAATTTTAATATATCGAAGCATCTATAGAATAAGCATTCACAGGTTGAAATATAATAATTATTAAGCTCTATATAATAATAAAGTTATACATTTTAACACGTATTTTGTATCAACTTATTGATTTTGTAATTATATGTTGACTAAATAAATATTAAGTCTCCTTTTGTAAGCTTTTCGATAAGTGCTCCTTTGAATCTTGAACTAAATAAGTGATTTTGAATTCCAATAAGCTTAACTGCTTGCGATGAATAGCTATTTTCGGAAACATAGACAAACGTCTCAATCTAAATATATATAACTCAAAGGGTACTGACTGACTACATAGTGATCTATCAACGCACAGCCCAAACCACTGGACGGATCGGGCTGAAATTTGGCATGCAGGTAGATGTTATGACGTAGGCATCCGCTAAGGATTTTGATTAATTCTACCTCCAGGGGGATAAAATGGGGATAAACCCAAATTCTGCCGGAGGTCATTATTCCATACGGACAATTTATACATTTAGATTTTACATTGAACATGTATTTTCTACTTGAGCTAAGAATCAATTTTTGAACGAAAATGTTAAAGAGCTATTGTTATATGTTGCATGTTATATTTAAGAGTCAGATAGCCCATTTATCGAGGAAGACTACACAGACCAAATATTATTATTCTACGACCAATAGGAGAGAACAGAGTCTTCTCGTGACCACGATCGGTGTAACCCGGTCGAAACGTCGAGGAAAATGATAATTATGTTTTACGCGATTAAGACCTGTAAATTATGCAACGATGAATTCCGATCGCGAAAGTTTAGGAAGTGTAATAGGAGAAAAGTCAACGCGGGCTAAATCGCGGAGCATAACTAGTAATGTAAACATAACTAGTAACGCCCCGCGGTTTCCGTGGGAATACAGGGATAAAATATAGCCTATGTTACGCACTGAAAAATTAGCTTTCCATTAGTGAAAGAGCCTATTCGTTACAAACAAATCTTTCATCTTTATAATACATATTAGTGAAGTAGATCTGATATCTACGTCATCACTTTAATAATATATTCTCTAACTAATATACAAACTACACTGAATAGAGTCACACGTGCGTGCGAAACTTCAACTCATTCGGATAACAGGAAATACACGAAATCAACTCGTTGTTTGACAAACACACACATCAACTACTCATAAATATGTATACGACAGTTATTCAAATGTTGTATTCATATTTTGATAGTTTGGTGTTTAAAAGTATGTTTGTATAATTAATGAAATTTTAATGCACATACTTTTTATTTTAATATTATCTATTTATTGAATCAATATAGTTATGTACTTAAATGGAATGAAGATGGCTTAAAACTATTTTTATTATTAAACGAAACGTACGACATTATGGATGTTCGTACATAATTATATGCAGGGCGAGACGCTGTCGCGGGCGCATCGCACTCCTCCTCCTGATGAAGGCCACCGAATGTGGCTGAAACTAGTCGAGGGTTTCGACTTAATGGGTATGTACGAACATCCCGTTACTTTGATTTGATCTTTTTTATATTCATTAATTTCATCATCATAAACCACGGTGAGGTTCGAGATTACCCTGAATTTTATATTGTGTTAAACTTATATATTTTACACCTTTATTGAATACTGTATATTCAGATTTTTTTATGTTTTTTTTTATTTATTCATCATTATTCATCATCATCATCATCAGCCCGTATTCATCTACTGCTGGACATAAGCCTTCCCCATGCCGCGCCACCACACTCAGTCCACAGCTCTGCGCATCCAGCCGCTACCCGCCACCTTCTTCAGGTCGTCGGCCCACCTGGCGGGAGGGCGTCCCACTTTGATTAATACTTGTCATAGATATATCTCTTAACCTACCACCCCAACATGTATTTTTTTATTATACACCGCTATTTTGAAATTACGGGACTTATTAAAATGAGAATATCTGTAGCAGTAACTGAATACATATATCCAATAAAAATATCAAAAATGATCGTCGATTACTTATCTTTAAAAAATACTAAATAAATGCCGTATTACCAGACGGCACACTAGCTATCAAGTATTCTGTGACGGCTCGGGTCGATGACCGCGCTCAGCTGTGTATCGCAGCGTTCGCCTGTTGTTCGGTGTAGAATAACAATAAAATTCGGCGGGATTTTAAAAAACTTTAACTTATCATAACTTTTTAAATAAAAGCAAAAGAAAAAAACTAACTTCACTATTATATTGTCACCCGGAGTTTACATTAGCTATGTGATTAAGTATCTCGAATTCAAAATAGGGGTGTATAGTTAGTCTAAGAGGTGTTAATTTCGTACCTATTCTCAGTATTGTTTGTACTTGTACGATTGCTCAAATTCGTGAAAACCTGTAATTGGCTAACTATTGTTATCACTGTATTTTTAAACGTTTGTCATAGCTGGTTTTCCTCAGTATAAATAAATAAATAACAAACAATAGTCCCAAAAATACAGCTTTCACCAACCCAGAAATATCTACTCGTAAACAAAAATACTTATACAATAACCAAAATTATATAACAACCAAAGAGATTGATAAAGGAACCTCCGTGAATACAAAGTGCGTGGTCTAATATTGACGGAGGTCCCAAAATATCAGTTTCGTTCAATGGCAAGATATATTTGCACGGTCAAGTGATCTTATTAATGAAGTGGGGTACTCGTAAGATGATATTCAGAGACACAAATGGCGGCCTTTTCCTTCTATATGGAATTAGTTTGCGTTACAATGCTAACTAGTGTTTGGTGTAAACGGTTAGCGGGTTGGTTTCGTAGGTAATTTTGGCTTTGTGAAGATATTTTTGGTTTTAAAATACACCTTTTTAGGTGATTTATATATGAGAACTAGCTGCGCCCCGCGGTTTCACACGCGTAGTTCCCGTTCCCGTGGGAATTTCGGGATGAAAAATAGATGTTGGCCGATTCTCAGACCTACTGAATATGCTCACAAAATTTCATGAGAATCAGTCAAGCCGTTTCGGAGGAGTATGGCAACGAAAACTGTGACACGAGAATTTTATATATAAGAAGATTAATATTGTTTTTATAGTTATGATGGTTATTAGGTCTCAAATTATTATGATTAACAGGATATTTACCTTGATTATGTTCATCCGTGATCATGGCGCTTGCAACAGCGCCGAAATATCGGAAACTCGAAATAAATAAATAATATACATGGTAAATATCCTGTGAATCATAATAATTTGAGAATTAATATAGTCTATAAGTATATGATTTTCTACAATAACTTTGACACTTTTTAATTCAAAGTAGGTTTTAATTCATCTTTTTTAATTTGGTACGAAATAGAAGGTATAATTCGATTTTTCTTGGAAGAGATCTTTGCCAAGCACTGGGCCAATAAGTTAACAAAAAAACAATCTTATTAACAAATCCAGCCGGGCTAGCATGACTTCGAAAACGCGATAGATAAAGCGATTTATTGACATCCAATTGTCAAAATATGATAAAAATACCCGCCATATTTAATTTTACCACGTGATTAATTTTATGACATTAATTTGGTCATGCTCGCGAAATCGATATAGCTACTTATCCCGCCATATTTAATTTTATCATATCGTAGCACGCCATAATACATTTAGTCATGCTCGCGATATCGATATTATGTCGTGGTGTCGATATATTTTTTTTATTTATTAAGGCACATCAACAGGATAACATATTTAACATTTACAGAATTACAAAAAGAAAATACAGTTCTAATATGTATCCCAATAATAGTTGTGCACAACATTTACAAATAAAAGACGTAATACAATTAAAATTAAATACACTTAAAAACTAATAAAAATTACATTAGTAATAAAAAAAAGGTGATTTGGTCTGAAACAAGCTAATTACTTTTATCACGCACAGTCATGGTACGGGGGCATAAAGTCTTAAATCAAAACGCTACCGTCCACACCTGTACCACGCTCTCCGACGCAATCAGCCGGCCACCGCGGTCGGGGCTCAGCTATATTGTCAATTTAGTGATGTAGCCACAACCGGTGTCTGTGCAATTGTGTCCGATATCATCTGGCGGTGGACGGTGGACGGTGTACGGTCATATTCGGCAGCGTAACCTCGGCGGGTACTGGACGGCCTTTTGTTACGATGGACTGTACAGAGTACAGCTTATACGATCCGATTTCAAGACATAACATAATCATTCACTACATCATCTCATTACAGTAACTGACCCCTAACTAAGTTCGTAACTTGTATCTAGGGTATCAGAAACTACGCACACACACATTCACACACACCCAGACCGAGATCAAATTTATGGTTCACACAAACATTCACCTCGCGCGGAAATCGAACCCGCAACCTTACGGATGGCAGTCCGGCATGGCGACCACTCTGCCATCGAGGTCGTCAAAGCATAGCAAGCAGGGTCACTACCAATTACACTCCTCCAACGTCAAATTTTTTTACTAAAAAAAACTGACGCACTCATGTTAGTTTCAATAAAATTAACAAGCTTTACCCAGTATAGGTTCTAGTTATTCAGTACTAGCGGCGCCCCGCAGTTTCACCCGCGTAGTTCCCGTTCCCGTAGGAATATGTGGATACAATTATGCTAAAAACCTTTCCACTGAATCACTCTATCTATTAAAACAAACCGCATCAAAATCCGTTGCGTAGTTTTAAAGATCTAAGCATACATAGGGACATAGGGACGGAGAAAGCGACTTTGTTTGATACTATTTAGTCATAGCGAAGCGTTGCAATCTAATAATTCTGTTTCCCAGAACCTAATGTCAGGATTTCAATGCGATTTCATTACATAGCGGTTTGAGGTACAGTGAACTAGACTGTGTCACTAGTGCGAATAGGTTGTATCTATTTTGTGTTGAATTAACGTAATTATTTTATTTAATACTTGGGAATAAACAGTTTTCTGATATTAAACCTGTTTAATAAGGATCTTTTGAGCGTGCTAGCGTTCCGTTTTATATTGTGATTAATTTATAAATATAAGTAACTAGCAGCGCCCCGCGGTTTCAACCGCGTTGTTCCCGTTCCGGTAAGAATATGGGGATAAATTTCTAAAAACCTTCCCACTGAATCACTCTATCTATTAAAACAAACCGCATCAAAATCCGTAGCGTAGTTTTAAAGATGTAAGCATACATAGGGACACCCTTGTGTCATAGAAAAGACATAGAAAGCGACTTTGTTTGATACCATGTAGTGATATCTTGTTAAATGATACAGTTTAAACATGTACGAGATATACAATCATGTATTCTCGTACATTATGTATGTTCACCGTTTAGTTTTGCCTGAAGAATTCCAGTCCGACTTTGATCCGAAAAGGTAAAGAGAAAATGTTCTATCTCATTTCCGCATGGTCGACTCCCGAATCAAGACCGGAAAAATTCGAGCCACAGGCGAATATGGAGTTAAACACAGCTCATATGATTCTGTGTTCTATAATTATTGACTTAAGTCTCAATTTGTCATATCACTTTTTGTCTTAGATTAAAATTACTAAAACAAAACGTTATTTTTTAACCGACTTCCAAAAAAACAGGAGGAGGTTCTCTATTCAACGCGTATTTTTTTTTTTTTTTTTTTGTGTGTTTGTTCCGCGATTTCTTTGTAATCATGAATGGAGCATTTTAAAATTCTTGTTTCATTAGAAAGCGGATATTCGCGAAGTGGTCCCATGTCAAGGAAATCAGGATCTGATGATGGGATCCAGGATAAATCGAGGAAAAACCCGCAACAATGTAGGCTGGGGTGTCGATTGACATTATTAAAAGTAAAACTACCTGTGATCCGTGGTTTTGCTCGCGATATTATTGATACCAAAAGAATTTCTGGATGAAAATTTTTTGGCTGTATTCTTTCGTATTTAAATCAAATGCTGTTCACAATTCATGGGTTTTAGATATAAAAATGTCCTGTTTTTTAATTCGTTAACACACACTGAAATAAACCCAAACCTACAACATTTTTTAAAAATGTTTTTTTATACTATTATAGGTACCTATTACACATATATATTCAGTGCATTTTCATAAAACTTTAGTAAAAAAAATATTATTTAGATATTACAAACAAACACTGCACCAGATTAGATTGTATATATTATTTTAATTAATAAATAGACAGTATAAACGTCATCCTCTATTTTCGTTTTTATTTTGACTTTGGTTAATTTTCTAAAAAGTTCTTATACCTTTGCGGTTATAAAGAAGTTTTGTAATAAAATTATGGTTTAATTGGGACATATTGGGACGATGAAGTTAAAAAGAAGTAGGTAATAAAATGCAGGGTTGTGTTAGATTATAATGAATCATGTGTAACATCAGCTCATGGGACAGGATTCAAGCGGTACCCGTTGAGGTTGAACTGCTCGACACTTATAGAGCAGCGAAGAAATACCTGCAAGAAGCTATAGCCCTCGCAACTCTCGCGGCAATCGTGGGAAACGACCTCTCCTTGCCAAATGTAGTCTCTGCTATGGTGAGCGAGGAGAGGTCTTGGATTGGAGTGTCCACCTTTTGTGAGGTCGTACTCTCGCAAAAAGAAGCTGCGGAGAGAGAGCGCGAAGCCCTCTCCACTAACACTATCCGCAGCAGAAGGTTGGGCAGACGGAGACGGGACTACCACTATGCAACCACCATACGCCCGAACTGCGGCAGTGATCCCCGGGGGGAGATCCACTGCCGCCATATAGGCGCGCGGTACTTTTCGGAGGGGGTGACTCAACATCTGTCGCCTAGAGCTACATTCTAGCTCAGAGGAGAAACCCTTAACAGGGTAGAGGCGCTGTCCGGGATCGTAGTAGCGTACAGCTGCGTTTCTTCCGGTTTCGGCCATAAGCGCAGAGGTGGCACACCAAGGGGTTTTAGTCGGTAAGCGCGTCGCCGCTCTATCTTTGCGGCGCGGAGTCCGACATACCCTGTCGTTCCCCTGGACAAAAGCCCCTGGAAAGACAAGTCTTCCTCCCACAAAAAAAAGGATTCAAGTGATCCACGAGTCAAAAGCTCTTCTGGAGGAAAATTTAAGCGTCTTTTGTTGAAGGAGACTTGCTTCCCACTAAAAAGTTTAAAATAAAGTTAATTTAAAAAAATAAAAAACCGACTTCAGCACTAAAAAGTAAGAAAATAATTTAAAATAAACGATATTATTAATACATATTTTCAATTTATAATTAGTTACTTTTGAAGTCGGTGACAGCCAAAGCCTTCATTAATATTATAGGCGCGTCTCGTGCTATCTTATAAGGAAAAAAAAACTATCCTGGGCTGGCACTGACTCCAAAAGTAACTAATTATAAATTGAAAATATGTATTAATAATATCGTTTATTTTAAATTATTTTCTTACTTTTTAGTGCTGAAGTCGGTTTTTTATTTTTTTAAATTAACTTTATTTGTCTATTTAGTTAAAACTGAATTTGATGAACCGTTTAGACCGATGTTTAATGAATGTGTAGGAAAGGGTTTTGTATGGAATCGGTATTTAAATATTCTATGATAATATACTTTTAGCCTTCCTCGTCATTATCTCTTTTTATACAAAAATTAACAACGTGACCCAGAAAGACCAGTGACAGAAAGATGTGGAGAGAAATTGGAGAGGCATATGCCCTGCAGTGGGCTAACACATGCTGTTGAAGAAGAAGGGAAACAAAAGTTAACAATATTTTTTAAAAGCAGCTACGATACGGACACCCATATGTATTTTTTTTTAATTAGTTAATTGTTTTTCATTTGACTCCTCTAATTCCTCATTACTAATTATTTGTCTTTTTATTAGCTACGACACAATTTTTTCTCGATATTTTACGTAATTATAATATACTAGCAGCGCTCCGCGGTTTCACCCGCGTAGTTCCCGTTCCCGTGGGAATTTCGGGATGAAAAGTATTCTATGTTCTTTCCTGGACCATAAGCTACCCCTGTACCAAATTTCAAGTCAATCGGTTCAGTAGTTTAGCCGTGAAAAGGTAACAGACAGGCAGACATACAGACAGAGTTACTTTCGCATTTATAATATTAGTTAGGATTTAACACGTTATTAATAATATTTTGAAGCCGTATCACATATAGCAAAATTTGTTTCTCCAATAACATGGAAAGTTTCAGAACTTTATAAATTACTTTTCTAAATTGTAAGAAAATTTCTAAACATGTATCTAAACTGTATATCTTTATGTCAATCCGTTTGTCACAAACAACATCACGTTTCATCAGTGTACGTTCTAACGTTGATTGCTCAAAAGGTAACACTTTGACAAGCGGTGGCTTCAGTTACTCAAACTTCATTTACCCACAATGACTTGTGCTCAAAAGTAGGTGTGTAGGTTTGGTGATAGTGAGTGACAAGGAAGTAGTGTAGAACAAGTTGTAGATTCGATTCTTGTGTGAAGTGTATTTAGGGAAGTTCATTCATTCATCGTGTCCGGTTCACATCTCCTCATATTTTATCTCTCCAAAAAGTAGCCACCCCCACCGCACTACTAGAGGCCTCCATCAATTCCTCCATAAGGGAGGTAAATGTTTTGGTAATTTATGTGGTAAGTAAAAGAGATAATAACGTTAAATTTAAAATAAAAAAAACTCTCACACAATTGTTTTCAAACCCCCATAACTTTTAAACGGGTCAACCGATTTTCATCAAACATGTTTAAGAACACTCGCACGTAAGTCCCCTTTAATACAAAAGAAACTAAAATGAAATCGTTTCATCCGTTCGGGAGCTATGATGCCACAGACAGACAAATACACACACACATACACACAAACACATACATACACAGACTCGTCAAACATATAACACTACTCTTTTTGCGTCGGAGGTTAAAAATAAGTTAAAGAAAAGACAATTAAAAAAAAAATTTAGCTTTTACATAGTTATAACCCATTTTATCTCCACTCTTATTTGTCGTAACGTTTTTAAAGTTTAAAATATTCAGAAATAAAATAGTCCAATACTAAAAGATCTAAAAGATTGTTCAATTCCTAGTACCAAAGATTTGCAATTGGCGCGTTCAAACAAACTTTTTAGTTTTATAATACACTTGCAGCGCCCCACGGTTTTAACCGCATACCACCCGCTCCCGTGAGATAAAATAATTCTAAAAATCTTCCTCTTGAATCACTCTGTCTATTAAAAGAAACCGCTTTAAAATCCGTTGCGTAGTTTTAAAGATTTAAGCATACATCCCTATGTATGCTTAAATCTTTAAACCTACGCACAGACAGCGAGAAGCGACTTTATTTTATACTATGTAGTGAAATATAGGAATAAAAAATAAATTTATATTTGTGTGAACCACAAATGTTTACCTCGGTGTGGGTGTGTGTGTGTGAATGAGTGTGTGCCTCTGATACTCTAGATACAAGTTTCGAACTTAGTTAGAGGTCAGTTACTATAATGAGATGATGGAGTGAATGATTATGTTATGTTATAGATTTGTAGTTCCGGTTTACTTTGGTCTACAAAGTAGACACAATTACTTTACAGAATCAAAAGATAACAATTAAATTAAAACAAATTACTTAATTGTGTTCGAATCAGTTAACGAACCGACAGTTTGTTTGTTTGTAGTTCAATCTCCTTTTGTGTCTTTGTTCCTTCATTACTGACTTCAACTAGATGTTTTATTTCATTAAAGTGAAGTCAGGCGTTAACGGAACGTCTGGACGCGCCTTTTGTAGTTCAAACTGGTCTTAGGGCTCTTTTTATATGATTTTGTTTGACTTTTCCCAGTATAACATATTAGCCCCATGGTTTTACCCGCATAGTTCCCGATCCCGTAAGAATTTCGGGATAAAAAATAGCCTGTGTCCTTCCTCAGATCATAAGCTACTCATATATCAAATATCAAGTCAATCGGTTCAATAGTTTAGCCGTGAAAAGTAACAAACATAGTTACTCATTTATAATATTAGTAAGAATGTAAGTAATAGCTGTCCCCGCGGTTTAACTTGCGATAGCTTCGCTTCTACGTTATAAAGTCTATTATATGGCCAATTTCTAACCAATTTTTGAGGGCCAGAACTCAGCCACCATATGGCGCTTAATAAAACTACTTTAACGGATCTTTGTCGTGGTTATAATTTCTTTGGGTAAAATTAGGCACAAAAATCATTTATTTTCTTTATTAATTAAATACATAGTATACTTCTTTTTCGAAATTGTAAAGATAATCGAATTTTCCGCAAAATGTACCGGCGGAAACGAGGATTAATTATTTATAATTAACTTTAGTTTATTCATCTTAAGTTCGTTTAGTGTTTTTGACAGATTTAATTAATAAAGATTTATAAGTAGTATTACAAGATCAGCTCCTTATTTTGAAAGGTAGACAGGCAAAGTTTTAATAAAATACGTTCAAGGGCCCGATTCTCTAAACTATTAAGCTGTGATAATGCTACTCAAATGTATTTTAATATCATTATGGCTGTTTTTTGACATTTGATGTCCTTTTGGTTTTCTCTTAGTAATAACTATTCCAAAAAAAGACAGAAATTGAATACAACGAAAACGTGTATTAATTTATTTAATTACTAGCTTTTGCCCGCGACTTCGTCCGCGTAGAATAATGACTTCCGGAAGAATTTCGGTTTTTTCCCCTTTTCTCCGCCTAGGGGATTTCCAAAAATCCTCTCTTAGTGGTAGCCTACTCCCCCCAACAAACACACGTGCCAAATTTCAGCTCTCTACGACCAGTTTCAGCTTCGGCTGTGCGTTGTCTGTCAGTCAGTCAGTCAGTACATCACTCAGTAACGGAAGAGTTTTATGTGGATAGATTTAAGACATGAAAGCATAAAAATACAAACGAAACAACTCACTTTCAAAAACATACGAGTAGTAATATTAATTTAGAACTATAAAATCCAAAGTGGGTCAACTGTTGGTACCTAAAGTTTGTTTGTACCTAATTTTATTTAAGGATCGCTATCATTGGGACCCTTGGAAGTTTCTTGTCTGATAAATAAACGAATAGCCAAGTGTGACTCGTGGTCAAGGGTAGAGGGTTCCGTCGAATAATATTTTTTTTAATCAAATTAATGTAACGGGATCTTCGTAAATACCCATTAAGTCGAATCCCTCGACTAGTTTCAGCCACATTCAGTGGCCTTCATCAGGAGGATGAGTGCGATGCACCCGCGACAGCGTCTCGCTCTGCACAAGCCACTGAATGTGGTTGAAACTGGTCGAGGAATTCGACTTGATGGGTATTTACGAACATCCCGTTACATTCATTTAAATTAACATAATGTCGTGCTCAAATTATTATAATTAACGGGATATTTACCATGTATATTATTTGTTTCGAGTTTCCGATATTTCGACGCTGTTGCAAGCGCCATGATCACGGATGAACTGATCATCCGTGATCATGGCGCTTGAAATGCACTTACTTTTAAATATATTCGTTGCTAATATCTTTTATAACTTCCTATCAGTAGGTAGGAAGTTATTTTTTTATATCATTTTGCAAAAATAACATAATCAAAAGCATTCACTACATCATCTCTTTACAGTAACTGACCCCTAACTAAGCTCGTAACTTGTATGTAGGGTATCAGAAACTACGCACACACTCAGACCGAGACAAACATGTGTGATTCACACAAATAATATAATAGAAACAAAACACTATATCAATTCAAGGAAAAAATAAACTATCGACATACAATATCACTCAACTATTTCTCAATACCATCTAACATAGAGTAGCCGTCACCAACAATTTAGTTTGGATACAAAAATCAAATTAGACATTTCACTGCGGTACCCTAAAAGACAGAGAAAGAGAAAATACAAAGATTTTACGTGACCAAAATTCAATACAGTATTCGTTGCGCACGTGAGGCGAGTGCTGTATCACGCTGTGTATTGTCTAGCTGGAGAGCCACACTCAATAATTAGGTTTAGTTAAAATGGTCATATTTGGTGATGATATTCTGGTTTTAGGGGTTTGGGTAAGTAATTTTTATTGTATTTTGTGTTGAAACTTACGAATATAGATCACATACGGTCTTATTTGCGTTACATTTTAAACCTAGTTTAACAAAACCTGGTTTAAGCATTTGACACTTGTCAGTCAAATCTGTCACTTTAGTCTTTTGACAGTATTCAAAATTGTACTTAGATCAGATTGTAAAACCTGGTTTAGTGCTAAACCAGACTAAAAATACAACGAATAAGGCATATTCTGCCTTATTTGCGTTGCAGTCTGATTGAACAAAACCTGGTAAGCAGTTGACACTTGTCAGTCAAATCTGTCACTTTGGCAGTATTCAAAATTGATTGTAAATCCTGGTTAGTAGTGCTAAATCAGACTAAAAATGCAACGAAATTAAGGCAGATTGAGTTTTAAGTTATGAATTTCAAAATATGATGCTATATCGATTTAAAGAGATTCCTAAATACTAAAATATAACCGCGATGAAATAGAATGAAATGAAATACAACTAGATTACAGTTATTCTTCCTTACGTTACTATCACCCTTCCTTACTTAATATTATAAATGCGAAAGTAACTCTGTCTGTCTGTCTGTTACCTTTTCACGGCTAAACCACTAAATTGATTGACTTGAATTTTGGTATAGGGGTAGCTTATGGTCCGGGAAAGAACATAGGCTACGTTTTATTCCAAAATTCCTACGGGATCGGGTACTACGCGGATGAAACCGCATAGCTAGGCATAGCTAGTCATCAATAAAAGAGAAGCCTTTGCGTTACAGTTTGATCTTAAAGGACGATTCTCAGCTTATGTCCCACGTAAATAGAACCAGTTTTGTCTAAAATCAGAGTCATCATCAGCTCAAATATCTGTCTCGGTCTGGGTGTGTGTGAATGAGTGTATGCGAAGTTTCTGATACCCTAGATACAAGTTACGAACTTAGTTAGGGGTCAGTTACTGTAATGAGATGATGAAGTGAATGATTATGTTATGATTATTATTATGTTATGTTTAAGTCCCCACTGAGGGGCTCTCCCTACCCTGAATGAGGGCGACCAGGCCTTAGTCAACCACAGACTGAGCGGGTTGGTCAACTTCACATACAACCTTAGAATTTCTTAGAGTATACTTTCAAAAATGTCCACCAACCTCTTAACCTATACCCAAAATGGTAAACAACAACAAAATCACAAGTTAGATAATGCCTCCTTATAATTGACTTAAAGTTGCCCCTCTGATGGATTACTCTACCGTCAACACTTATCTTTGCCTCAACTAGAATCGAACCAGCTACCCGTCTGATTTAATAATAAACTTCTTAGTTTATTAGCTACTGAAAGTAACAAGTAATGTGACGATTTGTTCAATGTGGTTTGTACAAGTTTGGCAAGCAAGGTTGTGGGTTCAATTTCTGTGAAAGGTTTTTTTTGGAGTTGGAGAATGTCTATTTTTGTCTTTACTCCTATTGTGTGCGTGTGAATTATATAGGTACCCTATCATGGCATAATCTATACTAATATTATAAAGAGGAAAGATTTGTTTGTTTGTTTGTAACGAATAGGCTCCGAAACTACTGATCCGATTTCAATAATTCTTTCACCATTAGAAAGCTACATTCACCCTGAATAACATAGGCTATTTTATCCCCGTATTCCCACGGGAACGGGAACCACGCGGGTGAAACCGCGGGGCACAGCTAGTCCATATATATAAAGGAAAGTCGTGTTAGTTACACTATTTATAACTCACTAGCGGAGCGTAGTTCCCATTCCCGTAGGAATATGGGAATAAAATTATGCTAAAAACCTTCTCACTGGAATCACTCTATCTATTAAAACAAACCGCATCAAAATCCGTTGCGTAGTTTTAAAGACATAAGCATACATAAGGACATAGGGACAGAGAAAGCGACTTTGTTTTATACTATGTAGTCATGTCGAAAATATCGGAAATTTCATAATAATAATTAATAATTCATTTATTGGTTCATAAACATAGGTATTATACAAGTTGTTAGGTACATTGGTTATTATAATGTTAGTACAGCTATGTTTCACCATTGTGGCATACGAACACATTTACAATATAATTACTTTTACAAAGCCATTTACATTAAGTTTTATCATATTAATTAAATATTACAAAATTCACAAATTAGCTAAATAACAATATTCGATAAATTAAAGTAAATGTCAAACAATAATAAAATAAATTTAAAATTTGTCATCGAGAAAGTCTTTTATGCTGTAATATGCTTTATCAGTAAGAAAGCCATTGAGGGCGACTTTAAAACTTTTTTTATCGTTAATAGTTTTTATGGAAACAGGCAATGAGTTATAAATTTTAGGTGCCATACAGTACACACTGATACTTTTAAGTCTGGTTTTGCATTTGGCTTGTTTTATCATACCTTCACGACGAGTTCCAGCTGTGCTCATTTCAAAACTACTTTGGTTATTTTTTACAAAGTTGGCTACTTCACTTATATATATTGAAGGTAACGTAAGTATTTTATACTTTCGAAAGAATGGTTTGCATGAGTCTTGTTGCAAAAGTCCAAACATGGAACGCAGGCACCTTTTTTGCGCTAAAAATACATCGTCTTTATCTGTAGTGTTACCCCAAAATATTATACCATATCTTAAAATGGATGACACAAAACCATGATACGCTGTCAAAAGAGAACTAACATTAACAAGCCTACTTAGCTTATAAAGGGCATAGCTAGATTGGTTTAGTCTTTTAATTAAATTGCTAATATGCGGCTTCCATGTTAGTCTACTGTCAACAATAAGTCCTAAAAATTTAATAGAGGTAACTTCCGTAATATTATTACCCAAATAGCCAACATTTATTGCCATCGGATTATTATTCCTTTGCTTGAAATTTATAAGATGTGTCTTTTTAAAGTTAATTGTTAAGTTATTTGATGTTAGCCATTTAATTAAAGATGTCAGGGTATTATTAATGTCATATTCTAAATTATTAAATTTTTTATTTCCCATAAATAAAATTGTACTATCATCAGCATATAGTGTCATATAATGACAGGTCACATTCGGTAAATTATTAACATATATTAAAAATAATAAAGGACCGAGAACACTGCCTTGCGGAACAAAAAAAAACGGAATTACACGGGTAAAACCGCTAGCCATACATACTACAAATCTATGTATAAAATATGTACGTTAAGTCCGTATGTTTGCACTAAGGATCACTTGCAAGCTCCAGTAGTTTACTGGATACGCGCAGATTTAACTGGACCATATTTGTCTAACGGCTTCTACAGAGTTATGGGGGAATTCAGTATGATATACAGACTTAGCAGTGTTGTAAAGTTTGGAATATAACCTACTAGCAGCGCCCCGCTATTTCACCTGCGTAGTTTTCAATTTACCCCTCTTTTCTCCCCCTAGGAATTTTCAAAAAGCCTATCTTAGTGGTAGCCTACTCCCCCAACAAACACACGTGCCAAATTTCAGCTCTCTACGACCAGTAGTTTCGACTGTGCATTGTCTGTCAGCTCGGTAACGAAAGAGTTTTATATACCTATGTATATAGATTTAAATATTGTTATAGATTTAGATTTAAATGTTATGGTTAAAATTTTGGCGGGTAATAAATACAAAGATGCAAGATTCCTATGTGAGAAAATTGAAGCTATTCATCTTTCAAATCAAATCAAATAATTTATTAAAATTCATTAGAGTTTTCTACCAGTAAAACCTTATGTGATAGAGAGAAGTAAGAGAAGAAGTAAAGATTTGATTTGTATTAAATAAATTACGAAACTACTAAATGCTATATTATTCGGAATAAAACATTAGATACTTTGTCTAATTTTTTTTCCTAATATTCCCTCACGATTAGGAATACTTACATGGGAAATTGTGTGTGATATTTTCCAAAGATGGCTAGAGTTTGAGATCACTAAAACGCATGAAGCAGCGTGGTAATTACCTATTATTAATTATCATCACTACATAGTATAAAACAAAGTCGCTTTCTCTGTCCCTATGTCCCTATGTATGGTTAGATCTTTAAAACTACGCAACGGATTTTGATGCGGTTTGTTTTAATAAATAGAGTGATTCTGTGTGAAGGTTTTTAGCATAATTGTATCCCCAAATTCCTACGGGAACTACGCAGGTGAAACCGCGGGGCGCCGCTAGTACAATTATATAGGTATTATAGGTAAAGCGCTATTTTTAGCCACTATTATTCGATTTAAAAAAATATTTTAGCATTAATTGGGAAGCTAAACAGGCAATTTTAATTAAGGCTAGGGAAGCGGAGAACAGATATTATCCAAAATGCTATAACCAAGAAACGTACCCAGTACAAATATTTCGATAATAATAAAACAAAAGAAATTTTAATACAAATATTTTGATTTTAATCAGATTTGGTTGTCGGCCAATTTAATAAAAGTTTCCTATTTGAATAGGTTTAAATTTTGAGGTTTATTTTTTAGCGTTTTGTAAAAGAAAATGAGAAATGACCTAGTGGGTAAAGTGGTTACGATGGTTGACTGTCAAAGTAAAGTTAGCGTGATCCATTTACAGTCATAAGAAATAATAAGTTTGATGACAATAGTGGTGAAGTGGTTATGATAGCCGACTGCGAAAATTATGGTAGTGGGATCTATTCCCGTTCTGAGTAAAATTTATGTGAGTTTAGTTTTTTTTATGCTAAATTGCCTATGAATGGTTGCGGGTTCGACTCTTGTTTAAGGTAAAAAAATCATTTGACTACAACAAATAAAATTGTAGAAAAATAGCAATATCCCTTTTAATCTACTCTTTTCTATATGTTGCAGGTTCCATTCTTGTATGTGGTAAAAAATTCAATACATAAATAATTTTGAAGAATAACAATGTCTTTTTAAACCTCTTGTTGGCGTTGTATACAACAGAATGTTGATGATATATTTTGGGTGGTTAATGTGTAAAGTTTATGAAATATATCCTATTGTACTCGGCTCAAGTAATTTCAGGAAATTTTAATGGTTACGGAGAGAAAGCTCATGTTTCTTTTTTATTTTAAAAATACTCAAAATATAGTTGGCATTCTTTTAATAAATATAAAACACTAATTGTGCCCTACAGTTTCACTTGCGATGTTATAATTGACGACCTCGATGGCATAGTGGTCACCATGCCGGACCGCCATCCGTAAGGTTGCAGTTTCGATTCCCGTGCGGGGTGAATATTTGTGTGAACCACAAATGTTTGTCTCGGTCTGGGTGTGTGTGAATAAGTGTGTGCGTAGTTTCTGATACCCTAGATACAAGTTACAAACTTAGTTAGGGGTCAGTTACTATAATGAGATGATGTAGTGAATGATTATAATAGCCTCCTACATGGATACACTTTCCTCTTCAATAGCTCTATCTATTCATGAAAACTGCATTAAAATGCGTTGCGTAGTTTTAAAAGATCTAGTTTTGTGTTTTTTTAACCGATAACAAAAAGAAGGTTCTCAGTTTGTTATAATGTTTAAAAATGGAACAAGTTTGTATTTTAAATTCGTGTATTCCTGTTGTCCCCACTAAATAATTTAAGGGATGTTGTCATTTTGTAAAAAAAATAATCTATTTTATTTATTATATAAAACTCTTCCATTCTTGTCGATCTCTCTTCCATTCGATCAATGCATGTCTTAAACACTTTGATATAAATATCATTAAGCGTATACTTACTCAACCATAAGCAATTTTTAAAAAATCGTTCTATAACAAAATTACCATTTTTCAAAGTCGGTTAAGCCGCCATATTGCAGACTAGTTATAGGAAGGTTATGGTCCCAGAATCATATGCTCCGTCGACTTGTTTGCAAAGACCGT
Source organism: Timandra comae (assembly GCA_958496195.1). NCBI lineage: Eukaryota > Metazoa > Arthropoda > Insecta > Lepidoptera > Geometridae > Timandra > Timandra comae. Next base: position 8,060,126 of record OY292377.1, on the reverse strand, counting down.
ACGTTACTAGTGATGGGACACCGATAACAAAATATCGATATCGATAAATCTGACCTTTGGCGTCGTGCAGCGATAGACAGCCGTATATTTATCGGTATTTACTTTGTGTCCGATGTAATAATGTATGGGAATATTTTTATATTTTAACTGATACTGTTATTTAGGGGTATATTAGATTTGTTTTGCGGGATTTTGCGTATATTTTCCGATTTATTTTGAGCTAAACGTATTTTTTTCGGATTGGCCATGTGTATGCTAAAATATGATCGATTTAGTAGTTAAGACATTAACGTGACAAACATAAAACCCACTTTTTTACTTATAATGTTTGGTATAAACGGAAAACATAAATTTTAAGAGTATTAATAACAATAAAATGTCTTGTTTTAAAAATAATTCATTTGATTAATAAGGTAACTTGGTTAAATAGTTAAATATCTTGTTTAAAAAAATATTAATGTGTTGTATTAAACTATTCTGTTTATAAACTATTTTATCGTTTAAACACTCTTTTCCCTCGCAACTGCGGTCAGTGCAACCTGATAAAAATGTCGAGGTAATAATTTTAAATGCCTGTACATGCAATTAAGTTCTGCATTTTAATAAACTAAGTACATTTGTTTCGTTATTTGTTCCTATTTTAGTCAGCTTGTTTGATATTGTTTTGTTTGCAAAATCATTTTATGTTATTCTTTATAGTTTTTATAGTTATCATGGTTATTAGCACTCAAATTATTATAATCAACGGGATTTTACCATGGCGCTTGCAACAGCGTCGAAATATCGGAAACTCGAAACAAATAATATACACGGTAAATATCCCGTTAATTATAATAATTTGTATGTTATTCTTATTTAAAAGAAGTAATTATGTGTTGTATTTATTTTGATATAATTAGTTTTTGATCCAATAAATAAATAAATTGTTATATTTAATTAATCATCGTTCTGTTAGGCCCCTCTGTAGATTGAAAACCTTTTCTTCACTGATTTAATCCTACTAATATAAAAAATGCGAAAGTTTGTATGTTTGGATGTTTGTGAGTTTGGATGTTTGTTCCACTTTCACTGAAAAACTACTGTATCGATTTTCATTAAATTTGGTACAGATGTTCCTTATAACTAGGAATACACACAACACTTCTACTTTTCCCATGGGATTGTGTATAAGTAATCGTATGTTTTATTGTAACTTTTTGTAGTCACAAATCCTACCAATAGATGGCGCTGTTACTTAATTTTTTAACCCTGGATGGTGAATTGTGCCAAGATTGTATGATACTACGAGCTACGCATTCTCACAGGAGCGGGTACTATACGGGTAAAACCGCGGGGCGCTGCTAGTTAGTACATAAAGCAGGAATGGAGGTCATCATCCTTAACTAAGTTAGGGATCAGTTATTATAATGAGATGATGTAATAAATTATTATGCTATGTTTTATGTAATGTTATCTAAAGTATGTTTGTGATCTTGCACCCGACCTGTATTTCACTACATAGTATAAAACAAAGTCGCTGTCGCTGTCTGTCTCTATGTATAGTTAGATCTTTAAAACTACGCAACGGATTTTGATGCGGTTTTTTAATAGATAGAGTGATTCAAGAAGAAGGTTTTTAGCATAATTTTATCACCGCATTCTCACGGGGGCGGGAACTCAATTTTCAATTTATTTAATAAACTACGCTGTAAAACTGTTAGACGTTGCTAGTAATCAATAAAAAATGTCGAGAAAAATAAGATATACAACATTGAAATTATTTAATTGCATAAATAAAATTATAATTAAATAAATTAAAATTTATCGATAACCATCCCCTCCCTAATGAAACCAACCGCAACTTGGTAGAAGTTTGCTACGCGATTAAATGCATGCATATGTCAAACGATGCTTGAGATTATGTTTTATAGGAATTGTGTTTGTGTTCGAACCGTACATTAAAACTAGGAAATAGGAATTAAAGGAATTATTTATGTTCTTTTTTTAAACTGACGACCTCAATGGCAGAGTGGTCACCATGCCGGACTGCCTTCCGTAGCGGGTTCGATTCCCGTGCGGGGTGAATATTTGTGAACCACAAATGTTTGTCTCGGTCTGGGTGTGTGTGTGAATGAGTGTGTACGTAGTTTCTGATACCCTAGATACAAGTTTCGAACTTAGGGGTCAGTTACTATAATGAGATAATGGAGTGAATGATTATTAATTATTTATGTGTGTAGGCTGGAAGTTCTTAGTTTAAGAGCTGGTAAAGATATTTTTCAAAACATGCTGAGTAATATTATGTGTGACTAGCAGTGTCTCGCTTCACCCGCGTGGTTCCCGTTCCCGTGGGAATACGGGGATAAAATATAGCTTATGTTACTCAGGGTGAATGTAGCTTTGCAATGGTGAAAGATTTTTTTAAATCGGTTCAGTAGTTTCGGAGCCTATTCGTTACAAACAAACAAATCTTTCCTCTTTATAACATTAGTATAGAAAGGAAATATTTTAATAATTATGTAGTAAGATCTTACATAACTATACTGCTACATAATGAACTGAAAAAATATACAAATCTTTTTCTTCTTCTTCTAAACCCATGTCTAATTATGATCGGTTCTCAGAAACCGATCATTTCTGATCATCGATTCAGAAAAAGATTCTGCCTGATTCTGCCCAAACCTGATTTAACTGATTAAACCAGGTTTGGGCAGAATCAGTAGGTAAGTATTTTACGTGAAGCCTCTGCCATCAGACCTCCTCAACACAGAGGTTTGTACGAAATGTTTAGTTAAACCAAATGTTAGGCTTTTGAGTGCCCTAACTCCCCGTAACGACTGTTTGTTATGATATGACAACCGGGGGGACCGACGGATGGGAAAATTGTAAAATGAAAAAAAATATAAACCCAAAAATAAGTAAAGTATTGGCTTTTACATAATTTATTATCTAAAGCACCAAATAAAAACCATTATTAATTGTTACTACAAAAATTGGAATAAAAAAATATGTTAAAATTATTTCATGGCCGCGTAAATAATACTTCAGCCCAATTAAAACTAAAAAAAAACAATAAAAAATATCTATACAAACTTTTTGAAAATTACGTAACCGACTCATCAGCATAAAAACCTAATCAGTTCGCAGCGTTGAAACTCGAAATTGCCGCAAACGCAAAAATTATCTCCTGTATATAAACGTCAAATTTATATTCCGACTTCGTACGTTCTGCGCATGCGTGTTTATACCCCGTAGGTCCCTTAGTAGTGGGGGTCAGAGGTATCCGACTATCGTTACGAACGGTCGTACGAATTTTTGCTCCGTTTTATTCCGAATTGATACGAATTCAAAAAGTGATAGTGCAGTGAAAGTTGAAAATGTGAAAACGTTTTTTTTGTGTTTGTGTTTGTGAGATAAATAAAAATTAAAAGTTTTTTTTTGGTGTGTGTTTGTGGAATGTGATTTTTTATTTGGTAAGTTTGTTGCTATTTTTTCTGTGATTGTGTGTAGATATTTTTATGTGTTTTTTGGAGGATAAATTAGATTTTTATGACAGAAATTTTTTGATATTAATTAATATTCGAATGTAGTGCAAGTTAATTTATCTTCTATACATAAAACATATAAAAAACTGGTATTAAATCTACGTTTTTCTGGCTTAGAAAAAACGCTACATAAATTAAATTATCTATCAGAAAATTAAAAAAAAAATGTGATGTTTTGCGATATTTTTTCCAGCAAATATTCTCAAAAATATATTTTTTTATTAAATTTAAAATATTGTTTTCATTAATAAAAATTACCATACGTAAATATTTATATAATTATTCAAGGGTCGAAAATATATAGATTATAATAAATTATGTTCGAATTGCAAAAAGGGTCGGGCGTATAGCCAATTGATATATTACGCAATTGCGTCGAGTAACCAAATTAATTTGAACCGTATTAGCTTCCAGAAAACTCGGGATAATTAGGATTAAAAATAATTATACATTAATTTATACATGTTTTTTGGTGGTAAGGTGTTTGTGAAATTAAGTGCCAATTTTTATGATAAGGTTTTCTTAAACTTGTGGATTTAATTTTTAAGCGTAGTTTTATTATATAAAATACTAGCTGATGCCAGCGACTTCGTCCGCGTGGAAATTGGTTTATTTATTTCACGTACCTAGTTGACTTTTACAAAGTTATACTCTATGTAATCAAACAAATTCTATACCGGATGTTGAAATTATTGTAATCATTACTAAAAACACAATTATTATTCTATAATAAAAAATATATAAAATTCTCGTGTCACAATGTTCGTTACCGTACTCCTCTGAAACGGCTTGACCGATTCTCATGTCAGTAGGTCTGAGAATAGGATAGAATTATTTTAATCCTGAAATTCTCACGGGTACGGGAACAGGAACTACGCGTGTGAAACCGCGGGGCACAGCTAGTATTAAATAAACCTATCCTACCTAACTGGGATATATCTAATATATAAAATTCTCGTGTCACAGTTTTCGTTGCCATACTCCTCCGAAACGGCTTGACCGATTCTCATGAAATTTTGTGAGCATATTCAGTAGGTCTGAGAAAAGGACATAGGATAGTTTTCATCCCGAAATTCCCATGTTAAATCTACACCCTAGCATAATTGAGGCAGAAATTTTAACTGGTATCGAAGAAACCGTCTTGATACCAAGAATACCTAACCATTTTCCATTCCAATTCAAGCGCACCCAATTCCCAGTCGTGGCGTGCTTTGCTATGACGATAAATAAATCCCAGGGTTAGACACTAAAAGCCGCTGGTGTCGACCTAAGGTCTAATTGTTTTTAGCATGGCCAACTACATGTGGCCTGCTCACGGGTCAGTAATTTATTTATTTATGTTAGGCCCAGAAGGCAAAACCATCAATGTAGTTTATAGAGAAATTCTTTGAAAATGAACTATGATATAACAAAGTTTTGTACATGATGCAAGCACACAAAGACAGTGAACAATAATTTAAAAGCATTTATTTTTTATTTTTTGTCCTAAAGTATTTATAGATGGATATCACAATTTTTGCTTGATTTAACAAAAAGAAGGTTGAATGCACCTATATATTTAAAACTCAATACTGCCAAACTTTGTGTAAAGAATATCATAAATTTTAGGACCTTTGCACACTGCCTATTTTTCACTCTCACGTAGATACCGTGACGGATTATACTCGATAAAAAAAATTTATGACCAATCTCCATCGTGTTGTTTTACGTTTAACAACTTTATTTATATATACTTATATACTTATTAGTAGAATTGCGTAGTTATGGCAGCAGTAGCCAAAAACTATTTTGTTTATTGAATTGATACCTTGACGGCGCTGTAGATATTTTTTTGATGTCTGATGCACCATTTTGAGAACTTCAGTATATTACGATCTAATCTTCAAATTCAAATTCAAATTCAAATGTATTTATTGCGAATAAAGGTTACAATATGGTGTTACAGTTAATACTTAAATTAAGAATCTCTTTATTCTACCTTACATGAGGCATGCAATATGTATGCAACTTAAACAATATTAATTAATACCAAAGTAACAAAATTTAAACAATCTTAATAAACAAAACAAATAACAACAATCTTAGAAAATCAAAAATAAAACAAACGCTAAAAAGACAAGATAATTTAAGGTACATTCATGGGAATTTATCATTTACATAATCAATAATACTATAATAGGCCTTACTCATTAGAAAATGTTTAAGTTTATTTTTGAACTTAACACTGCTCTGTTCTTGTAATATGTATGTAGGCAAGTGGTTATATATACGGGGAATCATCAGAAAAATACTATTATTAAGCAGAGAAGACCTATTAGAAATACACTTAATTTTATGACAATGACGTTTACTGCTCAACTTATCAAATAAATTTAAATTGGCTCTTACAAATGCAGAAACTTCGTAAATATACAAACATGGCAACGTCATTAATTTATACTTTAAGAAATAGGCTTTACAACTGTCCGTCTGTTTAAGACTAAATATAGCTCTTATACATTTTTTTTTGTGCCTTAAATGCCGTTGTTTTCTCAACTGAGTTTCCCCAAAAGATAACTCCATAACGCAAAGCAGCTTCTACATAACCGTAATAAGAAGTTAATACAGCAGAAATATTTACAATTTTATTCAAGTGATACAGCGCATACGAGAATTGAGACAACTTTGAACACACACTGGCGACATGCTCTTTCCAGTTTAAGTTGCTAAGCTATCTTCTCGGTAGCTAAGTTTTTATTTAGGGAAAGACACTCTGTTGATGTTTCTTTAACATAGTACGTACGTACACTGCACTTTAATATTACGTCTACACTATTTTCTTGCTTGTTCACAAAAGTTTCGATTGCCTGAAAATCCGCTATGTGCATATGCCCTTTGAGCGTTCGGATATTGAAGTATTCTATATTCTGTCAAATTTGATATCTATGAAATATTATTATACAAAATCCAAAATGTAGTACATATTTTTGTCAGCAATGTTTTCTCGTCAAAAGGAAGCGATGTGTTGATAAATATATTTTTTGATTGAAATCAGAGGACCGATGAACAACAAAGACTACGATTCCTCCCAAATTTTAAAGAATATCTCAGTAACTTAGAACTAACTAAGGTGGTAAGTTGCGCGATATAAACGGATATTACCCAAGCGATGTCGTGGGCGGAGTATTGTTTATTAAATTCAAAACAACAAAATAGATTTTTATTGATAACTTTTCTTTTCGTTATCCAAATGAGATGAAACAAAGCCTATATATTGCGCCAAATTAAGCTTAATCCATATGTGGAAACGCCATGAAAATCCGTTCAGTACTTTCTGAGTTTATCGCGAACAGACAGACAGACAGACAGATAGACAGACAGACAGACAGACAGATAGACAGACAGACAGACAGGAAAGAAAGTCGAAATTCGTTTTTTTGTGTTCCTTTGACCTTCTTTTATCCCCCCTATCAGTTTTAGGTAAATTTATTTAATGTACAGACACGGTGGTTCTACTGTTTTATTATTAGTATAGATTTAATTATGCAAATGATATATTAACGACTAATTATTTATATATCTTTAGAATAATTAAATTTAAAATTAATAAATTTTATTTTATTTTGTTCCATATTATTTATCACTAGCGGCACCCCGCGGTTTCACCCGCGTAGTTCCCGTTCCCGTAGGAATATGGGGATAAAATTATGGTTTCCACTTAATCACTCTATCTATTAAAACAAACCGGATCAAAATCCGTTGCGTAGTTTTAGAGATCTAAGCAAACATAGGGACATATGGACAGAGAAAGCGGCTTTGAAATAAACTAAGTATGTAGTGATGAAATATTACTGAGTTATTTGGACTATTATCATCAATCCTCATTTTGTTTTATGAAAACGCAAGAGTACGCATACTAAGTACATAAGGTTAGTAATAGAAATACATATTTGGCTTTTTAAATTATCCTATAAAAATAAATGAGCAATATTTGAATATGGCAAAAATATCTTACGCAAAAATCGCTACAGATAAAAAACTACAACTCAATACAGTTTCTTTTCTGTATTTTTTGGCTCTAAAACGGTGTGAAGCAGTTAACCGTAGCTTGTTAGTTAGGTACGAGTATAACTGGAAAATCCACACAGCGCTATCTAGTTACTCACTAACAGGGTTTGTATGGATATTCGAATATACATATAAAATATCAAAAGAAAAACATTGAAAATATATAAATAAATATATACATGTTTGTATACAAGCTTTGCAAACATCCATAAGGTTGCGGGTTCGATTCCCGTGCGGGGTGAATATTTGTGCGAACCACAAATGTTTGACTCGGTCTGGGTGTGTGTGTGAATGAGTGTGTGCGTAGTTTCTGATACCCTAGATACAAGTGACGAACTTAGTTAGGGGACAGTTACTATAATGAGATGATGTAGTGAATGATTATATAAATAAACATAGCCTAAGTCATTCCTCGGACCAAAGGCTACCCCTGTAATAAACAAGTCAATCGGTTCAGTAGTTTATCTGTGAAAAGGTAAACGAAAAAACCAAGTTACTTTCGCATTTATAATATTAGTAAAGATTTCTCTATCTATGCCACTCGATTGTAAATAATTTAGTAGTTCATTTGCTTTACCTAAGTAATTTCTGTATTTCCCGGAAATTACAGGATAAAAAGTATAATATGTAGTAGGTATTCCTAGTTATAAGAAACATTATTACACACCGGATTTTCGCCTTCATTATCACTTTACCTATTGCTGAAAACTACATTAAAATCAGTTATATAGTTTAAAAGATCTAAGCGTATTAACGGAAAAAGCGACTTTGTTATAATTATACTATTTTTTTTATAATCATTCACTCCATCATCTCATTACAGTAACTGACCCCTAACTAAGCTCGGAGCTTGTATCTAGGGTACCAGAAACTACGCACACACTCATTCACACACACCCAGACCGAGACAAACATTTGTGATTCAAACAAATATTTAGCCCGCACGGGAATCGAACCCGCATTTTGTAGATAAAAATAGTCGGATGTTTCTACGAGTAGCTATAATGATACAGTCCAAATATCACTACATAGTATAAAACAAAGTCGCTTTCTCTGTCCCTATGTGTCCTTAGATCTTAAAATCTACGCAACGGGTTTATGACACGAGATCGAAAGCCATTTGAGCGAACGCCATTTGATCGACGCCAAATGATCGAAGTGCCATTTGGCCGAAGGGCCATTTGATCGAAAGGCCATTTGATCGAAAGGCCAAATGTGCGAAAGCCATAAGATCGAATGGCCATTTGTGCGAATGCCGTATGATCGAAAGTAAAATATCTTCTAGTTGGGAAATTTTGAGTTGATGACGATGATTCTTTAGGAAAATTATTATAGAAATAAAATAATATATTTTATTCGATTTCGTAGCAATAAAAAAAGTAATTTAATCAACATTTTTTATTTAATTACTTATTTAACAAAAATATCGCTTCTTCAAATAATAAAATAATATAATTGCCTAAATTATACTTAACATAACATAACATATTCATTCACTACATCATCTCATTATACCGGGTGTTTGGTAGAGGGTTGACCAAACGGGATGGGCGTGTTCCTGGGCCTATTTGGGAGATACAATTTGGCTAAAAATTTCCTAGTGGTTATAATAAAAAAAATATCGACAAAATTGTATTTTTTTATTTTTTTCCAAAATTGCGGCTATTTATCCTTATAACTTTTTTTTGAGCTGGTTTCCAGTCAATTTTTTTGATTGATTATGGTTTCAAATATCGCCTGGTCTGCTCACAGCATTTTCAGACTCCTACAAGGTCTAAATAATTTGTTATGACCACTTGACGCTAGGAAAATGAAAAATAGAAATCTAATAGGGGATCTTTCAACTCAAATAAAAAGAAAACTAATTGTAACCAAGAATTTAAAACTCGTTTAAAAACTTCTCTGTTTATCCCTTATTTTAACGGTATACTACAAGTTTTACAAAAGCCAAAAAACTTGTTAAAAATTTTGGTGCAAAGTGGAAATGGAAGAAAAAATAATAAGATATTTTTTCAAATAAATTCCAAGTTTGTCTTAAATACGTCACAGTATTAATAAATTTGGATTTACCTGGGGTCTTCTGAAGATACTGAGATGCTGTAGTGACTTTTTTTAGAAAATAATTAGTCTTAAAACAAGTAAAATGGTCTATCTCAATTGCAGTAAGATATTGCTTCCAAATCAAGATTTCCCGTCTCTGGCAACCGATTAAAGGGATTAGAATACATCCAGTGGTGTGACACACGCGTCCGCTGGGATGCTATTCCATTTACAGACCCCTTTGCTGCAGAATGATTTAGAATCATCAAATAAACATATCATTCACGAATCTCTTTTTGTATGTAATGGAGAATTGGAGATATAATATTTCGCCAACAAAGTAGGCTGTAAATGGAATAGCATTCCACTAGACGCGTGTTCCACAACTCTGAACGTATTTTAATCCCTTTAATCGGTTGCCAGAGACGGGAAATCTTGATTTGGAAGCAATATCTTACTGCAATTGAGATAGACCATTTTACTTGTTTTAAGACTAATTATTTTCTAAAAAAAGTCACTACAGCATCTCAGTATCTTCAGAAGACCCCAGGTAAATCCAAATTTATTAATACTGTGACGTATTTAAGACAAACTTGGAATTTATTTGAAAAAATATCTTATTATTTTTTCTTCCATTTCCACTTTGCACCAAAATTTTTAACAAGTTTTTTGGCTTTTGTAAAACTTGTAGTATACCGTTAAAATAAGGGATAAACAGAGAAGTTTTTAAACGAGTTTTAAATTCTTGGTTACAATTAGTTTTCTTTTTATTTGAGTTGAAAGATCCCCTATTAGATTTCTATTTTTCATTTTCCTAGCGTCAAGTGGTCATAACAAATTATTTAGACCTTGTAGGAGTCTGAAAATGCTGTGAGCAGACCAGGCGATATTTGAAACCATAATCAATCAAAAAAATTGACTGGAAACCAGCTCAAAAAAAAGTTATAAGGATAAATAGCCGCAATTTTGGAAAAAAATAAAAAAATACAATTTTGTCGATATTTTTTTTATTATAACCACTAGGAAATTTTTAGCCAAATTGTATCTCCCAAATAGGCCCAGGAACACGCCCATCCCGTTTGGTCAACCCTCTACCAAACACCCGGTATAATGAGATGATGTAGTGAATGAATATGTTATGTTATGTTAAGTATAATTTAGGCAATTATATTATTTTATTATTTGAAGAAGCGATATTTTTGTTAAATAAGTAATTAAATAAAAAATGTTGATTAAATTACTTTTTTTATTGCTACGAAATCGAATAAAATATATTATTTTATTTCTATAATAATTTTCCTAAAGAATCATCGTCATCAACTCAAAATTTCCCAACTAGAAGATATTTTACTTTCGATCATACGGCATTCGCACAAATGGCCATTCGATCTTATGGCTTTCGCACATTTGGCCTTTCGATCAAATGGCCTTTCGATCAAATGGCCCTTCGGCCAAATGGCACTTCGATCATTTGGCGTCGATCAAATGGCGTTCGCTCAAATGGCTTTCGATCTCGTGTCATAAACCCCTACGCAACGGATTTTGATGCGGTTTGTTTTAATAGATAGAGTGATTCAGTGGGAAGGTTTTTAGCATTTTTTCCCCATATTCCTACACGCGAGGACCTTTACAAGGCCAATGGTAGTGCCATATCGGTGGCCAAGTTCTGGTCCTCAAAAATATGAGTCGACACGCAAAGAAAGAAGACGGGAACGGGAACTATGCGGGAGAAACCGCGGGGCACCGCTAGTAGACAATATAATAAGGCAGAATAGTTTTTATACCACCTTAATTAATAAAATGTTATACTTAGGACAAAAGTACTACAGTCCTAATAAGACCCAAATTGAAATGATATTAGATAAAGGTCTGCCTAATATTAGGTATACCTTCAAAACATATAGTCGGCCAACATAAGCTGACCCCCAAATTCTACCCACAGATGTGTTCCCTAGAGAATTTAGGAAAAAACCTTTTGAAAATATACTTTCCAAGGATTATTTTTTTGTGATTGATCCTTTACAAATATGATCTGTAGTTACTTTGGTTTGTTGTAACTATTTTTAGTTGGTGAACCTTTTAACTGACTTTGAAGAAAGTGGTTCTCAATTTATTGTATTTTTATGTTACCTTCTTATTTTTGTTAAAATCTTAGTATGTTTGAGCGGTGTGTGTGTAGTTTCTAAAACTTTTTTAAATCATTTCGGAGATATATTGAAGCGAACGTCACGTTTAGACAAACTTCAAAGTAAGACTCTAAGCATTTTAAGCACGAGTTCGAAAAAAAAACATGAGAGAGTAAGATAGTTCTTTTTTTCCGTGATTTAAGTAAGTCATTTTATGTTAATTGATTTTATAAACCACTAGCAGCGCCCCGCGTTCTCACCCCCGTAGTTCGCGTTCCTTTGAGAATACGAGGATATAATATGCAATAGGATAAATGGTCTATGTCACTCGTTGATGTAGATTCCCATTAGTGGAAATCGGTTTAGTAGATTATGAAATAAGTCGGAAGAAACAAACAATCAAATCTTTCCTCTTCACTTATAGAAAATTGAATTTGGTAAACCATATCGTACTACTGCTGGGCAAAGGAAACATCTCCAACTAATAGAAAAAACGATTATATTTCTCTTATATAATTTTATATTTTTACTAGCTGCGCCCCGCGGTTTCACACGCGTAGTTCTCGTGGGAATTTCGGGATGAAAAATAGATGTTGGCCGATTCTCAGACCTACTGAATATGCTCACAAAATTTCATGAGAATCGGTTAAGCCATTTCGGAGGAGTATGGCAACGAAAACTGTGACACGAGAATTTTATATATTAGAAGATTATACTCAGTTGTCACTTGTATTTCGTGCGTTCTTTTTCGCAGTAGAAAAAACCAAAATGAAATAACAGATAACAAAGACCCATCTGTAACAGCTTGTCAATACTCATTACAAATCAACACGGTTCAACTAACCTATCATTTGGTCAAAATGTACAAGTAAATAAGAGGCTTGGGGTCACAACCGGTACTCTCCGCTACACTGTCAGACCCTTGTTAGTGTTCTCTCTTTATTCAACTCACATTTATAGCGGAAAATTACGATTTTTCGGAAGTTTACGATTTGATTCAACGTAGTCGTATTTTGAACTGTGTAGATGTGAGACAGAGAACAATTGTTCTGTTTTTGAAATGGTCGAATTTTTGACTGCTTTTTTGAAAAGGATAGTAATGTTAATCGAATTTTAAGATCCCACTGCAAATGAAAGGCCTCTATCTATTCGATGGAATTAGGACAGTGAGGAGGAATAATTACATGCTTATGCGTAATTACCACACTCAGGCAACACGTTTTGGTGATCAAAAACTAAGTCACAACCATCTAACACACATTTGACTCATTTGTTTTGGTGATCATAAAACACATCCTTAAAATTAAATTGATCTATTCAGTAATAGAATCCAAGACCCTAGGTTTGACAGCCAAATGGCCAGACGGTGAAAGCGAGCCATACTTAAAAAATACATATTTAGATCGCTCTATCCAAGAATCAAATTCAACACCCCAGGTTTAACAGACAAAATGGCCATTACCATTACACCACAAACTTAAAAACATTAAATTAAAAATTTAAAAACCCCCAACACAATTACTTTCAAACCCCCATAACTTTTAAACGCGTCAACCGATTTTCATCAAACATGTCTAAGAACACTCGCACGTAAGTCCCCTTTAATACAAAAAAAACTAAATTGAAATCGGTTCATCCGTTCGGGAGCTATGATGCCACAGACAGACAGATACACACAAACACACACACAGACACGTCAAACTTATAACACCCCTCTTTTTGCGTCGGGGGTTAAAAATACACACTTATAAAATAAACGGTTCTCAATATCTCTGTAAAAACCTCAATGTTGAACAAAATTTAAAGCCTAGTTGAAGTTGGCCCATTAATCACGCCCTACACTGGATTCCGAAATACTCAACAGTTTAAACTCGAATCGATTGAAATTTTGGTGTAACACATAATTTATTGCGATACATTTGTATTTGTTTTATGTATTTTGGTTATGTAACCGTTTATTGTGCTCTAATTTTGTTTTGTAACGTTTTTGTACCATTAGGGATTGTATTTTTTATACTAATATTATAAATACGATATATATTGATTACAAAATTATCTTTGTCTATTACCCCCCCCACCAAGACTATTTACTTAACTAAAATATAATTGTCTAACATTAAATATTCATGAAATTCAACATCAATCGAACCGTATAGAATATTTTACACTAATTAATACACTTAAGCAAGGTTTATACCAAGCCAGTAGTGGCGCCAGTGCTTAGGCAAGTCAGCACTGGCCTGGCCTGTATTTTCACGACGACTAGCGGCGCATCGCGGTTAAGCGCGCGTTGGCTTATTTCCTTTTGGTTGTAGCGTGATGTTATATTATAGCCTATCCTATAGTTTTCTCCGGTAAACAGGCCAATATAACCCTGAAAGATTTTTTTTTTATCGGATCAGTAGTTCCTGAGATTAACGCGTTTAAACAAACAAGCTCTTCAGCTTGGTTTGGCCAGCGCGCAGTGGTGGCTTATCTTTAAAAACTGTTTATTTGAAGCTAAAATAACAAGCAAGTACTAGCCAGTGTTGACTACCAGCGCCAGTGCTGGCTTAGTGTAAACATTGCCTTACTCCTAATAGGTCTAAAGGGTGAGCCCCTTAGTTAATGATCGCCCTGTAATTTTATATAAGGCTCTCTCGTCTTGTGGTAACTGAGGCCTATAATTGACTAAGGTCAAGCGTCTTGGATGCTTTGGGTTCGATTTCCCATTCCTGTCCTTTAAGTAGATTTAAAAATAAAAAACATATTGATAAGTACTTTTTGAAGGATTGTTTTATACATTAGGTTCAACAACAAAATAGTTATTTATGGTACAAGCGAGTAAAGCTGATGAATACTTCCGAGGCGCTATTGAGGCCCGAGCCGTCAGGCGAGGGTCTGAAGATAGCCGAGGATAGTAATCATCAATACACGCGTGTACCATACAACGTTTTTCAACACACTTGCGAAGAAATTAATAATAAAATATCAATATTCACTAATAAATAAACAGTTTTTCTATTCGCGCACATCCAACACAACAATGGTGATTTACCAAAGACTAAATGTTTTTATTATTAAAAAAAAATCGAATGAATGAATGAATGGAATCGACCATAGACCTACCAAAAGTAAGGCAACATAGTTGAATTTTGTTTTTAAAATGTATGGACACAATTTTTGTGGTATCAAAACTTTTTTGAAAGCAAAGTAATTAAAAAAAACAATCTATAACTCACTAGTGAATAAAACGTGTCATTATTCAACTGTTTTTGCACAAATAAGAGCCCCTCTATGAGCAAGTGTGTTGAAAAATATATTTTTCCTTGAACATTTAAAAGGCATCAAAATAACCTGATAAATAGTTAAAAACTACGGAAACGCAAAAAACCTCCTTATTTTTACTTTTTTTTTACTTTAAACAATGGAAGAGGAAATAAACTGTACTACGGTTAAAATAGATCTCATTTTTTCGTGAGCTGAAAGAGTCCTCTGAAATATTCAGGCGTTGTCCGCAGTCCGCCTTACTTAGATCTGTTGTTGCCTTATTCTAAATATTTACAATTCTGTTTACATTTCACGTTTCAGGCCCTGTTACACAAACCAATATTTGTACAGAAGAAACGTATTTTTTTATTCATTTATTGACATTGTGTGATGAGGTCTTTTATAACGTTTGATGGACCAAAAGAACTTGGTAACAAAAATAGGAACAAAAATAATATTGAAAATAGATTAGTTTTCTTTCTGGGCGTTATAGAATGTATTTTTACTGTAGAAATTGTTTCTCATGTAAAAATACTATATTTCTATATTATTTACGGACCAAGTGATGTATTTGGTAGCGCAGGATCGCCTGCTTTGAGAAAGGTTATGGGTTCAATTTTCGCTCAAAACAAATATTGATGTGCATCTGTGTTTCTTGGTCTCGGTTTTATTAACCCCCGACGCAAAAAGAGGGGTGTTATAAGTTTGACGTGTCTGTGTGTGTGTGTATCTGTCTGTCTGTGACATCATAGCTGAATATAGGATGAACCGATTTTAATTTAGTTTTTTTTTGTATTAAAGGGAACTTACGTGCGAGTGTTCTTAGACATGTTTGATGAAAATCGGTTGACCCGTTTAAAAGTTATGGGGGTCTGAAAGTAATTGTGTTGAGAGTTTTTTTTATTTTTAATTTAATGTTATATATTCTAACTACTTATTTAGTTCCAAAGAAAAGTAATGAAATCGGAGCTTACATACAGGTTAAACTACAGCGCACAGTAAGTATTTAAAACCCTCTTATGACTGAGACAGAATTAACAAATAATTTGAAATCGATTTCCAAAAAGGTTTTCGAACTTTCAACCTTTTTAAATTTGATTTTAAAAACAGAAAGAGTAACTTGTACTGCCAGACATTCTGTTTTGAAATTTAGATTTTATTCAAATTTTTATTCGAGATAAAGTTAATTTAAAGATATAGAGTTGTGTTAACATAACTTCATTATAAACCCTTTCGTTTTTTTCATTTATTTACATAACGGCCGATTTTTAACCAGTTACAAATGAAAATGAAAATTTTAAGTACTTATTATAGACTACACTATGATTAAATTCATCGCCATCGGTGGAAATAATAGAAAAAAAACAAGTATTTCTAGGTTGAATTTTTATAGTGTTTCACACACTTTTAGGATTTGAAAAATTTCAAAATTTTGGCCTCAGCTTGGACTTGAACCAATTTTTTCAGAACTATGCTGAACCTTAGTACAGGGCCTGATTCTCTAAACTATTAAGCTGTGATAATGCTACTCAGATGTATTTTAATATCAACATTATGGCCGTTTTTTTGACATTTGTTGTCATTTTGGTATTCCCTTATTGAAAACTACTCAAAACTACTAAAAAACTTAGATGGTTGTCATGGAAACAGTATTTTGACGATTTTTATTTGAATTTTGATATTGAACAAAGACTGAGACACCGTAGCCATATGAATAAATTTTAGGATAATACCAAATTTCTGACACTCTCGTTATGGTGCCACAATATCAACATTTTGTCTGATCAATAATGTCAAATTGCAGACTTAGGCCCCTGTTCTATCAGTTGAGATACTACCGAGGCTTCAAGGCGACTGGTCGAATAGTTGATTTCTCTAAAAGAAATAGACTTTAGACCTCGCGTGTTAAAGATTTTGTCCCCATTTTAATGTGTAAAAATGTATTAAAATGGGAGAGGAACACGGGTGCCAATTTTCGTCATGATCGTTTAAAAATACGACCTCAATTTCATTCATAAAAAGAAACTTTCTGTTCTATACGTCTAACGTAATTGCCACTTGTCTAGGGGGCTCACATACTAACAGAATTCTCCACCAGTCAACCAAGGAGTGCTAAAATATAGTATGTTTCTAACTAATCTATTTCACAAAGATTTCCCCACAAAATTATCCATACTAAACTTCCCAAGGAAAATTATGAAAAAAAATACGTAACACAAGCCTTTGTTGAGTAATCGCGTAAAAATATACTTTTAAACAGAAATTACTCGGTTTTTGAAGAATGATTAAGTTTTTTTCCTCTTAATATGGTTTCCTTGAGCAATCGCTTTCGGCTATTTTTGTTAACCTACAAGGGTTTAGTTAGGGACTAAAGCTTCAGGGGATTTTCAATCTTTGCGCCTTGTTTTAAGACGTATTTTTCATTATTAAATAAGTTCAATGAGTATTGGGTACGTTAATACATTAAAATTATATTTTTATAATAAACCTTTTATGACTGTTCAAAAGCTAAATATATTTTCGACTTTATCTCTATCCTATGCTTTCACCATCTATACTAATAATCACTATCACTACATAGTATAAAACAAAGTCGCTTTCTCTGTCCCTATGTCACTATGTATGCTTAGATCTTTAAAACTACGCAACGGATTTTGATGCGGTTTGTTTTGATAGATACAGTGATTCAGTGGGAAGGTTTTTAGCAAGTAATTTTATCCCCATATTCCTATGGGAACGGGAACTACGCGGGTGAAACCGCGGGGCGCCGCTAGTATATACATATAAATCAATTGCTGTTTGTTAGTCTCGGTAAAACTCGAGAACAGCTGAACGGATTTAACTTATCTTGGTCTTGAAATGTTCGTGGAGAGATGTTGCCGGAAACACGGAAACGGGTACTACGTGGGTGAAACCACGGGGCACAGCTAGTATATTATTATTGCGAATGTAACTCTGTCTGTCTGTTTGTCTGTTACCTTTTCACGGCTAAACTACTGAACCGATTGACTTGAAATTTGGTACAGGAGTAGCTTATAGTCCGAGGGAGGACATAGCTATGTTTTATCCCGAAATTTAGCCAAGGTCGGGTACAATGCAGGTAAAACCGCGGGGCACAGCTAGTCAATCATAATAATAACTATTTAAGGCTAAACCCACCGAAGTACACGCACACGCTACGCACGAAAATGACATCATTGATACATTCGTGGCTGACTCGGCTATAGCTCGTGTAGCTGAGCTGCGTGGCCGTGGACCGTGGGCGGAGCGTGCGTGGCGGTGGGTTCGCGACTTTAGAATGATCAAAATCAACGAGAAAATACAAAAAGAAGGTCAAATGAAAAACTTTCGAATTTTTATTTCGGTTAAAAAGTTTAAAAGAGAGCAAAAAAGTTCCAGCCAGTTTTTTTTCCAGTTTCGTGGCGATTGGCGAGTTGATTTTTATATTTTTTCGGATACGTATCGGTGATAGATATAAACGAGTTAACTGGGGGAGGCACGTTCTAACCTACCAGTAAAAATGTGTTTTTTCTGCTCTTCACTATCACTACATAGTATAAAACATAGGCGCTGTACCTGTCTGTCCCTATGTATGCTTAAATCTATAGAAATACGCATCTGATTTTGATGCGGTTTTCTTTAATAGATAGAATTATTCAAGAGTTTTTGGTATAATTTTATCCCCGCAGTATACGCGGGTAAAGCTGCGAGGCGCCGCTATTATTTTATAATGTACTAGCGGCGGTCCGCGGTTTCACCCGCTTAGTTCCCGCTTAGTTCCCGATCCCGTAATAATATGGGGATACAATTATGCTAAAAACCTTCCCACTGAATCACTCTATCTATTAAAACATCAAAATCAAAATCCGTTGCGTAGTTTTAAAGATCTAAGCCTACATAGGGTCAGAGAAAGCGACTTTGTTTTATACTATGTAGTGATAACAATTTCTAAGTCATATTTATTCGTTCAGTTTACCTATAGAACAAAAAATATTTATAATATTTTTGTATCACTAGACAAAGTAGAATTTCATTATGTTTACCCAGGCACCATCCCCGTGTAATTTGAATTCCTCTCTATGTATAAGCTTATTGACATTCATAAGTGCTAAGACCAAGGCTTGAATGAATGTGTGGTACTCATTTTGATATATTTTATCGCCTAAATTAACGCATAATTAACCCCCGACGCAAAAAGAGGGGTGTTATAAGTTTGACGTGTCTGTGTGTGTGTGTGTGTGTATCTGTCTGTCTGTGGCATCATAGCTCCTCCCTGAACGGATGAACCGATTTCAATTATGTTTTTTTTTGTATTAAAGGGGTCTTACGTGCGAGTGTTCTTAGACATGTTCGATGAAAATCGGTTGACCCGTTTAAAAGTTATGGTTTGAACATAATTGTGTTGCGGATTTTTTTTTTTTTTAATATTTTTTCAATTTACTAAGGCTATACCGTTGCATAAGAAGGTATGTTTGTTACTCTTTCATGTAAATTAAGACGAATGTACTTTCTTATACTCTTCAATAATGTAATATAGAATAGAGCATACTTTTTAGAGAAAAAAAGTGAAATCTATACTAATATTATAAAGAGGAAAGATTTGTTTGTTTGTTTTTTTGTTTGTTTGTAACAAATAGGCTCCGAAACTACTGAACCGATTTCAATAATTCTTTCACCATTAGAAAGCTACATTCACCCTGAATAACATAGGCTATATTTTATCCCCGTATTCCCACGGGAACGGAAACCACGCGGGTGAAACCGCGGGGCACAGCTAGTCATTAATATATTGCTGACATTCTGGGCTTAAATTCCTAGAATTCTTTATTGCGCACTATAAAAACAATTCTAATACACATTATAACTATGAAACAAAGTACGAAAACTGACGCTCAAACTCAAATATTTACGAACTAAACATTCCAAGCGGACAATTTGTCCAAAATGTATCATAATAATGCCCTTTCCTCGTTAATAAAGGGTGAAATATTATATTTATTGGTGCCCCGTACAATAGGGATGTGAATACCAAAAGTTTTGAGGTCAAAATGCTCCATAAATCATAACAATTGTTTCCGCCAGCGATTGATTGATATTTCGATATTTTTGAACTTTTATGCTTTGGCAGCTGTTGTTAGCCGAGTTTTGTGAAAGAGGGTTTTGTTTTTCAAAGTTTTTGAAGTGTTTTGTGAATAGTAAAGGGAAGTTCGTGTGGAAAGTTTGAAAGTAAGTAAGACTTTTAGTTGGCTATTAGTATAGGTGTAAAAAGAAGGTAGTTAAGAGTGAGTCTGGCTTGCACAAAGATATGAAATAGTTCGCAAAAGAATACCCTATTGCTTAATTCGAGCTAAAAAAAATCAGCCAAGAAGTCAAGGTTTTACACCATATTATGAATCTAAATAAAAATAAAGTTCTCATTTAAAACTTGATTTAATAACCGTCTTTTAAAATGGCATGAGATACTTGTGGTTTTTTTTAATCTGCTAGATTCCAGAACAAAATAATCTATTTCATCAATAAATAATAAATAGACATTATCAGTACAATCAAGAAAAGAAAAATAACGCAGTTTGATATTCCTTTGATATTTTTAATTGTATCAGGAAAACGTCAATACACAACAATTTAAAAGCAACAAAAAACACACTCACAAATATACCGGACAAAAGTGTAGCAAAACGAGAGACACACGAAAAATATATTCAATTCAACGTAAAGCGCTGACTTTTCGAGGAAAAAAAATATTACGAAGATTTTTTTTGGTCTTTCCATTACGTTATAGAACGCAATAATTCTTTTCAATTTCAAAGGATCACTGCCTTTTCATTTTCAATATCGCTGAGAGAGACACTGTGTACGGAGAACAATGTTTGGAGTACGGACACGTGTTTTCGTCTGTCGCATTTATTTGACTATCGTATATTTTGACAGATTATTTTTGGTTCACGGGTTTTGTTTACATAAAATATGTAAATATTTGCTTTTCTTTTACCAATGACTGTAGTTTTTTACAAGTATGTGTATTTATATCACTACATAGTATAAAACAAAGTCGCTTTCTCTGTCCCTATGTCCCTTTGTATGCTTAGATGTTTAAAACTACGCAACGGATTTTGATGCGGTTTGTTTAAGTAGATAAAGTAATTCAGTGGGAAGGTTTTTAGCATAATTTTATCTCCATATTCTTACGGAAACGGGAACTACGCGGGTGAAATGGCGGGGCGCCGCTAGTATCCTATATTAGTTTTTTCTATTATGTATATTTTAGTGACATGTGTTATGCTACTTTTCTTTCGCATGTGGACTAAGGGCCTATTTCACGACCTTCAAGTAAAGTTACTCACCAAGTACAGTTAGTTTTGTCTCTTTCTTACTTTATATCAAGTGATAAAGAAAAAACATGTGAGTAGCTACTCGGAATTGAAGATAGTGAAATAGGCAATAAAAATCTGAAGGTTTATGCAACTGTCTACGAAAGTTGGAGGTAACGGATTCGACTCCTGAGTACAACTAGGTTTTTTTTTATTTTTCAAACATTTTCCAGATTAGCCAAGCATGGGGAAGACACCTATTCTGCTTAGTGATTACTTGAAGATGGTGAAATACGCCTTAAGACTCATATTTGTGAAGACTAATAGACAGAACTCAGTTTCTTGAAAAAATTGAAGTTCTTGGTTCAAAGAACATTGGGCAAGTGAGCTGATTTAAGCTATTTCTCTACTGTACTAATTTCATCGTTTTACACAAGGATCTTACAGAATGATACTTTATCTTTTACTAGCGCGTCCCGCAGTTTCACCCGCCTAGTTCCCGTTCCCGTGGGAATTACGGGATAAAACTTAGCGTATGTCCTTTCCCGGATCATAAGCTACCCCTGTACCAAATTTCAAGTCAATCGGTTCAGTAGTTTAGCCGTGAAAAGGTAACAGACAGACAGAGTTACTTTAGCATTATTAGTAGGGATTTTAACCGACGTTAAAAAATGGGAAGAGAATCTCAATTCAATGCAATATTTTTTTAATAATTTTATCATTTTTACGTAATTATAATAAAAGAGCTCGGTTTTCAACAGAACAATGACCTTTACAAACAATATTGATATCTTTGATTTACACGAACACTACACATTGAAATAAAACACTGAAACGGATTTTTGTCGTGGTTATATTTTGTTTTACATTTTCTGACGTTTCGGATTATTTACAGACGTCTTCCATCTTAGTCTTCTGTGATCACGGGTTCTGTAAAGAATCCGAAACGTCAGAAAATGTAAAACAAAATACAACCACGACAAAATCCGTTTGAGTACTTTACAAAAAAAATTTTTCTTTACTATAAATCTAAAAATTACTACAAAATAATTATATAAATAACTAGAAGCGCCCCGCGGTTTCACCTGCGTAGTTCCCGTTTCCGTGGGAATATGGGGACAAAATATAGCCTATGGCACGCACTGATAAATTAGCTTTCCATTAGTGAAAGAATTTTTGAAATCGGTCCAGTAGTTTCGGAGCCTATTCATTACAAACAAACAAACAAATCTTTCCTCTTTATAATATTAGTATAGATATCGCGTTAAAATTTGAGTTATTTAACGTTAACGATATCTAAAAATAAAAATTAATTAAAGGTTGTTAACACTTTGTGACAGGTTTTTTAAAAAGGCAGACCTTTGATCTTTTATATCAAATTTTGTTGACAAATTTTGCGGCGTGAAAGGTGAACTGTAATTATATGTATTGTTTAACATTTTTTAATTAAACTTTCCATTATGTTGCATTAATTATAGTAGCGTTTCCGAGATGTATTCTACGTGTCTATTTGACGACCTCGATGGCAGAGTGGTCACCATACTGGACTGCCATCCATAAGTTTGCGGGTTCGATTCCCGTGCGGGGTGAATATTTGTGTGAACCACAAATGATTATCTCGGTCTGGGTGTGTGTGAATGGGTGTGTGCGTAGTTTTTGGTACCCTAGTTACAAGCTCCAAGCTTAGTTAGGGGTCAGTTTCTATAATGAGATGATGTAGTGAATGTTTATGTTATGTTATGTTTTTTATTTTATTTTAAGAAAATGAACACTTTGTTTATTTAAACTAAGTATCACTTTGAAATATACACCACTCATTTTATACCTGAGACTTATTTGTATGAGGATATCAGTAGCTTTTACTGAACCCATATATAGAATTAATAAAATAAATATAAAGACTGTCAATTCGGTAGTCATAAAAATCCTAATTAATATTATAAATGCGAAAGTAACTCTGTCTGTCTGTCTGTTACCTTTTCACGACTAAACTACTGAACCGATTGACTTGAAATTTGGTACAGGGGTAGCTTATGGGAAGAAAATGGGCTATATTTTATCCCGAAATTCCCACGGGATCGGGAACTACGTGTGTGAAACCGCGGGCCGCTACTAGTTTAGAAAATAAACCAAAAACCTTCCTCTTGAATCACTCTATCTATTAAAAATCCGTATAAATAAGTTTGCGTAGTTATACAGATCTAAGCGATATATTCCCATATATCATCTAAGCTAATGTATGTACAATTGTACATTAGGGACGGACAGACTGCGACAGCGACTTTGTCTTATACTATGTAGTGATAATGATTAATTTTTATAGTCTTATCTTTTACTAGCTGTGCCCCGCGGTTTCACCCGCATGGTTCCCGTTCCCGTGGGAATACGGGGATAAAATATAGCCTATGTTATTCAGGGTGAATGTAGCTTTCTAATGGTGAAAGAATTATTGAAATCGGTTCAGTAGTTTCGGAGCCTATTCGTTACAAACAAACAAACAAATAAATCTTTCCTCTTTATAATATTAGTATAGAAAACTAAATTTAAAGCACCAATAAAAAATATACTCTAAAAAGTATGAAGCAAGAATTTTTTCATAGTAAAATTAGGGAATAACTGTGGTCGTGTGACACCCACGTACGTTATAATTATGTCCATAACTTTTGAAGTCTATTTTAAACCTCCTCAAATTATGAACATTATATATAAACTACTTTACGTTTATAAGTTTGTTTTACATTTTTGACGTTTAGAATTTTTCTGTAATCATGGATTGTATAGAGAATCAAAAATATGTATTTTAATGCGATTTAATCAAAGAATAATGAACATCTTTTAAGTATGTATTGAAAGTATTTAAAAATATTCAAAATTTTCACCTATGCTGGAATTTGAAGGACTGACACCAAGGTTTCACAGCTCTAAAGCTTTTAATCGTTCTACATATTACGTATAATTTAAATTTAAAACCAAAAAGAAGATATTAGAATATACTAGCTGCGCCCCGCGGTTTCACACGCGTAGTTCCCGTTCCCGTGGGAATTTCGGGATGATAAATAGATGTTGGCCGATTCTCAGACCTACTGAATATGCTGACAAAATTTCATGAGAATCGGTCAAGCCGTTTCGGAGGAGTATGGCAACGAAAACTGTGACACGAGAATTTTATATATTAGAAGATATTGCAATAAGTATACGCATACCTAACTACTAGCTCCCGTTATTTAAAGAAAACTTGAACCTCAGCCAAAAATGGTATATTCAATCAAGTTTATTAAGTAGACAGTCTACAAATACGGACAAAAACAGTTTACTTACCCTTAAATGTCCCGGGTATAAATCTGGAAGGGCACACTATCAAGTCTTATTGAGATTTGGACGGCCTCATACAACGTACAGTCAGCTAGTCATTTGTTTTATTAAATTATATTTGTACTCGTAATTCTACGATTGGTTTATTTGATTTGTGATTTATGTTTTTGTTGATTTTATTGAATGGACTGAGTTATTGAATGTAGGGAAATAGTAACAATAGAAACATAACTTAGTTAGGGGTCAGTTACTATAATGACAAGATGTAATGTAGTGAATGATTATGGAGGTATGGTCTCGATAATTGCAATAAGTATATCTTTTCCATTCACGGGACTATTAAGGAGCCCCGGTCTTTTGGAAGGCTAGTATGGGGCCAAAGCCAACATACGGAAGCCCTTTGACATATTTAATCTGGTGTAAAGGGTGCACAATCCGGCGACTATCCCTGTATAACACTATAAAATGCATCCAAGGACAGTCTCCGGATCTGCTGGGACTATGGCAGATTTATGGAAAACTTCGACTGGGTTATGGGAATGGGATGTTTAATGGACTGGATATTGGGGAACTATGATATTATTATTGTAACAAATGAATTTTAATAAATGAAATGAAATTATACTATTGAAAAAAAAAAACAAAATGTCTAATCATAACTCGGTTAAAAGTATCCGCCATCTTTACAAACCCACCATATTGGTTTACGGATGACGTCACTAAACTAACCTGCATTAATTCAAATCAAAGGTGTAATATCTATAAATACAAAAGATTTAACATTAATACACATACTCGTACATACATACAGTGGTGGTCACATAATTAAGAACGGTTTGAAATTCCAGATATTTTTTGTCAAAATCATTTCTTGTGTAGTTATTTATTGCTTTTGGACGTAACTATTTATGTTATGAGATACCCACATGAATGGGGCATACGGGATTAGGAATATAAAATTGAATGGTTATCTATCTTTTTTATAATTTTCATTAGTTCTCTATACTAACGAATTTAAGTACTAATGAAGCTGGACAAATAATTAAGAACGATTTACTAATCTGTTCAAAAGTTATTTTATATAAAACTGAGATTAAATAAATGATATTATTATGAAAGTAAAATATTAATTTATTGTATTTTAACTGAAATTACTAGTTGGCAACATGTTTACGACTTTTAAATTATACTGATTTACCTATACCGGGCGGCGACGCATTGACTCAATCAATTTTTGTCATTTTGTAAGAGAAACAGAGTTCCATTATTTTGAGAAAACATCATTACAGCTCTCTTTAAATGCCATATTGTCCATTTTAAACTATTCTCTTGACTTCGCACCAAGGGTGCTCGATTGGGTTTAGCTGGCCAATTTTAGACAGAAAATAATTGCAATATGATATATTCCTTAACGGTGCGCGCATTATGTTCTGGGTCATTGTTGTGTCTGGAATGTTCAAATTGACCAAAAACCTACAGGAACGTCTACAGCTTGAAGGAACATAGCTTTTCCATTATATTCTTTGTTTTGGAATTGATTCATGTTTTCTTGTGTCAGCTTCACAGCTT
Source organism: Timandra comae (assembly GCA_958496195.1). Classification (NCBI taxonomy): domain Eukaryota; kingdom Metazoa; phylum Arthropoda; class Insecta; order Lepidoptera; family Geometridae; genus Timandra; species Timandra comae. The sequence goes on along the minus strand of OY292377.1, from coordinate 8,033,948 downwards.
CAACGCCGTTTTCAAAGTAGCATACAAAAATGTCATATTTCTCCATCGTGCTTTAATGTCACTTTTGTGTATTTATGGTCAAGTGATTTATTCGGAAGATGTTGTTAACGTTGATTTCCACCAGAGAACACCCTAGTTTATATTAGTTTCATCAGAAAAACATCATTTTTCCACTGTCTCACTATCCAGTTTTTACACCTTCTTGTAAGTGCCAGCCGGTATTGCCTATGGCATCGTTGCATGATGGGTACCTTCGTTTTTATTCTTCCGGGCAGCTTTCCTTGTACCAAATACCTTCGTATAGTACGTGCCGAGATTGTTGGAAGAGTTGTTTCTCCCAAAATATTCGTTTCTCAGCACAGACCCTTTAAAATTATTTTCTTTTCCCAAACGAATGTTTTCGATCATCTCGACGTGATGACTTTTTAGGTACTCAACGCACACGAATCATTTGAAGTAAGTCTGATATGTGGCAAAATGCTTCACAGCGTGAAAAAATATCGTTTTTGAGCATTGTAAAGTGTTAAATATCTTTTTGTTCGACCAAATTCTTCTCAGGAAGTTTTTTTATCATCTACCTTGTAGATTGGTCAAAACTTTTATTTTTCTCCATATGAAACAATCACTTTTAAGACCTTTACAGTACTAAATGGGATCTAAATTATACGAATAGTGACTTACAACCACAAAGCTATGGAGTGTTCTTTATGTAAACTTGAATAAAAAAGTTAACTATTCAGCGTTCTTAATTATATGACCAGCCAGTTCGTATTAATATTAGGTTTAGATCTAATGTATAAAGTTTATCTTTTTATTTATTAGCCGATCGTGTGTATCAACTGATGTATCCATAGTATGGAAATGTTTGAAGGTATCAAAAGAAATAAAAATAAATACATGCAATTAGTTATACATGCTATTTTGAAAAAATCGTTACGTTAAATAAGCGTTCTTAATTATATGACCACCACTGTACATACATACACTGTACTAAAGAAAAAAATGTTTAAAATGAAATTGTTAATCATTTCTTCATTTTTTTTTAAGTTGCTATCTTCTCTTGAATTCTTTAATTATATTTCAACAAATTAAAACATCTTTTTCCGGTAAATACAAGGACACTCATTAGATATCACAAAGAAAGAGGGTTTAGCTGTTTTCTTGTGAATGTACATTTCCTTAGAATATATTTTTATTTTCTTTGGTTGTTTGATAAAGTAGCGTGTTTTATTTCTTGACATGAAGGAAGCAGATGACCTGATTCTTAAATTAATTGCAGTAAATGTGTAATAGATTAAATATTTTAAGGATTATGTATTTTTTTGGTTTAGACAAGATAATGAATGCTTAAAACATAATTATATTATTTAAGAAATAAATTTCGGTTTTTGAAATCACCAACATGCTTACGTATCCTATGAGTAAATTAAGTTTACTTATTCTTTTCTAAAAAAGGCTGTTTTAAACTATTTACCATTAAAATTTTTAGTGCGATTTTACATACAGCTTGACTTTATAAAAAAAATGTTTAATTTAGTAATTAAACTATGTTTTGCACTTTTTAGTAGTCTAAAAAAGCGCATGGTTATAAAACATTATTACTTTCAAAGTCTTTTTTCTTTGACCATAAAATACTTAAAACATTTATTTTTTATAATATCTTTATACATTTATCCAGTACGGGCACATTGAATTTACGCACAACATTTAAAAGGAAATCGCCTAAAGCGGTTCGTTAAAATTTTCCCTATATTAGATAGGTATCATATTTTGTCAATTGCAAAAATACAACAAGCTTTCATTTTAGGCTGCTAAAAGCTATAACTAAAATATATATGATTTTTTTAGTGTAAATGTACAGATTACATAAAATAAACTAGTGAAATATTTGACGAGCTCGATGGCATATTGGTCACCATGCCGTACTGCCGTAAGGTTGCGGGTTCGATTCCCGTGCGGGGTGAATATTTGTGTGAACCACTAATTTTATCTCGGTCTGGGTGTGTGTGTGAATGAGTGTGTGCGTAGTTTCTGATACCCTAGATACAAGTTACGAACTTAGTTAGGGGTCAGTTACTATAATGAGATGATGTAGTGAATTATTATTATTCCATTTGCAACTGAAATTCTCAATCTACTTAATAATATTAGCACAACTAAGCAGATAAGGTGTCTTCCCCATGCTTTTCTAATATAAGCTATGTTTAAAAATAAAAATAAAAACTTATTTCTCAGGAGTCGAATCCGTCATCTTCGACTTGATAGATAAGTTCACGAGCATTTAGATTCTTAAGCCAACTATTAGGATTCACTTCATAGTATAAAACAAAGACGCTTTCTCTGACTCTATGTCTCTATGTATGCTTGGATATTTAGAACTACGCAACAGATTTTGATGCGGTTTGTTTTAATAGATAGAGTGATTCAGTGGGAAGGTTTTTAGCATAATTTTATCCCCATATTCTTACGGGAACGGGAACTACGCGGGTGAAACCGCGGAGCGCCGCTAGTTAAGGCATAAAACACAAAACACAAGTTCTTTTAAGCAAAACTGCAAACAAAATACTTTATAATATGAAGTTGTAGTTTCACTAGCACTTTGAAGATTTACTTTAACACCTGCTATATGTCTGGATTTTTGGTGCAAATTGCTTCAACGTGTGAACGAATTTGCAACAAGCAGTTCTGAAAGTATTACTGATATTGCATTCTAAGTTTTCAAAGCCAAAACTATACTGATTCGTGGTGCTGCTTTTAAATAAACTGAGATGTTAGTTGGTGAAAACGTTGAATACTTGAAGTTCTTGGTTGAAAAACTAGCTGTGGTGAATTTGAATATATTATTTTCAAAATACCTTAATGCCAACATTATAAAAAACTTAAGCATTCCTAGTTCTGAAAATTGGAATAAAGACGTTGCATCAAACTTGTTTAAGATAAAAAGCGAATCTCAATCAGTTAAATGACAAATATTTCGCAAAAATAGAAGAAATAGAGAAAATAAAGATAGAAATAAAGAAAAGAAATTCTAATTCAAAAGTCAAAGTCATAATCATTTATTCAGTTAAGGCCTCAATGAGGCACTTATGAACGTTAAAATTGGTTGTACTACCGATTCGGAAATTACATCAGCCGAGAAGAATCGGCAAGAAACTCGGGCTGAAAAGCGTTGGAAAGCGTCAGATACCACTTCACTATAAGCAAGAGGAACCGGTTACTCTTCACAAGGAAGAATATATTCAAGTAACTACTAACTTAGTTAACAAAGAACAACTAAGAAATTAATTCATAAAACTCATCCAGTTTTAGCAAATTTCATGAACCTTTAATACATCCTTTTAATAAACAGACGGTTTCCCTAGTTCAGTTAAATATTTGATCTCTTATATAAAGTTGTTCAAAGTTGCTGCATCCATAGTAGTTTAACATGGATCTAGAACGACTGTAACTTAGTGTTCGAAGTTTAAATTTAATTTATTGTTCGTTTTTTAGTTCTCAAACTAGTTATTTAGCTTGTGAAGTGTCTCTAGAAGTTATTTTATAAGAAATGTAGCATGAGAAACAAAATGGTGGTCGGACTATAACTGATCTTGGTTATACATTTAAGAAGACGCAAAAGTATCTATTTAGCTGATGATATTAGTACAGTGAAGAGATATATTTAGGAAAATGCTGCACGCATGGAAGAGCTGTGCTACGGTTCAGCATGGTTCCGGGTTCAAATCCTGGCTGATGCGAAAATTTTGAATACATTTTTCAAAATGCTGCATCCTAGAATAAACTCAGGACCACAGGCTTGGCAGCTGGTGCACTTCTCACAAAGCCATTGATGATGAGCATTAAAATGTACTTAATAACTAAGCTAAGTATGTTTGCGTCTGGAGTGAGTTTACGTCAGTAATACAATGGGTGGGAATAGAGATTCGCAGTCACCATGTCATTGGGTTATTGCTGTTCTAGTTTTTCATAGCAACTGAGAACCAGGCGATGTAGAATATAACAAAAACCCCTCAAACAAAAAGACACTCTAATTTCATAATCCAAAGCTTGGAATTTCAATATCAAGCACAACACCAGTTAACATAATAACCAGAGCTATCAGGACACAGGATGACGTCACCATGCGAGTCACATACTAATGTTAAATCATGCGTTTTATTGTTGTTCTCTAGACTATGAATGAGAGAACGTAATGAAGACAGCTTCAGTAGCGTGGTTGAGGATTTTAACTCTCATTTAGGAAGATGCAGGTTCGATTCCTACCACGTATCAAATGTTTCGTAGTCAAGGCCTTTGACTTCCATTCGGACGGTGTCTGGTTTGATTCCCGTCAAGATGAATAGCACGTTAATGGCGTTGTATTTAAGGTCTTCGACTTTTGGCAGCCTCTGATTAGATCATCTCCGTGCAGCAACGTGTTTTTTATTTTCGAATTCCTATGAATGTTTACGCTCTTATGGTGAAGGAAAATATCTTGAACAAACCTGTACAAAATCAAAAATAATTTATTGAGTCAGGATTTCCAAGAAGCACTTATGAAAGACGAGTGTGAATTTATCACCGGATCGGAAATAACATCAGCGAAGAAGAATCGGCAAGAAACTTGGGCTGTGAATACATTCTATGGTTATGTGCTCCGTGACCAACCCGCACTCGGCCTGTGGTTGACTTAGGCCTGATCGCTTTCATTCAGGGTAGGATCAAGCCCTTCTATGGGGACATGTAATGAGATGATGATGATATTATTGTTTCCTAGACAATTTTGATGCTTATTGTAGTAGCAATTAGGTTCAATGTCGATTCTGATTCCGTTACGGTTGTTCATAATCCCTTGGGTATTAATTTAACAGTGGCTCTGTAACTTGGAGATCAAATCTTGTTGTGGCTATAGTCACAATACTGGGTTGAGATTTGACGGTGACTTTAATTCCCTACGCTCAGTTTAGGCTGATTGCTAACGATTTCTGCTGAGAAATGGAAAAGTGGTAAAAACAGGTTAAGACTTTGAAAGTAATTACGGAATCTAAACAAATGTATACCTACGAGAGCAAACGTTTTTAGATAAATATTCCAGTCAGAAACAAAAGCACAATTTTTTCATTTTATATTGAAAGTACACATTACAAACATCATAATATGTCTAAAGACCTATTTCATCTTCAAGTAACGTTCCGAGTTCTCACATGTTGTCTTTGTCACTTCATATAAAGTAAGAAAGAGACAAAACTAACTTTACTTGGTAAGTAACTTTACGTGAAATAGGCCCTAAATCAAAACTTTGACCCTAATTAATAGCTAACAAACATCATAAAACACCACAAAAATCAACTAATTAAATAATAACAATTAAATTAAATTAAAAAACCCCAACACAATTACTTTCAAACCCCCATAACTTTTAAACGGGTCAACCGATTTTCATCAAACATGTCTAAGAACACTCGCACGTAAGTCTCCTTTAATACAAAAAAAAACTAAATTGAAATCGGTTCATCCGTTCGGGAGCTATGATTCCACAGACAGACAGATACACACACACACAGACACGTCAAACTTATAACACCCCTCTTTTTGCGTCGGGGGTTAAAAATGAAAATTCATAGAAAAAAAAATGATCGGTACACCAACTTCAGCCCTTTAACAAATCTTGATTATCCAGTCATAAAAGGCAAAAAAGTCTGCCAAAAAAAGAATCTCCAAAATATACCTACTACATTTTATTATACACACCTAAATATGTACCTCTTTTTATTATACACACAGATACAAATAACTCGATATGAAAGATGTTTGTCAAACAAAAAATATATAAAACGAAAATAAATTATATGTCGTCGTACTTTATTGCATAACAGCGTCTCATATCGGCGAGTCACATTTTATTATATTTGGCGTAGACTCATTGTGTGAGATCGATGGTTTATACCTCGAGAAAACTTATTTTTACTATCCAAGTACTCGTATGGACTAGAAGATGAAAACATGTGTACAGTCACAGCAAGAAAACTTTGGTTTTCAAATTCATTCAACTAAGGGGTCAACTGTAATGAGGTGATGAAGTGAATGATTATGTTATTCCTTTGAAAGTCGTAATCTCTTAGTACCATTTGAAACCAAACAAAATCAAATCAAATCAAATGTATTTTATTTATCCAAAAAGTAAGTACATAGTTTCAGTATTTCCTTAGTATTGTGCTATAGTTTACAAAATATGTGCTGCTGGTACATAAAAAAGGATAAACCTGACAAGAAGCTTATAAAATTATAATCAAATCAAATAGCCTCAAAGCAGCAAAACAGCTATCGAAAATGGATCTTAGTTATCACTACATAGTATAAAACAAAAGTCGCTTTCTCCGTCCCTATGTATGCTAAGATCTTTAAAACTACGCAACGGATTTTGATGCAGTTTGTTTAAGTGGATAGAGTGATTCAGTAGGAAAGTTTTTAGCATAATTTTATCCTCACATTCCCACGGGATCGGGAACTACGTAAGTAAAACCGCGGGACACAGCTAGTATCTTATATTTTAAACCACTTAACATAATCATAAGTTAAATTAATGTATTTAATAAGTAAAATTCAATACTATGGGTTTGAAATTTTTAAGTTTTACCTACATAGTTCCCGGTCACATGCTCATCACATGAGCATGCAAAGATAAAATTTTGCTAAAAACCTTACTATTGAATCATTTTATCAATTAAATTAAACCGCATCAAAATCTTTTGCGCAGTTTTAAAGTTCTCAGCACACATAGGGACAGACAGTGAGAAGTGACTTTGTTTTATATACTATGTAGTGATGACGAACCTTTTCTGACCATGACTGTACATATCCTCTGGGTATTTTAGGGTTCAGCAAGATACTTGCTGCGCTACGCAATTTTGTTTATGTAACGAAAGCTATCACATGGGAATTTCGGGATAAAACGTCTATGTCATGTTCTATTTTATGTGGACAATTGATATATTGTTTATGTTAACGGTTTAGGCAAGTTACGTCTTTAGATAACATAACATAATCATTCATTACATCATCTCATTACAGTAACTGATTCTTAAGTTTGTAACTTGTATCTAGGGTATCAGAAACTACGCACACACTCATTCACATCAACATTTGTGGTTTACACAAATATTCATTCAAATGGTAGTTGTCACTTTTTAATATTGACATTCAGTTTAAGATCCGTTTTTTTACGATATAAGTCTCTAACTCTTAAAATCTTTATCTGTCTTTTTGAAGTCGGTTAAAGTCTCTATCATTGATAAAAAAAGTAAAAATAAAAAACCCGGAAAGAAATACGTAAAAACACAATAAAAATGACATACTTACTGCTACTTTTAACTCCGTCAAAATTCTATAACAATAACAAAACCGTATTATTTTAACAATTTCACCGAAGTATTTCGTATGGAACAAATCCTTAGTAACAAGATACCTATGTATGACCGGATATAAATAATACATGGGATCGCAAGCCTTAGGGCTGAGTTCGATTGTTACTGTAAAGCGTAGTACACACTGAGCCATCCGGGCCGCCGACACAGCTTGCCGACATGACCTGACGGCATATACGAAAAGAATCATGTCGGCAACATGACATGTTGGCGGCTTGCATATGCCAGCGCTAAGTGCTCGGCGACACTTAAGCTGTAGCAATCACTACAGCCAAATAAGTTCCTCATATCAAGCCTCCGACAAACGTTCCTGACTTGCAATGAGTGAAGCCGCCAACTACCTTTTAGTAGGAATCTTGCACGATTCCGTCTGAGTGGGTGCTACCGCATTGTCAGATATTCTGCTGACAAATAGTAGCGCATTAACATTACTGTGTGTTGAAGGGAAATGTAGTCACAAATTACTGGGCACACCAACTGATGTCTCGGAGTGATGAGTGCATTACAGTGTTGTACACTGTGTCTGTAATGGGAGACTCACCAACTGATGTCTCGGGGTGATGAGCGCAGTACAGTGTTGTACACTGTGTCTGTAATGGGAGACTCACCAACTGATGTCTCGGGGTGATGAGCGCAGTACAGTGTTGTACACTGTGTCTGTAATGGGAGACTCACCAACTGATGTCTCGGGGTGATGAGTGCAGTACAGTGTTGAACACTGTGTCTGTAATGGGAGACTCACCAACTGATGTCTCGGGGTGATGAGTGCAGTACAGTGTTGAACACTGTGTCTGTAATGGGAGACTCACCAACTGATGTCTTGGGGTGATGAGCGCAGTACAGTGTTATACACTGTGTCTGTAATGGGCAGGCGTGTTGCGCTCCATCAGGTGACCACGAGAATCTCGTCACTTAATAACTTAAAAGAAAACTAGCCCACCGACAAAAAGTTGGCCGAAATCGGTCAGGGAGTTCAGTGTGTACTACGCTTTAGGGCCGATTCCGATTGTTACTCTAAGTTCGGATTAGAGCCGGATATACCCGGACGGTCGGATCCGGACTTTACTATGATTACGGACAATCAAACGTCACTATGAATCGGTTTGGTAACTTGTTTTAGAGGTTTGTTTATGCAATTTAGACTATACTATATCCTGCAGTTTTATCCGGGTTATTTCGTACGTGGGATATAAATAATATCCTAAAAAAAGTATTCTATATTATTCCTAATTAAAAACAGGTTATCTGTGCCAAATTGCATCTGAATCGGTTCTGTAGATTTTACATGAAAGGGAATAAAATTCGTGTAGTCATCAATAACAATGTCATCAACAGCTGATTCATAAATAGATCAGGCAGGTAGTCAGACATAATATAACATAATCATTCACTACATCATCTCATTACAGTAACTGACCCCTAAGTTCAAAACTTGTATCTAGGGTATCAGAAACTACGCACACACTCATTTACACACACTCCCAGACCGAGACAAACCTTTGCTGCCTTATTTGCGTTGCATTTTTAGTTTGGTTTAGCACTAAACCAGGTTTTACGATCTGATCTAAGTACAATTTTGAATACTGTCAAAAGACTACAGTGACAGTTTTGTAGTGTCAAATGCGTAAACCGGGTTTTGTTAAACTGGGTTTAAAATGAAACGCAAATAAGACCGTTGTGGTTCACACTAATATTCACCCCGTACGGGAATCGGCATGCAATCTAAATTAATAAAGCTATCGTGCAAAGCTCAGTCTTCCAGGTAAGTTTAAACCAAAATATCAACTATCGACAACGCCTATATTCGGAAATTCCAAAACTTGATCCATAAAGCGTAAAGTTAGTGAGTTATTATGTATGTGGTATGCCTGAGATTAATACCTCGACAGTGTGACCGATCACTATACAGTGATATACGTGGTTAATAGTTAGGTATTCGAGATTAGAGGATGTTTGGGTTATAAAGCTGTATTATGAAAGACTAGCAGCGCTCCGCGGTCTCACCCGCGTAGTTTTCAATTTAAGTACCCCCTTTTTCTCCCCTTAGGAAGGGAATTTCCAAAAATCCTCTCTTAGTGGTAGCCTACTTCGCCCAACAAACACACGTACCAAATTTCAGCTCTCTTCGACCAGTAGTTTCGGCTGTGTGTTGTCTATCAGTCAGTCAGTACATCGCTCAGTGAGGGAAGAGTTTTATATTTATAGATTTATTATCATCATTACTGGCTCTCAAAAGTCTAACATTTTGTTTCTCGATGGCAGAGTGGTCATCATGCCGGACTGCCATGCGTAAAGTTGTAGGTTGGATTTTCGGGTGAGATAATTTTGTGAACCACGAATGTTTGTCTCGGTCTGGGTGTGTGAGTGAATTTAGTGTGTGCGTAGTTTCTGATACCCTAGATACAAGTTCTGAACTTAGTTAGGGGTCAGTTACTGTAATGAGATGATGTAGTTAATGATTTATAAAAGCCTATTTATTATAATAACTGGAATATTAGACCATATAAAATTTGAATTCATAAATAAAATATGATATTATTTGACGGTATCTTACCAACGTACATGTATATGTTTTTATCTATTGGCCATCTACCAAACGAGTTTGCGGAATAGAACTATTATTTAGAAATAATAACGTTTGTTTCGAAACAAATATAATAAAATGTTTTACCAATAGCAGTGTGGCCACTATGTCTGACTGCCATGAAAAAGGTTGGTTGGGTTCGATTCCCGTGTGAGGTAAATATTTGTCCTGTGTATCCTTCTTTTTTCGAACCTACATCATCTTGTGTTTGATAACTCAAACGGTTATATGCTCGGTTATTATGCTGGACTGCTAAGCCAAGGGTTACAAGATCGATTCCCGTGCGAGGTAAATTTATACTACTATAGTAGGGACTAGGATCACAATCACACACTTCACTACTTAGTCTTCACTAGTACATATTTTAAAGAGGGAAGATTTGATTGTTTGTTTGTAACTAATAGGCTCCGAAACTACTGAACCGATACAAAAAATATTGGAAAGCTAATTTATCAGTGCATGACATAGGCTATATTTTATCCCCGTATTACGGAACGGGAACTAAGCAGGTGAAACCGCGGGGCGCTAGTCGTAAATAAATATTGTGAATAACACTTGAATGAACTCGCACGGGAGTCAAACCTAGAACCCTCTGTTTGCCAGTCTAGTCATTCAAGTTAAACCAATACTTAAAAAGTGTAAAAAAAATATTTTCGTCTCAAAACGTGTAAGATAAAATCTTGAGGTACAATTGTAACTGTCAAACAATGCTGAAATCTGTCAAAATTACCGTTATAAATTGGTGTGACACTCCCCTGTCATTGAATAGAGAATACAATAGGAGAGGACGGATATTTTGTTATTGAAATAATTTTATACCTAAGTATTGAATACTCGTAGTATATTTTATTTTTATGAAGAATTTTTTTTTCAAAGAATCTATTGGTAAAGAAGCTATGTCTGGTGATTTCATCCATACTAATTTTGTCCTTTGGGTAATCTATACTGCAAAATAGTCACCACGCCGACTACCATGGTTTAATTGGGAGTGCGGGGTGAATATTTGTGTGAACCACAAATATTTGTCTCGGTCTGGGTGTGTGCGTAGTTTCTGATACCCTAGATACAAGTTACAAACTTAGTTAGGGGTCTGTTACTATGATGATATTATGATGTAGTGAATGATTGATAATGTTATGTTACATTTTGTTCAAACGATATAACCTTCATTTTACTTGTAACCACAAAGTAAGTTTTATTCTTCACCTTATTAAGTTGGCCGATGAAGTTTTTCTTACGGTTTCCCTTAGTTTGACTTTGAATAGTTACTGCGTTATTCTTGTGTCCAGTTTAAAGTAAGTTGAGTTTATCTTGGATTATTTAAAGTTGAAGAAATGGATGGAATAAGTATTATTTTTGTATTGGTATGTGCTTGGGTAGTGAGGCCAGAAATTTTGATAAGTATTAATCATTCACTCCATCATCTCATTAAAGTAGCTGACCCCTAACTAAGTTCGTAACTTGTATCTAGGGTATCAGAAACTACGCACACACTCATTCACACACACACCGAGACAAACATCTGTGGTTCACACAAATATTCACCTGGCACGGGAATCGAACCCGCAACCTTACGGATGGCAGTCCGGCATGGTGACCACTCTGCCATCGAGGTCGTCAAATTATGTTGCAGGATTATTGATAATTATGTTGCAGGAAAGTAAATAAATACATATTGTACTTTACATGGTAAATGTTTTAACTGATGAGTGATCTAGTTGCATTTCCATTTGGGTTCGGGTTCAATTTCTGGGTTGAGCCATAATAGGGATGTCGACTAAAAAAATCTAATTAGTCCGTCAGATAGATGTCGCAAAAATATTGGACACGTATTTTCTCTTTTTTGATACAAACAAATAATTAAGACGATATAGTGCATAGAAAACTCGTGTGACGTCACAGCTACATACATTTTTTACCAAGAATTATGGTCACAAGCCCCCACTCCTGAACTTTAATGCGGTATAACTAAGACAGTTTTATTAATTTGATAAAAAAATACGTGTCTAATATTTTTTCGAAATCTATCTGACGGACTAATTAGAATTTCATTTTGTTTACCCAGTCGACATCCCTATTGAGGAGGTTTGAGTACTCTATCTCCCTGTAACGACTACCGATGATGTTAGTACGATAACCGGGACATATCGTGCTCTATGCAGTGAAACGAAAATATGATGAAAAAAATTATGAATTAAATCATAAGATTGTTTTTTTATGACTGGTTTCGACAGTGGTGATATTTGTGACTCGGGTTGGAGCCTTGACAAAGGCTTTTTTGGTGGCCCTGAAAAGGACCGTTGAGAATTGGCCGTGTCCCTACACCTGCACACGCGAGGACCTTTACAAGGCCACTGATAGCGCTATATCGGTGGCCGAGTTCTGGTCCTCAAAAAGGATATTGGGCAAAACGTCCCAAGTGCACAAATTAGCACAAATAAATGCTGTACACTTAGTGTGTAGCACAAATAGCTAGCCAAATAGTACCACACTAAGTGCTACAGCACTTGGAACTCCTTGCATAAAGTAGGCATATATATTTTTTAAATGGCTGTAACTTTTTTCTACCGGGGAACTCGGCTTCACTCCTCTAAAATCATTTGTTCTTCTAAACGATACCTATCGAATGATATATCACACGAAGTGCTACAGCACTTGGGACACACTCCATACAAATCCGCCCATTGTCCATGAGTCGATACGCAAAGAAGAAGAAGAATGACTGGTTTTATTATCAATCAAATAGAGTGGCCTTTGATGCAGTAGGATGTAACTAACATGCATTAAACCACGGCATTAAACATTATAAATATTCTTTAAATATAATGAACAAGAGAGAGTTATTATACCAGTTAAATCTTACAGGTTGACATAACAATTAAATTTAAAATACCTCCAACATGAACCCCCAATATGTCTAAGAACACTCGCACGTAAGTCCCCTTTAATACAAAAAAAAACTAAATTGAAATCGCATCATCCGTTCGGGAGCTATGGTGCCACAGACAGACAGATACACACACAAACAGACACGTCAAACTTATAACACCCCTCTTTTTGCGTCGGGGGTTAACAAATAAATTTCTCGTAAAACACAACTAAAGTAAGTAATACATTTTAATATGACAGTAATAAACATATCACGTTACAGTCGTGTAAAAAGTAAGTGCAAAAAAATGGTGTTTAGAATTATAGTTTCTGTTCTGGTGCCAAGAAGTGTGTGAAATAATGTGTTCTACTTTTTAAAGCTTGTTGTTGTAGAAATTATGAAGCGTATAATGTTTAACAAGCTTAGTTTTTCAGTTTTTAATACGTAAATTCTGATTACTTGTACAAAATAATCCTTATCCTAACTAATATTATAAATGCAAAAATACGGCTAAACTACTGGACCAATTGACTTGAAATTAAACACTTAAAAGGATTTTTGTCGTGGTTGTATTTTATTTTTACCTGATCACAGAAGACTCAGTGATCACGGGTTCTGTAAAGAATCCGAAACATCATGAAAAACAAAATACAACCACGACAAAAATCCGTTTAAGTGTTTTACTTCAATGTGTAGTGTTCGTGTAAATCAAAGATATCAATTGACTTGAAGTTTGGTACAGGGAGTTTATCTGGCTTATCCGTTCGGGGAAGGACATAGGCTATGTTTTATCCCGAAATTACCACGAGATCGGTAACTATGCTGGTAAAACCGCGGGGCACAGCTAGTGTGGGAATAAAAGTGCTAAGTCTTGTATTGAATTCTTTGATTTACACGAAAACAACTACATCAAAAACTTTGAAGAAACGTTAGAAATGAAAAATTAAAATAAAAATCGTAACCTAAATCCAATATTTAATTTCAAAGCATTTCTTTGTATGAATTTTGTTTACGATGCTGTACCTATTCTCTAGTATTTCTGTATGTTATTTGCATTTTATGAAAAAATATTGGATTGTTTAAAACCCGTTTTTTAGTTTCAAAGTGAGCATTAATTACGAAGGTAGTATTTTTCTGACGCTGACTATCTATCTATCTATATAATATAAAGCTCTTCCGTTAATGAGTTGAACTGATTTGATTTGATAGGCTACCACTTAGAGAGGATTTTCAGAAATTTCCCCCCTAGTCTGAGAAAAGGGGGATAAATTGAAAACTACGCGGGTGAAACCGCGGGACGCTTCTAAATAAATCGTAAACCTAAAAATTATAATAATGCAATCACTTAAATAAACGTTACAAAATTTAAAAAAACCCCAACACAATTACTTTCAAACCCGATTTTCATCAAACATATCTAAGAACACTCGCATGTAAGTCCCCTTTAATACAAAAATTGAAATCAGTTCATCCTTTCGGGAGCTATGATGCACAGTCAGACAGATACACACACACGTCGGGGGTTAATAAAATATATAGATGGTAAATATCCCGTTAATCATAATAATTTTAGTGCTAAAATAACCTTAGTAAGTAATAATTATTTTTAATAAAAAATACAAATAAGCAGTAATAATTCAAATAATTAACTCAATCCAATTAATACAATTTAAAACCAAAAATTAAACCAACAAATATCCGTAACTTTACCGATAACCGGATAACTCATGTCTCCTCACTAGTGACTCGTGGCATATAATTATCGGTTAACTTACTTACTCAAGTTGTATGTTCTCAAGTTCCCCAATATCAAAGGACCTAGATTGGGTTGACTGTGTCGAGGTGTTACTTACATTTTAATTGCTACCCGACTGCTGAGGGTGAAAAGGTAGTGTTGTGTGTTTTACATTAAACTAGCAGATCATTTATGTTATTTTTAGTCATAACATAATACATTTCAAACGCTATCATTTTTTTACAATGACTGACCCCTAACTAAGTCGGTCACTTGTATCTAGGATATCAGAAAAACACATCTATACCGAGATAAACATTCAAGGTTCACACAAATATTCACCCCGCATGGAAATTGAATCCGCAACCTACCGGTTGACACTCTGCCATCCAGGTCATTTGAAAAATAACATAACATAATCATTCACTACATCATCTCATTATAGTGACTGACCCCTAACTAAGTTCGTAACTTGTATCTAGGGTATCAGAAACTACGCACACACTCATTCACACACACACCCAGACCGAGACAAATATTAGACAAAATGAATTAGTATAAATCGGTAACGTTATAATTTCTTAAACATTTCGAAATCCTAAACCGCATATACAGTCATTAATTTTCACAGTTTCAAGCAGGTTACTAATTTTAGTTACTTTTAATCGGTTTAATATAGTGTCCCCTCACAAAGACCATGGCACCAATATTGTCCCCTTAGTTATAGGTATTTTTAATACAACCAGCTAGGCTAGCATGACTTCGAAAACGCGATAGATACAGCGATTTATTGACATCCAACTGTCAAAATTACCACATGATTATTTTATGACTTTGGTCATGCTCGCGAAATCGATATAGCTATTTCTTGACATCCAACTGTCAAAATATAATAAATATAGTCGTCATATTTAATTTTATCAAATCGTACTACGCCATATTAATTTGGTCATGCTCGCGAAATCGATATTATTTCGTGGTGTCTATATCATTTATCACGCACAGTCATGCTAGGGGGGCTGGGTTACTGTTTTAATAAACAATGAATACAGTTCGCGAATGTTCAAAAAATATAAGTATCATGTCAAAAAGTCATATACATTCCAAGTTTAAAATAAATAAATTCAGTGTTACCAGCAAAAAAATATCAAAAAACAGTACTCGAACAGGCAACACTTTAATGGCGGAATGCCAAAAATTCTGAAACCATTAACTTTAATTGCAAATGAAATTAATTAAGCTTTAAATGTTACAATGAGACGTTAACCCAGATTTTTTGATTCCAGTTTTATTTTACTTTTTATTAACTTAATTTTGAATGTTAAAGTGGGTAGTTCAAAAATTTCGTAACAAAAAATATGTTTTTATAACTTACTTGCGGCATCTCGCGGTTTCACCCGCGTGGTTCCCGTTCCTGTGGGAATACGGGGATAAAATATAGCCTATGTTACTCAAGGTAAATGAAGCTTTCTAATGAAAAAAGAATTATTAAAATCGGTCCACTACTTTTTGAGTTTATTCGTTACATACAAAAATACAAATCTTTCCTCTTTATAATATTAGTCTAGACTAACTGAGCCTCTTATTATACCTGCGTAAATCCCTATCCCGTGGGAATTTTGGGATAAAAAATATTCTATGTGTTATTCTTAGTTATAAAGAACATCTGTACCAAATTTCATCTAAATCGGTTCAGTACTTTGCGTGAAAGAGTAACAAACATCCATCCATCAGTTCAAACTTTCACATCTATACAGGGTGTCCCGTTAGTAGTGGACCAACGGGATGTGGAGGATAGGGGAAACCGTTACCTACCAGAATCACCAAAATTTATTGTCCTAGGCCTCATAGTTTTGAAGTTATAACGTTTTTTAGTAAGTAGGTGAAATTATCGTACTATGTGCACATTTTTCTTAATTCTACAAAATCTATCACTTAAATTGATGTTATTTTTATTCAAGGGCGTTAAGAATACACAGGTTTTTCTAATTTAAATCATTTTTTAGTGTAGTTATCATTAACATTAAAATTAATCAACAAAATAAGTGCAATTGTTAAATTTCAAAATACTCTGAATGGTATTTGAGCTGAGCTGGTGTAAAAAATATGTATTGTAGCCTTGTGGCACTTTATTTTAAAAACATCTACATATCATAAGGATTACAAAAACGTATAACACTGTGGTTTCAAATGAGTAGTTTTTTATTTTAACTAATATCAACAGAAAAGGGAACTTTTGAGAGAAAACAAAAATTCATTGCTAATTATGGAAATTCGTTTATTACTCAATTTATTTTTACATTAAGGGTTCAAAATGCTTTTCTTTAGCTCTTGTGCATTAAGACATCTTCGTATAAAGTCTTTTTGTAAACTTTTTTGGGCACTTTGATGTTTTTTTATCAATTCAGCAACATGATTGAAATTTTGTGATAACTCTCTTTTTATCAGAAATATTTGTCTCATTAACTGCTTTTTTGAGGAAACCCCATAGAAAATAATCCAAAGGATTCAAGTCGGGAGATTGTGGCCTATTTCATGACCGATCGCTGGCCATGAAATAGTACCTTCGCGTCCAAACCATCGATTTTGGAACGTCTCATTCAAAAATTCAGTCACTTACTGTGAATAGTGGGCAGGTTCACCTTCGTACTGCAACATTCGTACGTGCTTCTTAACTTAACGAAGATGTTGGTTATGCACAAGGCCTGAAACTGCGCGGAACCACATACTCTCGCGTACTTCTTAACTTTATTCGAAGATGTTGGTTATGCATAAGGCCTGAAACTGCGCGGGAGAGAATGTGGTTGCAGTACGAAGGTGAACCTGCCCACTATTCACAGTAAGTGACTGAATTTTTGAATGAGACGTTCCCAAATCGATGGTTTGGACGCGAAGGTACTATTTCATGGCCAGCGATCGGTCATGAAATAGGCCACAATCTCCCGACTTGAATCCTTTGGATTATTTTCTATGGGGTTTCCTCAAAAAAGCAGTTAATGAGACAAATATTTCTGATAAAAAGAGAGTTATCACAAAATTTCAATCATGTTGCTGAATTGATAAAAAAACATCAAAGTGCCCAAAAAAGTTTACAAAAAGACTTTATACGAAGATGTCTTAATGCACAAGAGCTAAAGAAAAGCATTTTGAACCCTTAATGTAAAAATAAATTGAGTAATAAACGAATTTCCATAATTAGCAATGAATTTTTGTTTTCTCTCAAAAGTTTCCTTTTCTGTTGATATTAGTTAAAATAAAAAACTACTCATTTGAAACCACAGTGTTATACGTTTTTGTAATCCTTATGATATGTAGATGTTTTTAAAATAAAGTGCCACAAGGCTACAATACATTTTTTTTACACCGGCTCAGCTCAAATACCACTTAGAGTATTTTGAAATTTAACAATTGCACTTGTTTTGTTGATTAATTTTAATGTTAATGATAACTACACTAAAAAATGATTTAAATTAGAAAAACCTGTGTATTCTTAACGCCCTTGAATAAAAAAAACATCAAAATAAGTAACAGATTTTGTAGAATTAAGAAAAATGTGCACATAGTACGATAATTTCACCTACTTACTAAAAAACGTTATAACTTCAAAACTATGAGGCCTAGGACAATAAATTTTGGTGATTCTGGTAGGTAACGGTCTCCCCTATCCCCCACATCCCGTTGGTCCACTACTTACGGGACACCCTGTATATATAAAAGAAAGTCGTGTTAGTTACGCCACTTATAACTCAAGAACGGCTGGACCGATTTGGCTGAAAATTGGTGGAGAGGTAGTTATGAACCAGGAAAAGGACATAGGATACTTTTTATCCCGAAATTTCCACGGGAACGGGAACGGGAACCACGCGAGAGAAACCGCGGGGCACAGCTAGTTTATAAATAACTAGCTGTGCCCCGCGGTTTAACCCGCGTAGTTCCCAATCCCGTGGGAATGTGGGGATAAAATTCTAAAACCCTTCGTCTTAAATTATTCTATCTATTACTGAAAACTGCATTAAAATCCGTTGCTTAGTTTTAAAGATCTAAGCATACATAGGGACAGAGAAAGCGACTTTGTTTTAAACTATGTAGTGAAATACGTATTTTTAAAGGCGTGTATCAAATATTGGTTATATCAAAATGTTGGTCACTGTAATTTTTGACCCTAAACGCTTATAGAAGGGTGTCTGAATCAATATTTAGACACCCTTGGTCAGAGGTTAAAGGACCCAATAGTCCTCTGTAAATTTAGAGGGCTCTAACTCCCCGTAACGACTATCGATGATGTTAGTACGACAACCGAGACTGATGGCTTTATGTGTTTTTCGTAGCACAAAAACGTGAATGAAATTTGAAGGCTAAGTGGCAGAGTGGTCATCATGCCGGACTGCCAAACAAAGGTTCGGTTTAAAGAAACCTTATTCTCAAAAGAACTTACAAAACAGTTCGCTTGTATGAGAATTTATACATCCCTACTATCCCTATTAATATTATAAATGCGAAAGTAATTCTGGCTGTCTGTCTGTCTGTTACCTTTTCACGGCTGAACCGATTGACTTGAAATTTGGTACAGGGGTAGCTTATGGTCCGGGAAAGGATATAGGATAGGAACATAGGATTGTTTTCCCGAAATTCCCACGGGAACGGGAACTACGCGGGTGGAAACGTGGGGCATTGCTAGTATAAAATAAAATATTCTTAAGTGTATGTTTTTTTAGTGACAAATGCATGCAGTAAACAATAAAATTAAATACAGTATAATATCTACTTATCTAAATTTTGAAACACTCTGTACACTACATACGTAAAATACAACTATGTAAAAATACGTACATTAGTAACATTACAAAACGAAACCAGCAAATAACATAACATAATCATTCTCTACATCATCTCATTATAGTAACTGACCCCTAACTAAGTTCGAAACTTGTATCTAGGGTATCAGAAACTACGCACACACTCATTCACACACACACACACCCAGACCGAAACAAACGTTTGTGGTTCACACAAATATTCACCCCGTACGGGAATCGAACCCGCAACCTTACGGATGGTGACCACTCTGCCATCGAGGTCGTCAAATATATTAATACTTTCGTTAATACGGTTGGATTCGATTCCCGTAGTCCGCAAATGTTTATTTTCTTCCAGGTGTGTGTAAGAACATACATTTTACGGAACCTTTTAGGTCAAATTGTTGTCAATGTGTGTGTGAATGAGTGTGTGCGTAGTTTCTGATACCCTAGATACAAGCTTCGAGCTTAGTTAGGGGTCAGTTAGGTATAATGAGATGATGGAGGGAATGATTATGTTATGTTATGTTATGTTATGTTAAATGTTTAACAACACAAACGTTGATATTTTATTTGTTCTATGAACTCAAAAACACGATTAAAAGACCTGTCAATTTTTCTAGACTACTTAACAATTACGAAAGTAAGTTTACTACATACATTTAGAGAGCAAATCACTAAGTACATAGTATAAAACAAAGTCGCTTTCTCTGTCCCTATGTCCTTATGTCCCATTGTATGCTTAGATCTTTAAAACTACGCAACGGATTGTGATGCGGTTTGTTTTAATAGATAAAGTGATTCAGTGGAAAGGTTTTTAGCGTAATTTTATTCCCATATTCCTACGGGTACGGGAACTACGCGGGAAACATGAATACAAAAACAGATGTAGAAAGATAATAATTGAATCTCATGAGGAAGTAAAATAATATAGTACCTATATAGAAAGAAATACACACACACAGAAGCCATTATTTGTACGAATATCATTCCCTGAATTAATGCATTAATGAATTAATGCATGAACATAACATTGTAACATCAAATATACAGTCGAATACTTCAACCAAAATCTAAAACTAACAACCTCCTAACTCGGTCAAATTTCACCCAAATCAAAACGATTTAAAGTGCTCCATTCTAGTCGAAGAGCTAACAGCAAAACTGTACCACGAATTCGAATTTCTATCCAAACTGCACATTCATAACTGAAAATAGTCGAAGTTTCCGAATCGGACTGATAGCGCGATCGTTAACGGTAACCGACGAATTATACTGATCGGTTTAAACTCACGGTTCGATTTCAAAAAGTTTTGTGATTGTATAAAGTTTGTGGTTTGGTCGTTAGCTCTTCGACTAGTTTTGTAGTGTTTCGAGTTTTATATTTAAGTATATTGTTTTGTTAAATACTTTTTGAAGAACAATATTTTGTACATTATTTTCCAATAAAGATTTTGTTTTGTATTCCATATCTGTTCTTATTAAGTACGTTACATGTTGTCTGCTAGAGAGATGATTATCCTCTTCAATCTGTCTGGATGTTTTACAATAATTTTCTGTGTATCAAATACAGAGACGGAGAATATAACATAACATAATCATTCTCTACATCATCTCATTATAGTAACTGACCCCTAACTAAGTTTGTAACTTGTATCTAGGGTGTCAGAAACTACGCACACACTCATTCACACGCACACCCAGACCGTGACAAACATTTGTGGTTCACACAAATATTCACCTCGCACGGGAATCGAACCCGCAGCCTTACGGATGGCAGTCCGGCATGGTGACCTCTCTGCCATCGAGGTCCTCAATTAAGTAAAGATATTTTTATTTTTTACTTTTATAGTGTGAAAGTATTTAAGAAAAGTTTCTACTATTCTTACCTGACTTTAGCATCTGATACCTGACAAGCCGTTGCAGTGATAAGTTAGCTAGTATGCACACACTGAAGGCACATACTAACACTACTTAAATACTAAAGATATATTTTTTTAAAACATAAAGTAAGACTCTCCTGGGATCTTGATCTTAAAGAACATCACAGAATTTAATAAATAAAATCATCACACTATCTTTCGTAATTTAAAATAGCTAAAATACTTATCCAAAATTAAAAACCTAATTTAAAAATAGAACAAGAAAATTTGTGGCCAGCCACTGTTAATATTCGAATAAACTTCACCATCGAAAACTCTTTTAAAATTAACAAATTCAAATAAACAAAAACAAATTCAAAAATAGAACAAAAATAACTGGCCAGTACTGTTAATATTCCCTTTAAAATTCGAATGTAAACTCTATTCAAAAACTACCTTTTATTTTTGGAATCGAAGTTGAAAACTTTTGAATTCGGAACTGCAGTGTGGCCACAGATTTAAATTCCCACAAAGTTGGTAACAGGTGGTGTTACCAACTTTTAATTGTATCCTAAGTCTCAATGTACGTGATTTTCTGTACGTATGTGTTCCGAATGTTAGCATATTTAGCGACGAAACTAAGTCGGTGGCTGTTATAAATTATATTTGTATGGCTTAAATGTAAAGTAAATGGCTTAGCAATGTTTGTAGGAGGATATCGTTTTCTTTGATTTTTTAATCTTAACTTATAATGAAGTGGGTATGCTAGACCAAATTCGAAACTTAGGTAAGTAATATAGAAAAATGTTGTAAAGAGTTTCGAAACTCATTTTGATAATAACTAGAACTGCATGATTGGATTTTTAAATATTAATTTACCTAGCCAGAAATCGAACCAGTTGTCAGTGGTTTAACTTAAAAGAGTATCACACATTTAAGTATACCAACTTTTACGTTTATAATAATAATACTGTGCCCCGCGGTTTAACCCGCGTGGAACCTTATCCCATGGGAATTTTGGGATAAAAACCCTATGTGTTATTCCTAGGTATGAGGAACATCTGTACCAAATTTCATAAAAATCCAATAAGTAGTTTTTGCGTGAAAGAGGAACAAATATCCACACATCCAATGTTTGTGAGTGTGGATGTTTAGATGTATGTACATCTAAACATCCACACTCACATTGGGAAGGTTTTTAGAAAAAAAATTATCCCCATATTCCTACGGGAACGGGAATTAATACACACAAACATTCGGCTTTATTAGTAGGATTCAATATTGTCAACAGCTATGTTATGAATTTCTTGTAACATTTGTATCCCCAATAATAATATAATTATTTATGTAGGATTAGTAGAAATACTAAATACTCTTACAAAAACAAGTTTAATAAACAAAAGACCATTCACTTATTACAACCAAACAAAATTCAATTTAATCCAGAAAAACAATTACTTGCAGACCATGCCACTAAAACTGAAGTACTATGTCTATCTCATCTTGTCTAATACAATAAGAGAGAGATACCGCTATAAAAATGGCGTCAGCTAGACGCTACGTCACAAGACATAGGGAATAAAGGGTATGTTCCGTTTGATACTGAGCGATCAGTGCTATCAGCGGTAAAATACTTGTTCAAAAGGTAACTTCTGTTCTGCTGTTGAAATCATTCAATGATTTAATAACATAATTGTTGCTACTACACAAAAATAAGGTACCATTTTCAGGGGATATTTAAAGAAAAATCTCAATAGATAACTGTCAATTTGACATAATTATGTTTGTTTTTCAGATTATGAAATACTAGCTGTGCCCTGCGGTTTCACCCGCGTATATCCCAATCCCGTGGGAATCCTCTCTTAGCGGATGCCTACGTCATTATATTTACCTGCATACCAAATACCAGCCCGATCCGTCCAGTGGTTTGGGCTGTGCGTTGATAGTTCACTATGTCAGTCAGTCAGTCAGTCATCTTTGAGTTATATATGTTTAGTACAACTTTTTATGATCTTAAAAAAAACAATATGAGCACTTCTATGATTCTCTAAAGTTATTTTAAGGCCCCAGACACTGAACAGTACTCAGTGTTTAACGGAACACACCCCTAATTTTATGATCACAACAGTCCTTTAAATACTCATGTATTTATGTATCTAATACGTGTAAGTAAGTTTGTCTGTCACAAAAAAATGTATTCTTTGTTTGTCTAGTTCGTCATTGATTAAATTGTTATAAGGATATTTACTTAGTTTTGTTTTTATTAGAAGACTAGGTTCGTGTCGCGATTTTGCCCTTCTTCCCGTTGGAGTCTAGACAAATTGAGTCTATGATATTATGCTTTCTATATGTGAAAGAATTTCGTGAATCGGTTCTGTAAGTTTTAGTTACTTACAACTCTTTAATAATTACCTCACTATGTATTTATTTAATGTTTTTTTAAGAGCCTCAGCGGACGTATTTCCTAAACATGGCTAGAATTTGAAGTCACCAACACGTATTGGGCAAGCGTGGCTTACCCTACTTTTTTCTGTTCTCATATTATCAAATGTGTGTAAAAAAGTATAAACAAACTCTACATTAGAGTGAGTGAAAGAGTCCAGAGCCTACCCTCTTCCCCTCCCAAAAAAGAATCAATACATAGTATAAAAAAGTCACCGTCGCTGTTTGTCTGTCCATACATAGGGACAGACAAACAGCGACGCTTAGATCTTTAAAACTACGCAAAGGATTTTGAAGTAGTATTTATAATAGATCGAGTGACCTAAGAGGAAGGTTTTTAATATAATTTTTCCTCGCATTCTCACGGGAGCGGAAACTACGCGGGGTAAACCGCGAGGCGCTGCTAGTGTATATTTTAAGAAACAAAAACCTTTCTAAACTCATTTCCTTTACAACTCTTAAATATTGAATTTGAAACTCGTTAGTGCACTTCAAAGTTTCACCCCGCTCAGCATTGATGATCAATTGTTTTATTAAATAGTACCGACACAGCCCAATGTAATGTTAACGATGATTGAAATACAAAGCGATGCTCTTAATTGGTTCATTAAACATTGGAGTATTGAATTGTAAGTTTTGTTTTGTTATTTTGTTGTAGGTAAATCGTCTGTTGATATAAGGAAACGAAACAAAATTTAAATTTCTTTGATATTTAGGATATTCGACTTACATCAATCTATCTATATATATAAAACTCTTCCGTCGTGGTTGTATTTTGTTTTACATTTTCTGACGTTTCTGATTTTCTGACGTTTAAGTGTTTTAATTTCAATGTGTAGTGTTCGTGTTAATCAAAGATATCAATATAAAACTCTTCCGTTACTGAGTGATGTACTGACTGACAGAAAACGCAAATCCGAAACTACTAGTTTTAGAGAGCTGAATTTTGGCACGTGTGTTTGTTGGGGGGAGTAGGCTACCACTAAGAGAAAATTTGGAATTTCCCGCCCTAGGCGGAGAAAAGGGGGGAAAACCCTAATTCTGCCAGAAGTCATTATTCCACGCGGACGAAGTCGCGAGCAAAAGCTAGTCTATTATAAGGTATGGTTTAATAAAAGATACTTAATAGTATGTAGTCCGTCTATATCCGATGTCTAGTATCCATAGTATAAGCTTTGCTTAGTTTGGGACTAGATGGCGATGTGTGATATAAATTAAGGTCCGCATAATCGCTCAATTAATCTTAAACCTTAACAAAAGCTACAATGAAAAAGCAACCTTTACATAACAACAATAAAACCCATTTTTCTTTACAAAAATTGAGCTTTCTTTATGTACGAAGTCGAGTAAATAATAATGAATACATTCTTCAAAAAAGGTTTGGAAAATGTTGAATAGAAGCGATAGGTAGCCAAAACAATTAAGGCTTTGTACACAATGAAATGCGGGCGTTTGCGCGATAAAATACCTCCATTATTGGCCGAAATACAATCACAATTGAAATTTCTAAAGATTGATTTAAAACCTGACTGTTAGCTGTTGGACTTAGAAAACAAAATAACAGGAACCTTTACTTTTTACGTCTTAGCTAGAATTAGAGTGTAAAGGTGAGGCCAAACGAGCGTAATTTTGTGAGTCGTGAGTCGCAGAATTTCGTTCGCAGAAATTCTGCTGCATTCAGTTTCATAGAAAAGTCCTATTTGATTCACACGGCGACGCAAAATGAGTTGTCTGCCAACTCACGCATAATATCAACTGAATTTCGGTCGGGGTGAGGTGGGTAGCTTGCACGAACACGATACAAGGATCCGTACAAATGTTCGGATTACAACTGAAAATACGTCCGTCCGTGTGGCAGTCTAACCGAATTTCAGTTGAACGTGAATATCGCGACTCATTTTACGCGACTCACAACTCACAAAATTACGCTCGTTTGGCCTCACCCTAAAGGAAAAATCTCAATTTTAATAACTTTATTCATTGTTGGGTAGATTAATATAGAGAAACAATTAGTTCTAACTAGCTTTTGCCCGCGACTTCATCCGCGTGGAATAATGAATTCTGTCATAAAAACTTTCATCCCCTATTTTATCCTCTTAGGGGTAGAATTAATCAAATCATCTACCTGCATGCCAAATTTCAGCCCGATTCGTCCAGTGGTTTGGGCTGTGCGTCGATAGATCACTATATCAGTCAGTCAGTCAATCAGTTAGTCACCTTTGAGTTATATTATATTTAGATATATTTGTTGAATTAGGTATCTTTTTAGTATTATTGCGACAGTAAACATTTTTTTATTTAATTTATCTTCTTCCGAACGTTAATTCAATTTCTCATGTCAGTTTTGTAGACGTAGCGACTGCCATCAAACCAAAGATAGTATTTGAGTGATTAACTACCTGTAACGAAAAACTTAATTTGATCTGAAAATTAAATCATTTTTACCACGGTTTCCTGTGGGATAAACAGCATAGTTCATAACTCTATGTCACACAATAAACATGAAACATTTATTAATTAAATGTACATATTTTAATTAAACACCATCCTATTAATGTCATTGTGTCATCGTCATAGTACGTGTTAACTCGTTATAGTAATAAATGACTGTGATTGGCGTCTGTCTGTTAACTTAGTTAATTGTATCAAATATAGGTAAATACTTGAAAACTACTACGAACTAAAATAGATATAATTGGGGCTGATATAACTTTTTCACATTTTCTTTTATACTTCTTAGAGACAAATAACATAAGTAACATAACATATTCATTCACTCCATCATCTCATTACAGTAAGTGACTCCTAACTAAGTTCGTCACTTGTATCTAGGGTATCAGAAACTACGCACACACTCATTCACACACACACACCCAGATCGAGACAAACAAAAAAAAGACAAATACATAAGTTATTCATTTAATTTCATTTTTCTTCCTACCCGCACTTAGCTGGCGTAGTTGACTAAGGCCTTATCGCTCTAATTCAGGGTACAAAGTCCCTTGGTGGGGGTATATGAACTGTTCGTTTGATTATTTTTTCTGTGCCGATATGTTCTGGCCTATAAAATATTGACTAAACATTTAAAACTTTTTACATTACCTCTCAGTCTTCTGTAATCATAATCACGGACTCTAAAAATAATTTGAAACGTCATAAATTTTAAATGCAACAAAATCAAAGTATTTTGAATATGATCTAGTTTAGCTAAATAATATTAATTATGATAAACAGTAAGAGAAACCGCAGACGTAGCTAGTTTAAACTAATATTATAAAGATTAAAGATTTGATTGTTTGTTTGTAACGAATAGATTCCGAAACATCTGGTCCGATTTCAAAAATTATATTACTATTGGAATGCCACATTATCCCGGAGTGTCATAGGCTGTTATATTTACGCGGGTGAAACCGCGGGGCGCTGCTAGTTATAAACATAGTGGAACGACGCCGCACGATATGAGAAATGATTAATAATTTAAACATGAATATGGATGTGGCTTTACGGCTCACTCGATCACATTTCAACTACTAAAATAACTCGAAATTGCTTTTTGAATAATTTATTAATATCAGAAATGTTTGTCTCGGTCTGTGTGTGTGTGAATGAGTGTGTGTGTAGTTTCTGATAACCTAGATACAAGTTTCGAACTTAGTTAGGGGTCAGTTACTGTAATGAGATGATGGAGTGAATGATTATATTATGTTATGTTATTATCAAGTGTTTATTGTGTTTCATCATCTTCATCGCTTATCATTTCTGTTATGTGGTGATTAAGTACTGGTTTGATAAGTGGTGGTACTCAAAAGACGCTAGATCCACACCACATATCAATGTGTTTTCAATTTTCGAATTCATATGAACGTTTTGACACTATTAAGGTGGTCATTGAGTCCGTCGAACTGAATTTCGCTGTTTCGCTGCTGTAAGCTGTTTGTCACGAGTTTCGATACGTTGACGTAATTTTCTTGTTTTCTTTGATGTATATTGTCGTGAACATTATAAAATATGAACCTAATTAAGTATTGATCGTTTTTGTTCACTGTAATAACGGTTCCTGATTAATGTGTTTCCTCTCCCTTTGTTCCAGATCTGGTAGCAGGGCGCGATGTCTGTGGAAGGGCGGCGGTGGCTGTGTGGCGTGGTGCTGCTCATACACACTGTCACCAGCGCCGGGGAAGGTAACAATACACTCTTCACTACCATCACTACATAGTATAAAACAAAGTCGCTTTTTCTATCCCTATGTTATACTTCTTTAAAACTACGCAACGGATTTTGATGCAGTTTGTTTTAATAGATAGAGTGATTCAGTGGGAAGGTTTTTAACATAATTTTATCCTTATATTCCCACGGGGACGGGAACTACACGGGTAAACCCGCGGGGCGCCGCTAGTATATTATACCGGGTGTTTGGTAGAGGGTTGACCAAACGTGATGGGCGTGTTCCTGGGCCTACTTAGGAAATACAATTTGGACAAAAATTTAACAAACAGTCGCTGAGGCCGCAATCGGTTAAGAGAGCATCATCATATATAAAAACTGCAACTAGACAAACTACAAACACATAAACCACTTTTAAAACTAGTATTTCAAAAACCTAAAAAGTGCTTCTCAAAATAGACAACTTTGTATACAACTCACTGGACCATAATTTCGGGAGTTATATGCTCCTAAAAGAGCAAAAAATATTAAACAGAATAACCATTTATAAAGGGAGTCAGTTACATTTACTCGTATGTTTTTTCTATGTACGGTCAGCATGAACAGTGTTAACGCACACTTAAACTTTCGCGAAGTGTATTTATAGTTACTCTTTGTCAATATAGGTTTTTTTAAAGCAAAACTTTTTGTCCAGAAAATTTGTATGTTGGTTTAAGGGAGCCAAGTGTTCATGTTTTTTGTATTTTTCTTATGTGATAAATAAATAAAATAAATAAAATAAATATGTAAAAGAAAAAAAGTAAATATCGAGATGACAGTTAATAAAATTACCCCAACCACACGTAGTGGGTCACAGGAAGATGATCAAGACAAACATACATACATAATTTTTTATCTTGGGGTTATCGGACCCGTTACCTTTGGCATAACTGGCAGGGTCACTACTAACTATGAAACTTATACAAACTAAGTACTTAACAAAATCTAGGGAAAGGTCATTTAAGAATTATTTTTTAAATTCAACTTTCTTTTGTTCTACCGTATGACAGATATATCTTTTTTGTTTTTGAATTTCGAACACAATTTTAATCCTCTTCTATCCTACATTATAAATGTTACTGGCCAGTACGTTTTACAAGTTTTCATAAAAAGTTGAAGTAGTTTACTTTTTCCCAGACAGTTATGCCTAGACTTTATTGAGTAGTGTACTTTTCTTTCTGTCTGTACGTAGTTTGGTACGTACAGTCGTGGACAAATTGAGAGTAGTGTTCGTTGTAAACGCACGATTTTTAAAGTTCTCGTTTTGAGGGTAGTATTTGTTTGTTGTTGGGGTGTCAGTTGTACAGTTCAAGTGGCGTGTACATTAGTGTGATGGGGTAGTTTTGTAGTTTGTTTTTTGGGTGGTGAAATAGCAATTGCGTTGCGTTTTTTGCCACTGTTTATTCTTATTGAGTTACGGTATATATTTCTTATCGTCATTGTTGTGTATCTTTCTTATTATGTTGAAGTTTAATGTAGTGGTGTAGTCGACAGTGACTCTACCATGTCAATAGTGTCGTTAATAATGAGTATCTTCCCTTAGTTTGTCATGTGTATTTATTTCCCAGAATTTAATTTTTATTAGTAACACCACAAGACGGTATGATAATACCAGGGTATATTTTTTAATGAACTGGTTCGATATCTGGCTATGAGTAGGTATTTATAGGTATTCATTTTACAAAATCTAATGTTACTTTTATTATTTTTTATGAAAATTGGCTTCGAGACTTCGAGATTTTCGTTTTATCTCACAGCTTCGGAATGGGTCTACTTGAAAAAATCTGTATAAGAAAAGGCTACGAAGGTTATAGACTTGAAAAAAAAACAAAATGGCGGTCGACCATGCCAGTTTCTCACAAAAATTTTCGCCCTTTAACAAAAGCCCTTCCAGCTTTCCAAACCTTCTAGCCCTTTAACAAAATACCAGAGTTGTCTTCGAAACAGTCGTATCCAATTTTTGTAAGGAGTACTTTACTCTCTAGAGAGGAACACCTCAAATGCCCTCAGTTTATTCAAGAGCACACTCAGCCTCTCCGAGATACATTTATCATGTTCACAGAACACGCCCTTTCCTATAAAAGGTTGCCTCTTGTGATGTCTGTAGAGAAATTATTTGATGTTTATGTACTTGTGGATTTGGGTGTGTTTGTAGGTAGATGTTTAATGTTGAAATGTGTTTTTCCATATTATATATAGGACTAGCAGCACCCCGCGTTTTTACCCGCGTAGCACCCGCTCCCGTGAGAATGCGTAGCTCGTAGTATCATACAATCTCGGCACAATTCACCATCGTGTGTTAAAAAATTAAGTAACAGTGCCATCTATTGGTAGGATTTGGGACTACAAAAGTTACAATAAAACATACGATTACTTATACACAATCCCATGGGAATTTCGGGATAAAAAGTATCATATGTGTTATTCCTAGTTATAAGGAACATCTGTACCAAATTTAATCAAAATCGATACAGTAGTTTTTGCGTGAAAGTGGAACAAACATCCAAACTCACAAACATACAAACTTTCGCATTTATAATATTAGTAGGATTGTAGGTCTATTTAGGTGATATCTGTGCCCCTCGTTTTAGCTCGCGTATATTCAAATTTGTATGATTTTTTTGGGTTAATAAATCCTGGTTATGAGGAACAGTAGATAATTTGAATGTAGAAATGTGTTTAAGTATAAGAACTAGTTGTTGTCTCTCGTTTTAGCTCATGTGAATCCCAATTTCGTATGAATTTTGGGGTCAAAATAAATAGGTTATGAGGAACAGTAGACCTTTAACAGGAAGACATAAAAGTGTATAGTTGTAGATACTAGCTATGTAGTGATCCGGGTTAATCCCAGTCCTGTTGGAATTTTGGGATAAAAAGTATCCTATGTGTTGCTTGTTATATGGAACTGTACCAAATTCAATTTGAATTGAGTTAGTGATTTTTATGTGAAATAAGACCAGACAGTTATCTAGTTTTCGCAGACTTTTGTATTTATATTTTAAGTAAGTCTTCGTCGATTCGCACCATGTTTGGTTTATGTTACAGTGTGTATTGACGAAAGCTTTTTTAGACTTGCTCGGTTCGAGTTATTGAACAATTCGCGAATTTTTTGTGGTACAAAACACGCCAGTCGATACAATGTAAAAAAATGTTTTTGGAGTCGCACAAAGGAAATTTTATTTGTTTGCGAATATAATTTTTGAAATATGAAAATGTACTTGTATAGTTTTAAACTTATCATGGTTATAAGCACTCAAATTATAATGATTATCAGTTTATCCGTGATCATGGCGCTTGCAACAGCGTCGAAATATCGGAAACTTGAAATAAATAATAAACATGGTATATATCCTGTTAATCAATATATATTATGTACCACTAATTGGCAGGTTTTGAGGCATTTTTTTATCCTATTGTTACTAAAGGATTAAGTAATCACAAGTAAATTCACACAAAAGTATCGAGAACAAGAAAGGGAAACTTATCCAAAAATATTGTAAAATAATGAAGATTCCACAAAATTAATGGCGAATTTCACTTAAAAATATAAAAAACACAAACGTTAAACACGCTTTAATTACTGCCGCAAACCACTGTATTAATCCCCCCTCTCTTTCCCTCTCATTAATAATTCAACATAACTGAAAGAGACACAAAATACCAATTTATTCTCCGGCTAACCGACATTTATTATTAAGATGTTAGTTAGCGTTAAGTCCTGAGTAAATATTTAATTAAAATGCTCATGGTCTGGTTTTATTCGGAATTTGTTAAGCGATACTCAGGGTGAATGAACTTTTATATCTTATCTTTTATGCTTATCACTATCATGTCACTATCACTACATAGTATAAAACAAAGTCGCTTTCTCTGTCCCTATGTCTCTATGTATGCTTAGATCTTAAAAACTACGCAACGGATTTTGATGTGGTTTGTTTCAAAAGATAGAGTAATTCAGTGGGAAGGTTCTAAGCATAATTTTATCCCCATATTCCTACGGGAACGGGAACTACGCGGGTAAAATCGCGGGGCGTCGCTAGTATCATATAAACTTAACTAAAAAGTACAATATAATTAATAGTAAGGGTCTGAACTAATCATCAGCTCATATCGCCCCACCGAAGGGCTCAAACCTTCCATGAATTAGGATGATCAGACCTTACTTTCTCTCGGGCAACCTGAAGAAACTGAGCGACAAACTGGTAATGAGAGCGCGTTTTTCTTCCCTGGATTATGCCTCCAGAGCAAACATTTTTTATAGAGGTTGGGCATATAATAGCTACTTATATTATAAAATGCTTTAGGAAACACGGGGATACGTTTGTATGGAGAATTGCTTCTAGAGTCCCCTTTTAGCCAGCGCAGTCGAATAAGCGAGCTCCTTATTACTGCAAGGCACTTGTACGCATTGCCGAAAGCCCTAAGGGTTTTAGTCTGTAGGAAGCGCAAACAGACTATCGTCTATCATGTCAAAAATTAAATAATATTCAAATATTTGACTTCATAATCACTTAGAAAACATAATATAAATTAATCTACTGATATATTTGATTTACACGAACACTACACATTGAAATAAAACACTTAAACGGATTTTTGTCGTGGTTGTACTTTGATTTACATTTTCTGACGTTTCGGATTCTTTATAGAACCTTAAAATATTGAAGGTAGTAAACTTTTTACATTACTTTGTACAGACGTCTTCCATCTTAGTCTTCTGTGATTACGGGTTTTGTAAAGAATCCGAAACGTCAGAAAATGTAAAACAAAATACAACCACGATAAAAATCCGTTTAAGTGTTTTATTTCAATAAATTAATCTGTTTAACCCACTCACACAAGCACGTAATCTCAGCAACTAAATAAAGGGTTTAGCAACATGATATTTAACTGAGCAAATTCTACGAACATCTGATAAAACGCTTTCACTAAATCCACCTTCGTAGTGTCATATTTCCTGTTCCGTGTTTTGTGGAATTCCTGTAAATGTTACACAATTGTAAAGCTAAGTCAAAGGATTTTTGATGTCTTTTTTGTCAAAAAAACAGGAAAAAATACGAATTTTATTTTACTGGTATCTATGCTATTTTATTAGCTACTAGCTCCCTCCCACATAGTTCCCGATCCCGTGGGAATTTCGAGATAAAATATAGCTTATGTCCTCTCCCGGACCATAAGCTACACTTGTACAAAATTTCAAGTCTATCGGTTCAGTAGTTTAGACGTGACAGACAGACTGACAGAGTTACTTTCGCATTTACAATTTAAGTAAGGATGCTGGTATCATTTACAAAACATCTCATTTTTCTGGCTATTTTGTGAGATTATTGAGATGAATAAATATATTTTTTGTAACCTTGATATTAACATAACATTATCATTCACTCCATCATCTCATTACAGTAACTGACTCGTAAGTTCGTAACTTGTATCTAGGGTATCAGACACTACGCACACACATTCACTTTTTTTACTTTCCGTTCATAGTTCCTTTCAAAATCAATTTATGAAATTGATTTTGAAAGCTAGTAATGTGTGTTGTAGATCAGTAGTAGTCTTGTAACCCCTCCTAAGCTAAGTATGCTTGTCTGTAATGGGTTCACATGAATAGTGCAATTGGTAACTTACGACCTCTCAATCACAAGACACGCCTTAGCCATTGAGATATGTCGCAAGTTAACAGACTCACTATCACTACATAGTATAAAACAAAGTCGCTTCCCGCTGTCCTATGTATGCTTAGATCTTTAAAACTACGCAACGGATTTTGAAGCAGTTTGTTTTAATAGATAGAGTGATTCAAGAGGAAGGGTTTTGGTAATTTTTATCTCTGTATTCTTACAGAAGCAAGAACTGCAGGCCTCTGCTAGCCCTATTTATAATCATAGTTTATGTAATGGGTGGGCATCGAAGTCACGAGCTCTCGATTGCCAGACCAACGCCTTATCAATTGACTACTATTAACAAGCTATGAGACTTAACAAATTCACTTTCCCATTTATAATATTAGTACCAAATTCAGCCGCCCCAAAAATATAATTTAAATAAATACATTAAACATTGAAACTTAGTTATTCGCAAAATAAAATAAACAATCCTAAACTAACATTGCTTGAAATAATACAAACTTTAATTTCGTTGGCTTTCCCCAAGCGTTGGTTGAAGGAAAATTCAACTAGGAAATGTCAAAAACAATTCACAAAAAGATCCCTACATAGTGATAAATTTACCACTTCATTCTTTCTTTCCTTATTCCCAAGAACAGTGCCTTTTTCTAAATAAAAACAAACACCCACCTAATATATCGCCATCCCTTTCCCCCATACCTAATTCTACCTATAACAGTAAAGGATAGCAATACCGTTTTAATTTTATATGAAAGATTGTTCGGCTTATCTTTGGAGTCTATTTTTGGGCGGATTAGAGAATCGCTATTACGATTACGTGGCTTTAATGGGCTTTAATTTTCAATTGTTTGTTAGATTACATTTGAATTTTAATATATTTAGACTTCTAAATTACGTAGGTTATGCCAAAAAGTTACAGAATCGATTCTAGTCCAAGAAAAACGTTTAATTCGCGTAAATCTGTTGTAATTATGTATTGAAAAAAAATTGAAAATATTTTGTATAAATAAATAAATTCCGTTGGCATCCATAATATGCCATAAATTCAATATAGGACTAAAGATAAAAGACCTCGATAATCCAGATGGCCTAAAGAAGCGCCACGGTCCTGGGTTCAAATTCCAGTTCAGGTTAGAAACTTGTATGTTTATATTCATAATGTACCCATATATAAGTGAAGATTAAATCTTTGTAAATAGATATATGAAATACATAATTATATTCGGTATTTCCTTTACCAAACACACCCATAGAAAGCAGGTTGTTAGAGAAATATTAACAAGCATTCCTATTACACCCAATTAAGTGAGATGAACGCAGGGAAAGCCCGTTTAATTAGGAATCCGCCCTAATACTCGCTCGTAATTAATTAGTTACTTTACTTAAAATAAATACTTATACTTTAATAACTTCTTTACTTTTTACTTTTAAAGTCTTGGTAATGACAGGTTTTAAGTAAAGTTTTTGGAATGTTTATTTGGAAAAATATGTAAAAAATACTAATATTTTTACGGGATGTTAGTACATACTTATTTCAGTCGAATCCCTCGACTAGTTTCAGCCACGTCCGGTGGCCATCATCAGGAGGATGAGTGCGATACGCCCGCGCCGACGGCATCTCTATGTAAAAAATGTTACATTTTACGAAAATTACACCTTCTTAATGTAAAGTTGAAAACAGTTTCATTTTGCTTATATATTTTGAGAGAAACACGCACAAAATTGTGAAGAAATTCTAAGGTTGTGTGCTCCGTGACCAACCCGCACTCGGCCTGTGGTTCCAAAGGTGATTTGACGAGTCAGTTTAACTGATCATTCCAGATAAAACTGTGCCATCACTACAAAAGTTTTAGGCAAACTAGATTTCCCCACTGAAATCTGGAATCGACCATTTTTGGATGGACGCCAGTTCAACTGACTCATCAATGGCCACCTTAAGGCCTGATCGCACTTACTCAGGGTAGGCTCAAGCCCCTCGGTAGGGACCTAATATGAGCTGATGATGATGATTATTATAAAGTCGAATGATTTAATACACTTTATGTCTTTATGTCGTCTTAACATCTAAAAACTGAATAGATTTAGACATTAATTTGGTACAGGTAGAGCTTTTTGCCGCTGTGGAACTTTGTTTTAAACACAGACAATAAATAACATAATCACTCACTCCATCATCTCATTATAGTCACTGACCTATAAGCTCGTAACTTGTATCTAGGGTATCAGAAACTACGAACACACTTATTCACACACAGTCAAGAGACAAATATTTGGGGTTCACACAAATAATTATTCACCCCACACGGGAATCAAACCCGTAACCTTACCGATAGTGATCACTCTGCCATCTAGGTCGTAAATCCTTTTAGTATCCTTTCAAAATGCAATCATAAAACGAGTTAATAAAAAGGAAATATGGTTTTGAAACGTGTTGGTAAGTAGTTTGTGCAGTGAGAATGTATGAATGTTGAAGTTTATGCACATTTCAGATTTTAAAGTTCAAACTTTGAATTACCATATTCTGCTTTAGATATGCCTTTTTATGATAAAACTATTTTACGGTAACAGAAACCCGAAAGTTTGAATACATTTTCTGTGTATGTGATAGTGTTGCCGATCGATAGTCGACTATCGATAATTAATCGATAGTTTATCGATAGTCAACCAATCGTAAGACAATCGAAGTCCAAAACAATCGATACTATCGACGCTATCGATACTATCGATACAATCGTTGCAAATAAATACGACAGTATCGATACTATCGATATTATCGATAGTTTGTTATTGAGGAACTACAATACTATCGATAGTATCGATACTATTGCACTCATTCGATAGTATTGCCTTGTTCTGTGCTATCGATAGTATCGATACTATCGATAATGTCGATACTATCGATAGGTCGATCGATAGGGTACATTATTTTCGATGTAAAATATCGATTATTTTAATATCGATAGTTCGGCAACACTAGTATGTGACTCCTTAAGGGTCTGGCTGCACTACACTGCAGCGGAGCGACACCCAGCGACACTATATGGTATACCGCACTTGAACTCCAGTGCCGCGGCAAGCAGTAATTTTTTGTAATAATAAAGTAAAGTGTCGCGTCATCGTCTCTTGCACCAACTGCAGCGGAACTACACCACGCGAAACTGAGCGGCAGATTTTATGAGTCAACTTTGACGCGCAGTGTTGCGCCGCTGCAGCGTAGTGCGGTATACCTGATAATTGATATAGTTTCTTAGAAAAAATATTTCGTCGTTAGGTGTCGCGTCGCTCCGCTGCAATGCAGTGCAGCCAGTGCGGTCAGACACTTACGCCCAAATAACTAAACGGATTGAGTTGAAATTTGGTGCAAATATAACTTATTACGAATTACACACAGACAGAATAACTAACATAATCATTCACTACATCATCTCATTATAGTAACTGATCCCCTAACTAATTTTGAAACTTGTATCTAGAGTATCAGAAACTACACACACACTTATTCACACACATCCAGACGGAGACAAACATTTGTGGTTCAAATAATATAAAAAAAAACTTAGTTATATTATAAAGCATTACATTTAGACAGTAGGGAGTAATCACGTCAAAACTTGCTACATAATGTTCCATGACGCTAATGTCATTCGCCATTTTGATTCTGCTACGTCACTGGATTCAGGATGGCTCAGACGTGGCAGGTGCACATACTATCAGAATGATGAGCCGTTAAACTGACCCATAAAGGGAGGGCATTGGAATCCGGACCTTAGTCGGGCGAAATGGGATTGGTAGCTATAATCAACATTCTTATACCTAATGTTATTGACGACCTCGATGGCAGAGTGGTCACCATGACGGACTGCCATCCGTAAAGTTACGGGTTAGTTCCCGTATGGAGACAAACATTTGTGTGAACCACAAATGTTTGTCTCGGTCTGGGTGTGTGTGTGTGTGAATGAGTGTGTGCGTAGTTTCTGACACCCTAGATACAAGTTACGGACTTAGGGGGTCAGTTACTATAATGAGATGATGTAGTGAATGATTATTTTATGTTATGTAATTATGTGTAGTAGGTCAAAAGGTTAACGGGTCAAGCAGTTATTGTATTTAATGTTATTATAACTGTAATCTCGATCATGTGGAAATATCTGGATAAAAAGAAGCCTACTCCTGCTCCTTATAACATGAGCTATCTGCGAGTGAGTCCAGTCAAAATCAGTACAGATTTATTCTTTTGTACTCTTAATATGAGATTTCAAAAAAAAATCTTGAAGCTCTAAGCCATGCTTGATTGATTCTCGTGTCGCAGTATTTCTAACCAAACTTCTCCGATAAAGCTTGACCGATTTCGTGAAAATTATTGTGTATATGGTGGGTCTGAGAGTAGGTCTCTTTTATATTTGTTCTTTACATGTAAAACGCGTAATGCGTTTTGCAATAAAATCTCAGTATAAGCCAGGATCACGTTGTTTTTTAATTATTGTAACAGTTAGTTTCGGTTAGTACCCTCTATTCAAAATCAAACTTAGTTACGCCTCGAGGAATCGAATTTTAATATTTTCAGTTGCTATCTGGAGCGCCACTAAAACATACTTAACATAACATAACATAATCATTCACTACTTCATCTCATTACAGTAACTGACCCCTAACTAAGTTCGAAACTTGTATCTAGAGTATCAGAAACTACGCACACACTCATTCACACACACATCCAGACCGAGACAAACATTTGTGCTTCACACAAATATTCACCCCGCACGGGAATCGAACCCGCAACCTTACGGATGGCAGTCCGCCATGGTGACCACTCTGCCATCGAGGGCGTCAAAAGGGTGCGCTTCGAGGAATAGTTTAGGTGCGCCTCATTCGGTGCTCCTCAAAATAGTTGCGCATCGAGGAATACCTCAAAATCTCTTCTATACTCACTCTAACAACTATTTCTTTCTGTTCCCCAGGTCATTCAACTCTCTCGCCATCACCGTCCACGCTGAAAGCAGACCAGAACGAGCTGACTGTCTCCTTCCCTCCTCTCGAAGACATCTTCAACAGCACTCCTGAGAAACAGTTCCAGACTGAAAACAACACAGTGGTGACGTCACAGACAGGGTCCACTGCGCTGTTGCCGTGTGTGATAAGGAATATTGGAGATGGCATTGTAAGTAATTTATTATTTATTTTAGTTTTTTTGTCGCTCTCTCAGTGATGATGTTAGTATATTGAGGAAAAATGAATAGAAATGGTTGTTCAAATGAGTGTTGTGGATCTTAATTTAAAACCATGTTTGTAAAATAATAAACTAGTATCGCTCGTCCCGGGAATCGAAGACTCTTTTTGAAATAATTTTGAGATGAATAAGCAATTAGATTGCTTTGATGAAATTGAACTTCAGTTACTACTATAATGAGATGTTGTAGTGAATGATTATGTTATGTTATAAATATATTACTTGGGTTGGGTACCCAATCAAATGTACTGCTGGTAAACCACACAATTTCGGTTCAGAAATCTCAGTATAAAAAAAACTAAAGCCCAATAGTTAACTACTGGACTGGATTTTTATTAAGATCTAGTTAACTAGAGTACCACATCCCGAAATAACATAAGTACTTATAAACTGTAGTTAAAACTAGGTCTCACAGAAACTTAAGTAAAGAAAGAATGCCACACAAAAAACTTGAAAGTCCTACGTAAAGCATTCTCAAAAACTCGACTGAGTTCCCATTTTACTTGAAAACGAGACTAAAAGTAAAAAAATAGAAGTGCTTTTGCGTTGAAAAGACCCTTTAAACCACTAATGAAAGCTAAATCTCAAGTAATAGTTAAAAGTTAAAGAAAAACTAGTATTGGGTCAAGATGGGTATAATTTATAATAACAAGCTAAGTTTAAAATAAAAATTGGTTAAGAGCGAGTCGAATACGTGTGCAAAGGGTTCCGTACTATCTTAGATAAAATGTAACAACATTAGATAAAATGTAAACTTTAGAGATTTTCTTCTTCTTCAGCCTGTTGCCACCCAATGCTGAGTGTAGGCCTCCTGCATTGCACGCCATTCACTGCCATTCACTGACATCAGAGATTTGATGACTTCAAAAAATGACGATTGTTTTATTGGGAGCCTCAACGTATTTATTTTTATTTTACGTTTTTAATATTTGTTGCTACAGCGGCAAAAGAAATACATAATCTGTGCCTGGAAACAGACAGACAGACGTACGGACAGCGTAGTCTTTGGATGTGATCAGCTAACAGTATAATTATGTAGTTATTATAATGTGATTGGCTAAGATAAACGTAGGACAGATTAATTAGAATGCGTTGTTTGAGCTATAGTGCCAACAACATATCTGTGCCGGTAACAGCGTTGCTGTAATCGCATCTCTTGGGTGTCAGTTTATTGAAAATGTATATAGCCCCGCGATTTCACCCGCAAAGTTCCCGTTCCCTTAGGAATATGGGGATAAAATTTTGCTAAAAACCTTTCCACTGAATCACTCTAACTATTAAAACAAACCGCATCAAAATCCGTTGCGTAGTTTTAAAAATTTAAGCATACATAGGGACATGGGGACATAGGGACAGAGAAAGCGACTTTGTTTTATACTATGTAGTGATGACACTATAGTCAAAATTACAGTATTAGCTACCAATTTTAACCACCAGAATAGAACAGTTTGTGGCATTGTAAGTCCAAGTACGCTTTAATAGATATCAACTTTAGTAATAGGGTCCCCTTTTTACCCTTTGGACACGGTATCCTAATCCTAACTAATCCTAATCCTAACTAATATTATAAATGCGAAAGTAACTCTGTCTGTCTGTCTGTTACCTTTTCACGGCTAAACTACCAAACCGATTGACTTGAAATTTGGTACAGGGGTAGCTTATAGTCCGGGAAAGAACATAGGCTACGTTTTATCCTGAAATTCCCACGGGATTGGGAACTACGCGGGTGAATTCGCGGGGCACAGCTAGTACCAAATAAATTAATCATCTTTGAAAATATCAACTCTGTTTTAACTTTGATGGTTCTCAAATCCATCATAGTTTGAATTTCAAGATTCAGTCTGGTGACAGACGGACGGACGGACAAATAGACAGACAGCGGGGTCTCAGTAATAGGGTCCCGTTTTTACCCTATGCTTACGGAACCCTAAAAACCGTTAACCAACATAAGAGATGTTTGAAGACGCAGTTCCTGAAGTATCACTTCAATTTATTCAAAAGCAACCGTTCCGGGATGTTTTCTTATAAAACGGTATTCCCAAGAAATATATTTGCAAATGTACTTAATTTTTTATCTTTGAAAATGAAATATTATGTTTAAGTATCAAAGAGGCACTTCGAAATATGGATTCTGAATTTGTTTGAAGTTAAATCACGGTACTTTGGATCTTATTAGTGTGGGTTTAAGGTTGATTTTAAAATGGTTATTATATGAGGTCTTTTGTATTTGATAATGATGACTGGCTTACTCGATCCGGATATACTTTTTTGGGATAAAATATCACTACATACTATAAAACAACGTCGCTGTCGCTGTCTGTCCCTATGTATGCTTAGATCTTTAAAACTACGCAACGGATTTAGATGCGGATTTGTTTAACAGATAGAGTGATTCAAGAGGAAGGTTTTTAGTATAATTTTATCCCCACATTCTCACGGGAGCGGGAACTATGCGGGTAAAGCCGCGGGGCACTGCTAGTAGTCTATTATAGATTTTGTTTCACCAGTAGCTGATAAAGTATCGACTTTTTTGTCTTTGTCACTTGACATAAAGTAAGAAAGAGATAAAACTCGTAGCCTACTCGGAACTTTACTTGCAGCTAGTAAAAGAGGCCCTGAATTCCTAAAAAAATATTAACTTCAACTTCACGAATCAAAAACGAAATTATCGATCAAAAAGTGATATCGAGTGTGTGCGTAGTTTCTGATACCCTAGATACAAGCTTCGAGCTTAGTTAGGGATCAGTTACTATAATGAGATGATGTAGTGAATGATTATGTTATGTTAAAAAACAAA
This sequence comes from Timandra comae, assembly GCA_958496195.1. Classification (NCBI taxonomy): domain Eukaryota; kingdom Metazoa; phylum Arthropoda; class Insecta; order Lepidoptera; family Geometridae; genus Timandra; species Timandra comae. The sequence goes on along the minus strand of OY292377.1, from coordinate 7,992,403 downwards.
ATAAAATTAAGTATTTACACTCTTATAAAGAGGAAAGATTTGATTGTTTGTTTGTAACGAATAGGCTCAGAAACTACTAAACCGATTTCAAAAAATCTTTCACTAATGGAAAGCTAATTTATCAGTGCGTGACATAGGCTATATTAAATCCCCGTAATTCCACGGGAACGCGAGTGAAACCGCGGAGCGCTACCAGTTTAATATATTTTTGAGGTATTTCTCCGAAGGTCTTCTGTAATTATTATATTCCTTTACGAAGGTTTGCGGGACGCTGAAAGCATCTAAATAGTGATGAGGGTCTCCTATTTAATATTATATTGTACATATAACGGCCGTTCGATACCTCCATAATATACTCGTATTAACCTCGCGTTATTTAATTATTTATATGAGTTTGGTAACCTTTAGTTATTGAAATGTCTGAAGTAATGATTGACTGAAATTTTCGTGTAGTTTAATGAGATTTCTGAGAATAAATGTTTTGGAATTTAAAGTTATATTTGCTGCTATTGTATAAATTAGGATTACATTTTGTCTTGTGTTTTATACTAAATATGTTTATACATAATTGAAATGGAAAGAATATAAATGATATTTTTATCATTTCATCATCATTTAAGTAGGGAACTTAATATTATAAATGTGAAAGTAACTCTGTCTGTCTGTCTGTTCCCTTTTCACGGCTAAACTACTGAACCGATTGACTTGAAATTTGGTACAGGGGTAGCTTATGATCCGGGAAAGAACACATGCTATGTTTTATCCCGAAATTCGCAAGGGATCGGGAACTACGCGGGTGAAACCGCGGGCACAGCTAGTACAAAATAATTACGAGGAAATACGTTGAAATGAAAGGAAACTAAAGGATTTTCTTCATTCCGTTTAATATAAATTGAAAATTTTCATCACATGCGATTTGCATCCAAGAAATTTAAATAGAAAGAAAATATTGCAAGACAAATATAGACGTGCTCACATAATATTTATCTTGAGCAAGAATCGAACCCATAACATAAGACCTAACAGGCAGGATTATCGTCTACAACATTAGCTCGTAATATTACACATTGTAGTACTTACACTTATTGTAGTACACATTTTTATATTACACAAATATTTACATTTAACGGAAATTGAACCAAACATCCTATATTAGAGTGAAGAATATCCACCCTTTTAATTACAAGAGATGACGAACGATGATACAGCAAGTATAGAAAATAAATCCTTATTATTGTTAGTAAGAAATATTATTTGTCATAGTCCCCATAGTTCCCCAATATCCAGTCCATTAAACATCCCATTCCCATAACCCAGTCGTAGTTTTCCATATATTTACAATAGTCCCAGCAGAATCGGGGACTGTCCTTGGATGCATTTTATAGTGTTATACAGGGATAGTCGCCGGATTGTGCATCCTTTACACAAGATTAAATATGTCAAAGGGCTTCCGTGTGTTGGCTTTGGCCCCATACTAGCCTTCCAAAAGAACGGGACTCCTTAATAGTCCCGTGAATGGAAAAGAAATACATTTATTATTATTACTAGTTACTGCGAGGCGTAAAGTCTTTTAATTTTTTACGGCCTTTCGGCTTTCTTCGTAATAATGGATAGCGAGAGATATTAAAAACAATATCTTCGCTCTCATTTTGAATTCTTAGCTATTACTCTAAGGACCTATTTCTTTTTTTTTTTTTTTTTTAACATAATCATTCACTGCTTCATCTCATTATAGTAACTGACCCCTAACTAAGCTCCAAGCTTGTATCTAGGGTATCAGAAACTACGCACACAATCATTCACACACACACCCAGACCGAGACAAATAATTGTGGTTCACACAAATATTCACCCCGCACGGGAATCGAACCCGCAACCTTACGGATGGCAGTCCGGCATGGTGACCACTCTGCCATCGAGGTCGTCAAAAAATTTCACCATCTTCAAGTAAAGTTCCGAATAGTCACTCACAAGTTTTGTCTTTGTCACTTGTCATAAAGTACGAAAGAGACAAAACTTACTTTACTTGGTGAGTAACTGTACTTGAAGGTAGTGAAATAGGCCCTAAAAATAAAAAATGTGTTTTAAAGGGCTCGTTAAGCCGTTCGGTCCCGGCTGTCGTACTAACATCATCGACAGTCGCTACGGGGAGTTAAAACACACAAAATTCTTACACTTGGTTCAACCCAACCCACATATTTTTAACGGAATAATCAATACATAGTATAAAACAAAGTCGCTTTCTCTGTCCCTATGTATGCTTAGATCTTTAAAACTATGCAACGGATTTTGATGCGGTTTGTTTTAATAGATATAGTGATTCAAGAGGAAGGTTTTTAGTATAATTTTATCCCTGCATTCTCACGGGAGCGGGAACTACGTGAGTAAAACCGTGTGGCACAGCGAGTAAAAAATATATGGCAATTTAAACTAAGAATAATGATAATGTTACAACATGAAACTGTCCACGCCACGCCTTTACCCAAAAGTTGAGGCGCGGCCATAAAACATACTACATTACTGAAACTATTGTTTGGCTGAAACTTATGAAATTCAGATAGGAATTACAGTTGTTAGGCAATAAAAACTTTCTCTATTGACCTGTTTGGACCAAATAAAGTGATATTTCCATAAATAGGTATCTTATAGGATTGTTGGAGCACTCAAAAATAGGCACTATGTAGTATAGAATAAGTATCAAAATTATGTAAGCACATTTGAAAAGACGAATATTTTTTTGGCTTTCCAGAGGCTTAAGAGTGTTCATCTACCGCGCGACAACTCAAATTTCACTCACACAGACGCGCACGCGTGTCCGCATGCACACTGTCTATGTGGTGACTGCGCGCTCGCTCTGAATACTCCGGCCGAATGGTTTTGATCCATTGGAAATTACAAATTGTGTAAAAGTTATTATTGACAAAAGTATAAATACGAGTATATATTTTTTTACGATTCGTAGTAGGTAGTATATGATTAGATATAATTTACGTAATACCTTTCGATTCGATATTCCATTATTCACAACAAGGAATAATGAATAAAACAAATAATTATGTACTTACTTAGTTTTTTGTTTTTAAAATAAGACATGATTTTTTTTTGGTAGGTAACGAAACTTTTTAAAAACAAAGCAACATACGAGTAAAAAAAAATCTATAACTTACTTGTGAATAATATATTTTTTGCCATAATGGGGTATTGATTTTTCATATACTAATTGCAGTTTTAGTTTTTATTAAAATCGCCAGCAATTTTCGATATTCATTTCCATATAGTTTCGAATATCGTCTACCACGCCTACTTGAAAAATGCATTCTCTGTATATGTACAACATATATTATCGTGACAACCTTTTAGCGCTAAAAGCAGGACTTTCTAAATTATTTCGTTACCGTTTTTGTTAAAAAAAACCGACTTCAAAAACTAAAAAGTATAAAATAACAAATATTTAATGTAATACCTCTTATGCGATGTAAAACATAAATAAAATAAAAATGCGACCAACCCAAGCGGGCAAACGTTCGCTAACGGTCGTCTCGAATTATAATTTTGTAGTTTATTTTTCTAATAGTTTTATTTCTTTAAGGCTTGGCACCGACTTCACACTTATCAATAGGTAACATACACACAAAGGTATTAATTAGCATCGCATAAGAGGTGTATTAAATTAAATATTTGTTATTTTATACTTTTCAGTTTTTGAAGTCGGTTTTTTTTACTTTTGAGTGTCACAACCTATCTGGTTGTAATGGTCTCATCGATACAAAGTAATCAAGCCCAAACACGAGGTAACTGCTGTTAGTCGTTGAAGAGTTCCCTCGACTATCTTCCAGGTCCATCATCAGATCGACTCCAAACCTTCATTTAATTATAATGCTTTAAGATAATTAACGAAAAACTTAACAAATGCACTAATCACCCTACGATTTTCTAAAGTTCCTCTTAATTTCTCTAGAATGCCATCATCAGATCCTGGTTTCCTTGACATGGGACCAAACGGCAAGTCCATTCTCTTGAATAAAAAAAGAATTTTAGTAATCGGTACAGAATTGACGGAGATATCGTTGAACATATTCATAAAAAAAAACATACCGGCCGAATTGAGAACCTCCTCCTTTTTGGAAGTCGGTTTAAAATAATGTTGTTTTATTGCTCATTATTCCTAAAACATCATTTGTTATCATAAATGTTAATATTTTTTTTTAATAAATAATTCAAATTATAAAACAAAAATTATTATCGAGTATCAAAACATGTTGATGAGTTATCGCATAAAATTCGTACGCGCCGCAAAGGTCAAACGCTCGGTAGGAGCGATACGTCCTCTCTCTAAAAAGCCTCGCGGCAGACTGATTTCAATTGTTTCGTGCGTCCGGTTTTATAGTAGTTTTATGATGATTTTAAAATATTTGTAGAAAAAAAGACAAATTGATTTAAAGTTTTTTTTTTGTATAATTGTTGTAGAAAATATTCTTTTATTATTTGAGGTAATTTTAATAACGTTTTGAGCATCATTTATCAACGTAAATTACGATTTTCTTGATTGTGATTTTTACAAATTCTAACTTTATATTTTTTTCGATTTCATTAATAATTATAATAACAATTAAATTTTCCTCTGAATGTTTGCTTAATAAGGATCTGGACTTTAAGTTTGTGTAATTTTTAGTGCTAAATTGGTCGAATTACTAGAATCCGAAGGCATGGAAGTTAATGCTAAAAGTGAAATTCAGAAAACATATGTTCAGTTTTCTTGATATATTTTTTAAGTTTTCTGTATAATATTGTTTTTTAGATGACAATATTTCCTTTAATTATTACCTAAAAGCATGTTTATAAAATACGCTTTTCATATAATATGACTAGATCAAAAAGTACAAAAACCGTCAATTATCGAGTTTAGGGTCTTAATCTATTTTTTATTTATATTTATTAAAATAATTGAAAGAGAATCTAGTAGTCGAAAAACAAATTAAGTATTTGAAAAGTCATAAAAAGGAGTGAAATATTTGAATGTATTTCCATACTATGGAATACTTTTCAAAAGCTAAATAAACAGGTATAATAAGTATACATATATTATCAATCAGTTAATTTTCGACTATCAGAAATGAGACAAATCTATCTATCTATCTTCTTCTATAAGTATATAAAACTCTTCCGTTACTGAGTGATGTACTGACTGACTGACTGACAGACAACGCACAGCCGAAACTACTGGTCGTAGAGAGCTGAAATTTGGCACGTGTGTTTGTTGGGGAGGGTAGGCTACCACTATGAGAGGATTTTTGGAAAAAGGAGGAAAAACCCAAATTCTCCCAAAAGTCATTATTCCACGCGGAAATACGTGAATTACAATCACCGATTACAACCTTATTATATAACTAACTATAACTTTTTTCCAATCAAAACGCGCAGTCTAGTAACGGTTATCACAATGTGTTATCCACAAGTGTGAAGGAGATTACGAGGGTCCTTCGTCCTTGACTCACATTTTGCGAATTCTCCTCGCTCCAAACGACGCATAACTAATCAGAATTTTTTCGATTATCTCTCGCGCTGAATTTTTTATTATAAATAATTTATCGGGGATCTAAATAAAGGGGGTTTGAGAAAGCTTATTTTTATTCATGATTGAATTGTATGAGCTGCTTTGCTACTTTATTTTTAATTATTTGCTTACTTTTGAATAATAATAGGTTTTAATATAACAAAGTTTGATGATCAAGTTCTTTTTTAACCGACTTCCAAAAAAACAGGAGGAGGTTCTCTATTCGACGTGTATATTTTTTTTTTTTGTGTGTTTGTTACGCGATTTCTTTGTAATCATGAATGGAGCATTTTAAAATTCTTGTATCATTAGAAAGCGGATATTCGCGAAGTGGTCCCATGTCAAGGAAATCAGGATCTGATGATGGGATTCAGGAAAAATCGAGGAAAAACCCGCAACAATGTAGGCTGGGGTGTCGATTGACATTATTAAAAGTAAAACTACCTGTGACCCGTGGTTTTGCTCGCGATATTCTTGATACCATAAGAATTTCTGGATGAAAATTTTTTGGCTGTATTCTTTCGTATTTAAATCAAATGCTGTTCACAATTCATGGGTTTTAGATATAAAAATGTCCTGTTTTTTAATTCGTTAACACACACTGAAATAAACCCGAACCTACAACATTTTTTAAAAATGTTTTTTTATACTATTATAGGTACCTATTACACATATATCTTCAGAGCGTTTTCATAAAATTTTTCGTAAAAAAATATATTTAGATATTACAAACAAACACTGCACCAGATTAGATTGTATATATTATTTTAATTAATAAATAGACAGTATAAACGTCATCCTCTATTTTCGTTTTTATTTTGACTTTGGTTAATTTTCTAAAAAGTTCTTATACCTTTGTGGTTATAAAGAAGTTTTATAATAAAATGATGGTTTAATTGGGATGATGAAGTTAAAAAGAAGTAATAAAATGCAGGGTTGTGTTAGATTATGAATCATGAGTAACATCAGCTCATGGGACAGGATTCAAGCGGTACCCGTTGAGGTTGAACTGCTCGACACTTATAGAGCAGCGAAAAAATCCCTGCATGAGGCTATTGCCCTCGCAACTCTCGCGGCAATCGTGGGAAACGACCCCTCCTTGCCAAATCTAGTCTCTGCTATGATGAGCGAGGAGAGGTCTTGGATTGGAGTGTCCACCTTTTGTGAGGTCATACTCTCGCAAAAAAAAACTGCGGAGAGAGAGCGCGAAGCCCTCTACACTAATACTATCCGCAGCAGAAGGTTGGGCAGACGGAAGCGGGACTACCAATTTGTCCTGCAACCGCCATACGCCCGACCTGCGGCAGTGATCCCCGGGGGGAGATCCACTGCCGCCATATAGGCCTCGAGGTGGCGCGCGGTACTTTCGGAAGGGGGTAACTCAACATCTGTCGCCTAGAGCTACATCCTAGCTCGGAGAAGAAACCCTTAACAGGGTAGAGGCGCTGTCCGGGATCGTAGTAGCGTGCAGCCGCGTTTCTTCCGGTTTCGGCCATAAGCGCAGAGGTGGCACACCAAGAAGTTTTAGTCGGTAAGCGCGTCGCCGCTCCATCTTTGCGGTGCGGAGTCTGACTTACTCCGTCGTTCCCCTGGACAGAGGAAAGACGTAAAGTCTTCCTCCCTCAAAAAAAAAGGATTCGAGTGGTCCACGAGTCAAAAGCTCTTCTGGATGAAAATTTAGGCGTCTTTTGTAGAGGGAGACTAACTTCCCACTCAAAAATTAAAAATAAAGTTAATTTAAAAAAATAAAAAACCGACTTCAGCACTAAAAAGTAAAAAATAATTTTAAATAAACGATATCTTTAATACATATTTACAATTTATAATTAGTTACCTTTGGAGTCGGTGACAGCCAAAGCCTTCATTAATACACACATCAAAAGTGTCTAGGGATCAACATATATTTTTGCAATAACTTTTCTCCTGATTGATATTAATTAAAATTTTCTTTAAGGATTCATCAAATAAAGTGTTTTCGTTTGTCACAGTAACGATAAACCAAGTCACCTTTGCATTAATAAAGAAATTTGCCATTTTCCTAATAAAGGGATTTTTGACATTTGAACCACTAACATTAAAGTTCGAAAAAAAGACTGAAATAACAGTTTTCTTTAAAATTTTTTTGGGTAACTTAAACAATTAATAATCCGTGTTTCTACCGCGAACACTAACAACACAAGAACATCGGTTTGGCATACTCAAAATGAGTTCATCCAAATCACGCTGTGGAATGGCCGCCCATGTTCGTTGCAACAACAAAAAAAGGTCTTCTTGCGACTGGATACCCTCCATATTCGGCAGAGCTCTTCTCTGTAGCATATCCCATGCATGCTCAATCGGGTTCAAGTCTGGCGACTGAGCAGGCCAGGGCAGGACATTGATGTTAGCTGCGGCGAGAGTCTGTCTTACAACTCTTGCGGTGTGCGGTCGTGCATTATCATGCATTAACTGAAATAAGGGACCGATTTGCACTTGTAGAGGAACGATGACGTCTGATACAATCGTCTCAGCATAAATTTGAGCGTTGAGGTTGCCTCTGATCCAAATCAACTCAGTTCTTCCGCCGATCCAAATACCCGCCCATACCATGATGGTTCCACCACTATAAGGATGGACTTCCTGGCAGGATTTTAATCGCTGTTGGCGTCCAGGGGTTCTCCAGTGTCGTATACGTCTTGTATCCGGTCTCATACCAAAACGAGACTCATCAGAAAAGCACACGAAACGCCATTGTTCTTCTGCCCAATTTCTGTGTTCAAGAGCCCATTGATATCGAATCCTACGATTGTGCATTGCTATAGGTGGTACCCGTAGCGGTCTTCGGGAATGAAGGTTCACTTCATGCAAGCGGTTTCTGACTGTTTGGTCGCTAATTAAGTTCCCTGAAGAGTGATGAAGCCGCACGGCTAACATCATGGCGGTTATTGTTGGAGCTCTTCGAGTTAAGATTTGAATGTATCGGTCTTGTCTCCGTGTGGTGCAGCGATACCGTCCTCCATGGCGCTCAGCCACGGTACCAGTGCTTCGGTAACGTGTCCAAAGTCGACTGATAACACTCTGACTTGTATTCAGAGCTAAAGCCACAGTACGTTGCCGGGAACCAGCTTCTATCATTCCCACGGCTCTGAGCATTTCTTCCCTGCTTAAATGACGTCGCCGCTCCATAATAACGTTGGTTTTAATCAGTAGTAGGGAAACAGTAGCACTAATAATGTCTTCAATGCGTTGTATGTTTTTAAAGGGAAAATATTGACAGCTGATTTTCATCTTTTACTCGAATTTGATTCACAGTTCCTGATTCAAATTATGAAATGCACCAAAAAGGATCCATATAAATTTATAAAATCATAAATTTATTACAAAGCCACATCTCAATCTCAAGAAATCCGCATAAAAATGCTTGATCCCTAGACACTTTTGATGTGTGTATTATAGGCGCGTCTCGTGCTATCTTATAAGGAAAAAAAAACTATCCTGGGCTGGCACTGACTCCAAAAGTAACTAATTATAAATTGTAAATATGTATTAAAGATATCGTTTATTTAAAATTATTTTTTACTTTTTAGTGCTGAAGTCGGTTTTTTATTTTTTTAAATTAACTTTATTTGCACACAAGGTTTTCTAAGGTTTAAATTGATAGACTCTAGAGCGAGAATCGTACCCGTAACGTATCGTTAGTCGTCAAATAGTTTTATATTAAGTTAATTCAATTTTGATGATCAAGTTTTTTTGTATATGTACACAAATATACACCAATATTTATCTAAAACGGGAATCGAATTTATAACCTTTAGCAAGACAGGGTCACTACTAACTACACCACTCGGTCGTTGAATGTTGTCTTGAGCAGAAATCGAACCCGTAACGTAATTTTAGTCGTCAAATTAACATAACATAATCATTCACTAAATCATCTCATTATAGTAACTGACCCCTAACTAAGTTCGAAACTTGTATCTAGGGTATCGGAAACTACGCACACACTCATTCACACACACACCCAGACCGAGTGATTTGTGGTTCACACAAATATTCAATTGTTTTCTATTTACGCGTTTTCAATTACAAGCCATCCAAACAACTTTATAAAAATATAATCTGTACCATAAACAAAATGAAATTAACTTTTTCTGAAACAACTTGTGCGGGACAATTACTCCATCGGTGCGGAAAATTGTCACAATTGTTTGAAACAGAATAGTCAAACAAAAATGTGAAAAGATAAAAATATGAAGCAAAAAAGTCGATGTAACTTTTTAGGGTTCCGTGCTTAATGGGTAAAAACGGGACCCTATTAGCACAGTATAATAATGAGCGTATTACTATTATTGCTATTACTAAAGGTAGCTATTGACGAGTCAGTTGAACTGATCAGTCCAGACATAAAACTGTGGCGTCACTTCAAAAGTTTTAGGCCAACTAGATTTCCCCACTGGAATATGGAATCGCTCCGGTGATTGACGATCATTTTTGGCTGGACGCCAGTTCAACTGACTCGTCTTAAGATTTCGCTGTCTGTCCGTGCGTCTGTCTGTCACCAGGCTGTATCTCAAGAACCGCGATAGCTTATGTATTTCTATAGCCATAACAACAAATACTAAAAATAAAATAAATATTTAAGTGGGGTTTTCATACAACAAACGTGTTTTTTACCGTTTTTTCGGGCTCCCATATAAAGAAAACCTGATTATTTTTGCTATTTTTTGTTACGGAACCCTTGGTGTGCGAGTCCGACCCGCACATAGCCGGTTTTTTTTGTGATTCTAGTCACGAACAAGCGCGAAATTGCTCATATTTTTTTGAGTATAATTTTGGTCTTTTTATATTTTGTTAAGTGGCTGAGGTTAGCTATGATTTGATTGGACTGGGATTTGAATCTTATCGCTTGGGGTATTTAATCCAATTAAAATGGATGTCTTTTTTAGACCTAGAACATGAGGTTCTGTTATGCTTTTTCCTTCTCTCTTTTGTAACCGCCGATATTAAGATCATAGATTGATCAATATTGGGAACGGCCGTAAGTCATCATGATGTCGAACCTAAGAGGAAATAGCGACAAAAAAGACATACATGTTCCAAAGCTATAAACAATTAAAAATATTATTACAAATTGCCTAAAATCTTATATTTGTTGCAGGTATCCTGGATAAGGCGGAAAGACTACCACCTCCTCACCGTGGGCCTGACCACCTACAGCTCAGATCAGAGGTTCCAAGCTATACATCTGCAGCATTCAGAGGTAAATGACAAGAAAGCTGCTTGAAATTGTAAATGTAAATGTTTGTATGGATAAACATGTATCTATCAAAGTGTGTGGATGGATGAATATATGGATGTATGTAACGAGTACAGATGGATGTATCATTATGTATCTGTCTCCACCGAGGACCTTTCAGGTTTCATCACGACGTTTTATTTCAACTTAGCGTCACATATGAATGATACATATGAATTCGAAAATCAAAAACACATTGCGATGATCGAACAAGGCACCTTCCAAATAAAAATCAAAGGCGTTAATTACATCGACGTAGTAACTGCCGCAAAATCTGTGCCCCAACATTCGACGTATACTAACTACTATAAAATCTATGTCCAAACTCTACCTACATTTCCTAAAATCTTTATTTCCTTTCAGGATTGGACACTAAAGGTTCGGTTCGTGCAGAAACGCGACGCGGGCATCTATGAATGCCAAGTGTCCTCGCATCCACCTACTAGCATATTCCTACGGTTAGACGTAGTAGGTGAGTTGAACTTTAATGTGGTTAAAATATGGTTCAAATTTGATTAAACGAAAATGTTGACGAAATTCCTATGGTTAGACGTAGTAGGTGAGTTGAGACTAACGTGTTTAGCATATGGTTCCATTTTGATTAAACGAAAAGTGGTGAATTTTAGCTGCCAGCCTTCGTCAGTTAAATTGGTGATTGGTTTTTTGGGGGAAAATAGAACGTACATAGTTATAGGGCAAAGCTTGCATAAAGACGGTACAGCCTTATTACAGCCATTGACTAATTAGTTTAACTGATCTGTTGAACTGGCATCCATCCAAATATGGTCGTCAATCACCGGAGCGTTTCCAGATTCCACTGAGAAGATTGGCCTAAAACTTTTGGGAGTGACGTCACAGTTTTATGTCTGGACTGATCAATTGAACTGACTCGTCAATGGCCACCTTTAACAGAATAAGTGTAACGTTACTCATTTATTATAAACTACGTTTGAAGCGATTTTTGTTCTGAGCGAGTAGCGATGGAGCGGGCAATGGGGCGGAGAATCCGTGCTTTGTGTCTGTTGTTTAATAATATTTGCTTAGTTATTAAAGTTATTGACTTCTAAATGTCAATGTTTACTATTATAAGTTATTAAATAAAAAACAAAAAATATTTTCTCTCAACATATTATTTGTGTAACCGCGGTCAATGTAACCTAACCAAAACGTCGAGGAAATTAATTCAAAAGTTTTATTAATATGCGATAACAACCTTTGTTAAACCAAAAATAAAATTATAATCAACATAATTTTATATTCAAGCTAAAAATATGAAAATAATATCACTAGGTATCTAAAAATATTAAAACAAACAACTAAAATATGAAGATAAATTTTACTATTTAAAGTATGAAAATATATTAAATCTGTTTAACTTTAAAACTTATCCAAAAAGCCAAACTTTGGCTAATTAAATAATATTGCAAACAAAACCTCGGCAACTACCCTAAAATACAGACATTAAAAATGAACCCTCAGAAGGGTTAAATCCACAAAATTAAATGGCGACTGTATCTTCATTACAATGCGTATTTACTTTTAAATCCGAAACGAGGTTAGTGTTTTCTTAAATAATATATTTATATGCAAATAGAGGGTACCTCGACTACCGTAATGTCACCGTTACGTGTCGGCCGTCCCTCTCAAAAGTGGCGTAACCCAAAAATAATTAAAATTCCGTCGTGAATTTTGAACGCGTTAAAAGGACATTATTTTATCTGGTAACATTTTTTATGTTTTTTTTTTACTTTATTTTGTGTGAACAATTTTTGTGGGTTTTGAGCTATGGTATCATTTTGTAGCGTTTTTTTAAAGACAATGGAATAAATTTATTGTTTATCTCTGTTTTTCACATTTCTGCGTAGATATTTAAACAGCAGACATGGCTTTGGAGAACTATCCGATCTCGTAGCCGATTTTTTTTCTAAAATAAAGAGTCCTAAAAGGCACCTTATTTAAAATGTCTGTCTAACTGAAAAAGATGGATGCTTTATACTGTCTATCTGTCTATCCGTGATGTCGTAACCCCCAAACAAATAGAAACAAGATCAAGATAATTATTGTATCAGGATTGGTAAAAAGTGACATCTGCATATTAATTTCATGTTTTACCATTTACCATAACAGGTATTTTACAATCTATATAAAATATTATAAGCTATATTCCTAAAATAAATAAATATCCAAGCGGCGATAAATATTAATAAATTAAAAAGTAGATACTTTATCCTTTATCCTTAAGACACACACAGACAGACTCGTAAGATGTATTTTAGATCTCGTAAGCAATGAACGCGATAAAATTACGATTTTGTTCGATCAATAAAAATAAAATCTAATATTAAGTCAATCAAAATTCGACCTTAACAACAAATAATGAAGGTCACATTTAAAACAAAGACTTTCTAACTTTAAGATAAACAAATAATTTAAATTCATGTAATTTCAAATGAAATTACTTTCAATTTTGATTTCGTGCAGTCATTTGAATAAGTTTACATTTCTATTCAGTGTTTCAGTATTTGAAACGTGTTTTCAGTGAATTTAAATTGGCGAACATTTTCAGTGTAATTTCATACGTAATTATATCATTATACAGAGTAATTTTTATGATTTGAAATCACCTATACGCTAAAACATAACATAACGTAATCATTCACTCCATCATCTCATTACAGTAACTGATTTCTAACTAAGCTTGTGACTTGTAGCTAGGGTATCAGAAACTACGCACACACTCATTCACACACACTCCCAGACCGAGCCAAACATTTGTGGTTCACACAAATATTCACCTCGCACGGGAATCGAAACCGCAACCTTACGGATGACGGCATGGTGACCACTCTGTCATCTAGGTCATCTCGGTCGTCAATTCCGCCTATTCTTACTTTCTTTTCTAAATCATTAGAAAATGATAGCATGATTGGAATTTTACTAGCCGATACTTTACTAAATTATACTTTAAAAAAGCTGTTATTTCGTCATTACTGGCAGACAATTTTATTTTATTTTTATCTCAATCACTTTCCAATGGTCTTCAATGATAATATCTATATCCGAATCAGATACAAACAGCCTAAATCTTTATTACTTTAAATTTAAAAATCGATTATTTAGTAATAGAGCTATTCAATGGATCATTACAGTGAATTGTCAATGCAATAAATGCTTCGTTTTTTAAATGTATTGAGCACTCTTCTATTATGATGTCTTTAGACGTTTCATTTCTAGGTATTTGTTGGGGATAGAAGTACCATCTTAGCGTTAAAAGTGCAATTTTCTTTTGCAATTAGATGACGTTAAATCAATATGTTTATAATTCACAATTAACGATGCGTAAAACAATGTTCTAATATTATTTCTGTGCTACTTCAAAAAACTGAAATAGACATTATACTATAGAGTCACAATCTTTTCTGTGCCGGTGACAGCGTCGTTGTAATCGCATCTTTTGGTTGTCAGTTTATTAAAAATGTATCCAAATGATATTAGAATCAAGATGACAATAGTAGCTTCCACTTTTGGCTGCCAGCACAGAAAACTTGGTGACTCTATTATTTACTAGTGTCATTAATCCCCGACGCAAAAGAGGGGTGTTATAAGACGTGTCTGTGTGTGTGTGTGTGTCTGTCTGTCTGTGGCATCATAGCTCCCGAACGGATGAACCGATTTCAATTTAGTTTTTTTTTTGTATTAAAGAGGACTTACGTGCGTGTGTTCTTAAACATGTTTGATGAAAATCGGTTGTCCCGTTTAAAAGTTATGGGAGTTTAAAAGTAATTGTGTTGGGGGTTTTTGAAATTTAAAATTTAATGTTATTTTGACAAATTTGTCTGTCTATAGACATCTTTCTTAGCAAATGGTATTCCTTGCTTGTACAGTCTTAAAGTTTCAAAATTTTGAAAGATAGTCCAACCTGTCTTATAACTCCGAATTCTGCACTTACCACCTTTCACTACATTACCATACTGAATAACTGTTCCTGTTTTCAATCTCCAAACCGTTCGCCATCAAATTAAACTGCCGAACTCTTGTCATTACAAGACTTATCTAAGCACATTAAGATTAAAATAAAAACACCGTTAAATTAAATAACAAAGCAAATGGCGGCCATTTAATTAAGTAAATGAGGGTAATATGGAATCTGTTTGCAGAGGCGAGGGCCCAAATTTCGGGGCCTACTGAAAAATACCTCAAACCGGGGTCGACTCTACGACTGCAGTGTTCGGTGGTTCAAACTACTGAGGCGCCTGCTTTTGTGTTTTGGTAAGTGATTTTGTTTGTTTGTTTTAGTGACTTGTTAACACTGACTGACTGATCACTAAATAAAAAAAAAAAAAACATAAATCCCATAAGTATACAAAATTAGACATGTTATTATAAAGACAAACTAAATAGTAGGATCTTGTTAACTGACTGATCACAAAATTTCGAAAAAATATTTTATTATTTTTTTAAAGTTGAAAATAAAATGAAATAAAATGTTATAAGTACTTAAATCAAACACGTCCATCATAATGAAATGTTAGATTTTTCATGATATATCGAATTTTCCTTAGCTGGAGTATTTTCTCAGTTGGTCTGGAGAGAATGGTACAAGGTTCAATACCTAGCTAAAGTGATAATTTTAAATCTACGCTTTCTTAATTCTTCTTTACAAAAGAAAGAATTTGAATATGAAACAGGAATAAATGAAGTTCTAACTCACAATTTAACTTGAAAACTAATATATTTAAGTTATTCAAACTATCTAGAACCGCGTTTAACCGGGGTTTAATTTATAACGCTAATTAACATAATTTTGTTGGAGAAGAAATTTAATATCTCGGTTAAAATGAGGTTAAATAGTTATGTGAATAATATTCAATTATGCTAATTAGTGGCCGATTGAGTGACTGGAATTTGATAGAGACCACTGCAGACCAGAAACCTCTTTCTATGTGAAAAAGTATCACTACATAGTACAAAAGTCGCTTCCCGCTGTCTCTGTGTGTAAGTTTGTATGTTTGTTACTCTTTTACGGCAAAACGATGTTCCTTTTAACTAGGGATAACACATAGGATACTTTTTATCCCGAAATTGCTATAGGATTGGGATTAAGGGCGCGAACCCACCGCCACGCACGCTACGCACGCCGCACACGGCTACGCGGCGCTGCCATACAATTGAAATATCATTTCTATGGCAGCATGCGTGGCGGTGGGTGATGTTGATGATGAAATAACACATAGGATACTTTTTATCCCGAAATTCCCATGGGATTGGGATTCACGCGGGTAAAACACCGGGGCGAAGTTACTAATTATTTAAAGGAAATTCATCAGAATAATTCTGATTATTAAAAGTTGTATGTAATGTAGCTATAATTACCATAATAATAGTTGTTTGAGTACACAGTTTTAGTAATTAATATGTTCCTTAACAATGTAAGTACACAAGATTATTCAAAATTCAAAGTCAATATCAGTTGTTTCAAATTGACTTACAAATTAGCCGACAAACTTATACAGAGGAACTCAAACAAATATGTAACGACTCAATAATTTCTGATACATGCGAAATACTATTAAAATTTCATACATGTTCACGGAGTTCGCACCCGCAAATTGTCCGATTCAATTTAATTTGTCCGTACAAATATATTTTTAGGTTGGAAAAAAAAACGGAATGGGAAAAGTTTGTTGCGAAAAAAATAGGGGGAAAAATGTATTCTGATTGAATGTCGGTTTCGAAGGGCGTTGTGAGGGATGAATTGACGAATTATTTGGCACAAATTAAAGGGCAGACGGGTTTTTTATTGAACTTTTCTTTCGAGTTAACAGTTTAACGGGTGAATTAGAAAGGGTACGACCAATTTTTGTTTTATTGGAGCTCTATTACTTGGCGGTTACTTTGTAGGGTCCATTTAGAATGTAAAAAAATAATACTGGATTTTATCATCTAAATGTATATACATATATAAATGAATGTTGTGTTAGTTACACTATTTATAACTCAAGAACGGCTGAACTCATTTGGCTGAAAATTGGTGGGGAGGTAGGTCGAAAGTAACTCTGTCTTTTAATTATATTTTATTTGATTTTTGTTTACTTAATTTTTTTTTTTCTTATAATAATGTAACACCGGTGTAGAAGAGTGGGACATTCTTTATCCTAACTATGCGGATAAAATCGCGGGGCACAGCTAGTTTGTAATAAATAGAAAATATGGAACTTCGAAATACAATTTGTAAAGTGACTCTTTCGACACTATTTATAGATAGGTCGTGAGCTGTGTCCCAATAGTCAGTTAACTTTAAATATTTTAAACTCTGCTTTACACAGTCCCAAAAGTGCCTAACTCTGGATTTTTTATAATGTAAATTGCGCTTTATCTTATTTTGAAAGGTTAGGTTTGGTATAGTTAAGATTAATTCATTATTTCTAATTTTGTTTAGCAAAAAGTTCTACGTCTGCTTTGCTACGACAAAAGAAAGCTAATATCAATAACTTAAAACAATCTTAGTCAGAAATTGACATGATAGGTAAGCCTGTCTCTTTCACCTAATATTTGCAAGTACAATTCAAAGAAACGAATTGGAAGAAATAGGCATATTGACCACATTAAAAACAATTAAAATCAACTACTGCCACCGGCGCTACAATAAAATCACCCTTAATTTTTTTCTTAGTTTCCGATTTAAAAATAAACCTTATTAACACTCAATTTTGGTATTTCACTTTTTTCCTCGACAGTCCATTTCTACGTCAAATTAAATTGACATAACTGGCAATAAGCCTTATCAAATGCATCTTGGTAATCTCAAAGCCGAAATATAATTAAAAATATCAAACATGCATCGCTTTATCTACAAACGGAACCTAAAACCAAGCTTGTCACAGGCACAAACTGTCGAGGCGTAAATAGCAACTCTTAAAAAAACAACGAAAAAATAATCTTCACCGTAAAAATGACTATAACAAAGTTAAATTCACGTATTAAAAAGTAAAAGTCACGAGTGTTTCGAAAGTGTTAACTGGTAAACAAACTTTTGGGACAGTTTTCGCGTACCATTGAATTTTATCTTAACACCCGTTGGTAGTTTTTGAAAGTTTAAACTGAAAGAGCTGTTTGCTTTGCAGTTTGCAGGAATTACAGGAACTGAAAGTAATTTAATTATTTGTTTAAAATAGTTAGATGCTACATAGTATAAAACAAAGTCGCTGTCGCTGTTTGTCCCTATGTATGCTTAAATCTTTAAAACTACGCAACGGATTTTGATGCGGTTTTCTTTAATAGATAGAGTGACTCAAGAGGAAGGTTTTAAGCATAATTTTATCCCTGTATTCTCACGGCAGCAGAAACAGCGGGGCGCCGCTAGTTTAGATATAAGGATTATTTTCACCGCCCCGGTCTAGTGGTATATGCACTTGCCTGCCGAGCCTAAAGATTCCAGGTTCAATTTGTCGAGCGATACATGTTAGCTATTTTTCAAACATGGTGCCGCCGGTTTGACATCACCAACACGCACGCAATCATGGTGATTAATCATCAGTGAAAAAAGGCCTTTGTTAGTGGGATGTTTTGGATGTTTCATGGTTATCTATGTGTCATCTGAATCCAATATGGTTGATTCTCAAAGATGGCGGAAAAGTTATTGTTTAACTACCCTGATTGAATATCACTAAATTTACGTTTATTTTTTTGGCATAACATAATTTATTTGTAGTTATTTCTTAATTTATTTTTAAGACTTCATAAGTGAAATCTTTGACATTCATAAATGCTTCTTTGAGAGACAAATTAAATATTATTTTATGTAAAAATATTCGACCGTTAATATTTTCGATTTAAAGTCAAAGCAATAAAAATTGTACTCTAAAAACATAGTTATAGCAAATATTATTTAGTTGGTACTTAAAATTAACTCTAGCATGAATATAATTTCAAAATATTTTATATTTTTCTTCTGCTCAATTACGTGTAAAAAATAAATTAGATATAAACATACTCGTATGAAATCAAGAATCTATATTTTAAATAACTTCTATTTATATTAAAATATTTTTCTTTTTATGACTACAATTTACAATATTTTGTACTTGTTTGATTATAAATTATTACATGTAAAATTATTGGATTGTATTTTAAAAGAGTATTAGAAATATATATCTTTTTTATTATAAAAATATTTTTAGTAAATTTTAAATAATTTCTCAAGCAAGATATATTCGTCAGTCAGTGTTAAATACGTTTGTACTGTACCTAGGTAATAGAGGAATTCGCATACCAAAACAGTCTCTTGCAAAAACAATCTTTCGCTCACACATTTTAGAGTCCAATTTCCCATTGTAGTACAACCACCCTAACCTCAAATCAGTGATTCACCAATCAAAAATAGCCCTTCCCACTCTCATTATAAAGCCCAATATCCCACCAAACCACAATACTAATAGCATTTTCGCCAACAGGTACCACAATAGCAGAATGATAAACTACGACGCAGAGAGAGGTATTAACGTGACTACGGACACAGCCCTCAGACTCTCAGATCTATTGATACCCGCTGCGAGTGTGTCACACGCTGGGAACTACACCTGTGTACCTAATAACGCTGTACCTGCTAGTATTTACGTCCATATATTTAATGGTAAGTGGAAACAATAATCTTTGATAATTTCCAATTATATTATCGAAACAATATAATAGCCAAAAGAATAAGCTAAAAATCTCCATAGATATTGTAACAAACTAGATTCACACTTCAACGTTAAATCACAATGATGAGTAATATTCTTGGAAATACAGTTACTGCAACTTAATAACTTTAAATTTAAAATTTAAAAAACCCTCAACACAATTACTTTTAAACGGGTCAACCGATTTTCATCTAACATGTGTAAGAACACTCGCACGTAAGTCCCCTTTAATACAAAAAAAACTAAATTGAAATCGGTTCATCCGTTCGGGAGCTATGATGCCACAGACAGACAGATACACACACACAGACACGTCAAACTTATAACACCCCTCTTTTTGCGTCGGGGGTTAAATAATAAAGTATTCCTCATCCTCGTTAAATAATAAAATATTCCTAATAATTATGAATACTTCATGAGAAAACATAATTTTTTCTTGATCAATCGAACATAGGCTCGATAGAAAGAAATTTCACAAATCTGTCAATTAAAGAAACAAGATTACATTACCATAATCACAGCTAAGAGAAAACTGGGGTAGCTGAAAAACGCTTCAGAATCCACATAAACATCAAGTAGCTAAACCTCTCATTTATTCAATTTATAATAACTAACCTTTTCATTCAATATGCCAAACAAAAACCGTATTTTAATCACTTTTAACAACATCAATGGAAAATTTTCAAAGAAAATTCCGTGATCGTTTATACCTATAAAATAAAGTTACCTGTATCTAGGTATTAGGTATTTACATACTTATTCATTCACTTTTATTGGGGTAAAAGTAATAAAATATCATGACAATATTTACTGAGTCGCAAAAGGCGAAATTTTCCACCAGACGAAAATACTGTACTTCATAATACTTGTATATTATCTATCCTTGTTTACGAAGGATGTTAAACGCAAATTATTAAGAATACGTAATTTGGAGAACGTAAAGAAACATCATGAAATAAGTTACTTTTTATAATCCTTACTATGTCTGTCTGTTACCTTTTCACGGCTAAACTACTGAACCGATTGACTTGAAATTTGGTACAGGGGTAGCTTATGGTCCGGGAAAGAACATAGGCTACGTTTTATCCCGAAATTCCCACAGGATCGGGAACTACGCGGTTGAAACCGCGGGGCACAGCTAGTAATACATAATATTGCTTTGATTTTAAATGATCTTTTTGATATTTGAAAGTTGTGATTTACGAATTAACAGAAACTAATCTAAGATTACTACTGTTACACAGATTACAATTAACCTAAACTAAACTTGTATTTGGAAGGGGTTAACGTCAAATTCCAATAAGTGAAGAACGAGTTCACGACCTTTCAATCACCAGACTAAATCTTTCATCATTGGACTAATACAAATTTGATTAAAAACTCTTAAAAGTTAACAAAATAATTATTTTATAACAACCTTCCCAAAAGGTCTAAAACCAAGGGAAACTCAATCAAGATTATTCTGCAATAATGCTATCCCAACGCTATCCCGTCCAGGATATCTTAATCCAAGATCCCAAGGTCTCATTTAGGTGCAAACATTTTCATCTGTCCCTGTGTATAGGTGCGTACTAACTGAAAGTTATTGCCAAGAACCATTGATGTACAAAAAACCTAGATGTACAATCCTGAACAAATCTAAAACTTGAAACTGTACGCAAACATTCACGACTATAAGCCAAGACTATGAGGTTATTATGATGATGATGGCTTCGGCGATTGTTAATTGGTTTCTTCAATATCAATTTGAGCTTGGGTGTTCAGCTCGTCGCAAGTGCGCTCGACAGGGAAATGATATTAGCGTTATACTCTAATCATATTTTATTGCACTTCATCTTTTATCTTTACGTGTTGACTCATATTTTTGATGACCAAACTCAGCCATCGATAGTTTAAAGTTAAAAAGCCTGTATGAAATCCCCACACTGTCGTCTCAAAATCATCACCACAAAATGAGTGCATTGTGCGCTCTTGAACGGAGACGTTTTGACCCATTGAATATCTTGGTTGTTTTATACATCAATGCAAAGGACCCAACTCAAAGGCATTGAGTCAATCAGTGGACTATTGAGCCGTGAATATTTTAAACATTTCTAGGGATTGCACGCACTGGGTCGGAAAAATGATGCGGGTTTCACTAAACTTTTTGTGAGAAAATTTAAGTTGAATATACGTATTGTGGTCAGTGGTGGATAAAAGGATTTTGTATCGGAATATTCTAGTCCAGACTTTAGTAGTCACCACAGATAAAATTTGTTCTAGTAATGGTTGAGTATTGCTTTTTGTAAGGACAATTTTTGCTGGGTTTAACAGTGCTCAGTTTTCATTCTCACCTTTTGTCAATAATCACTTCAATCAATGGGAACAGAAAATTTATAAATAAAATGAATGTAACGGTCTGTGCGTACATACCCATTTAAGTTCATTCATTTAATTTAAAATAATGTCGTACGTTTCGTTTAATAATAAAAAAGACAATTTATATTTTAAATTATTTCAAAAACCACTGTCGCATTAATAATTCCATTATAATTTAAACTTTTATTAATAAAAAAACTTAGTCACCAGTCTCTACCAGTAACAAAACTCGCCGCGTCATCCAAGCGCAGTGCGTACAAAATTCCTTAGTGAATCTCTCATAATATTCCGATTTAGCTTCAGAAAGCGCGTCTTATCGGCTCTAGCTCACTTCCTCAGTATCCGATGGACAATTGGAAATAAATTCCCTTTAAATCCCTTTGTGCGTCTAAAACGCGACGTTTATTTCATCTAATGTAATGAGATATTCGATCTATACTAATGTTGTAAAGAGAAATGATTGAATTGTTTGTTTGTTTGTTACGATTTAACTAAAATATTACTGAGCTAATTTCCAAAATTGTTTCGCTAATGAAACGCTACGTTTGTAACATACAAGAATGGAGACTATACGGGAAAACCAAAGGGATCTGTTAGTTTACTGTATTTGTGTATTTTTGAAGTGAAAACTTCTTTAGCGGCGCTGAGCACTTTTTTTGTATGGGTTAAAACTTTCAAACTCGCGTCAGGGTCACGTGATGCTGATCGAAAAAGCGTAAGATCGAGGGGAAGGGAGAGGAACTAGTATCTCCCACTCTTTCTACCTCATAAATGATAGTACTTTTATACTTATAATTAAACACAACGTTAATATTGAAGTTTTCACTTCTGCCGGCACTCCCGGAGTGCTACCTTTTTTTTTATTGATTTAAATCAGTTAAATTAAAAATTTAAAAACCCCCAACACTATATTACTTTCAAACCCCCATAACTTTTAAACGGGTCAACCGATTTTCATCAAACATGTCTAAGAACACTCGCACGTAAGTCCCCTTTAATACAAAAAAAAAAACTAATTTGAATTTAGTTCATCCGTTCGGGAGCTATGATGCCACAGACAGACAGGTACACACACACACAGACACGTCAAACTTATAACACACCTCTTTTTCGTCGGGGGTTAAAAATATATATTTAATTCTAATGTATTTTTCATTAGAATCAGTTAGATTAGAAAAGATTGTCAGTGTTACAGTGTTGCAACTACCCACTTCGGTCCAAATCAGTCTCCTTTTAAATATCTGATAAAAATTTAGAGACATCAACAATTCAAACTCCTATAACAAAATTTGTCTAAAACTAATTTCACCTACAAACAAAGAAAACAGTAACACATTTAAAATGTATTAAAGAAATAATTACAAAACATTTTCCGCTCCAAAACGCGCATGAATCGCGTAATTACTTTTTTTTAAGTTTACACGTTCCTAAGCTACAAAGACTTGAGCTTTTGTTTGAAAAATTACACCGCAAACGCTTACAATTCTGCGGCAAAGTGTTAGGCTGAGAGCCGGAGGAACATCGACCTACATTCATCTGTTAAACAGATGAACTTTATTTCTTTTTTATTTTTAACCTATACTCTATCGATGCGAATACTAATAAGTACTAATATTATAAAGAGGAAAGATTTTATCGTTTATTTATTTTTAACGAATACACTCCGAAACGAATAAATTGATTTCAAATTTCAAAAAGATTATTTCACTAATAGAAAGCTAATTTACCAGCGAAGTGACATAGGCTAAATTTTATCCCCGTATTTCAATGGGAACGAGAACTACGCGAGTGAAATCATCGGGCACTGCTAGTAATAGATAAATACGCCAATAATCAAAATTATATATTGAAATTATATTATCATAATAATATAGCTTGCTTTAAAATGATACATTCAATGATTCATTCGATGATTCTCAAATATTACCGTTTTAGCTCCGCAGATCGGGGAAGGTCGATGTTCCTCCGGCTCTCCTACTATATACGAATGTAGCATTCTCGTCGCACAATTTAAATTCTTCCTTCCTCAGAACTTGTGTAACACAAATATAAAATATTTAACTACGTCGCCGTGGTATGTTAAATATGACTACATTTTTAAATGTTGACTTTTTACTAGTTCTTTGTAGAGTTAGGAGTTATGATCAAGTATTTATAATGTAAATGTCAGTTTGTTTGTTACGCTTTAATAACTTAACTAGCAACGCTCCGTGGTTTTACCCGCGTAGTTCTCGTTACCGTGGGAATACGAGGATACAAATATAGCCTATGTCACGCACTGATGAATTAGCTCTCCATTAGTGATAGAATTTTTGAAATCGGTTCAGTAGTTTCGGAACCTATTCGTTACAAACAAACAAACAAATCTTTCCTCATTTATAATATTAGTGTATACTACATTCCTGATCATCATGAGTTTTCACTTGGGTTTCCAAGCCTTATGATTATAGGAAATTTGTAATCCATAAATTACTACAGAATTATTATTATTTTTGCAAGCTTTTATTTAGTGTCACCTGTCCCGTTGTCTGTAATCAAATCTTGCAAACCATTTTTCGACCACTTCTGGTAATCCGATTGAGCTGAAATTTGGCATACTTATGTAAGTCCAATGACAATGCAATAAAACCTAAAAAAAAACTTGTTTTTTATTTTTTTCTTGTTTCTACTTCAAACGTAAGAAAAATTTCTACGGTAGTTAAATGAAGAAAGTTTGTATTTTTATTTTTAAGAATCTTTTAGTAGCAAATACATAATTTTCTAGAGTGTTTTCAATCAAATTATTTAAGAGTCAAACCACCAGACAAGCGTAGTATTTTATACTCCCAGCAATATTTAATACACTCTAATCAAGTTACTGTTTTCATCAGTAAATTACACAAGATTCCGTTAACATTAAATTAAAAATTTAAAAACCCCCCAACACAATTACTTTCAAACCCCCATAACTTTTAAACGGGTCAACCGATTTTCATCAAACATGTCTAAGAACACTCGCACGTAAATCCCCTTTGATATAAAAAAAACTAAATTGAAATCGGTTCATCCGTTCGGGAGCTATGATGCCACAGACAGACAGATACACACACACACACAGACACGTCAAACTTATAACACCCCTCTTTTTGCGTCGGGGGTTAAAAACAGACTCAAACTACAGTTTCTTCAAGTATTCGCGAACTTACTACAACGCCTATTACCATATCATTAAAATAAGGCTTAAAACATTACCACAGTGTGTTACGAACTAAATCTTTATTGTATGTTCGCGCACACATAATGTCTGTATTATTTTTAATTAATCTGTTTGTCAACAGGGGAGAACCCGGCTGCCATGCAATCATCATCCTCCAGCTTCACTTCAAACATATACATCTTCTTATTACCAACGCTAACGCTAAATCTCTTAGCACGGTGACAATCATTATAATAGCCAAATACCTTACCTATAATCTTCATACAAAAGTGTACCCTATTCTTAAGTAGCTAAGTACGATTTTCGCATGCAGCTAACGAAGAATTTTCCGCCGTAATAGGGTAATTGTACCAAGTTTTGACACTGGGATTATTATTTTGTATAATATCGTTATTGCACTGCCTTGAATGTTTGTTAAGTGTCTGAAGTTAATTTCCAAGTGTTAGGAACAATAGAATTTAATTGACAATGATGATATTTAATTTTATTTCTCTTAATTAAAGGGTTTATCGCGATTAAAGCGTGTTCCTTAATTGGAAATTGGACCTTATTTTAAACGCATTAAGAGCTGATTTTAAATAGCAAGGTCATTTTGAAAGGGAGAAATTTTCGTTAGCAATGCGCAATTTAAAAATTAATATTTATTTGTGAGTTATTTCAACATTTTAACGTCATAATAAAATCAACAATGTTATTGCACTTTAAAATTAACGAGCCAGAAAAGTTTATACAATATTCGACTCTATTTATTATGCATCAATGACTAATTTTCCACATTCACTAAACTAAAAATAATATGTAAAGGTCAAAACATAAAACTGATTGAACCGAATGTTGAAATAACTCGCATAATCCTAAAATATTTTATAAATAATTAAAATGCATGCGAGTGATTTTAATTTTGTATATAGTTATTGTAACATAATAATATAAAATAACTGTATAATAATTAAAGTAAATTTAAATTATTACTGTTTCGCAATTGTCTCGCTCAAGTCTCGCGTGAAAATTTACACAACATAATTAATATACGAACGGCAAACAAATTTAGTTTACACAGTTAAATACATATAATAATAAATTATTTATACAGCTTAATGCGTACATACCGATTTTCGTCGAATCCCTCGACTAGTTTCAGCCACATACGGTGACCTTCATCAGGAGAAAAACGATACGTTCAAGATACTTTTTTTTTATCGCCGAGTCAAATAACTTTGTGCCCAAATAAATTAAGTTAAACGCGAGACTAAGCTATAGACATATTGATATACGAGACGCTGTGTGTATTTAATATAAAAACTTCAAAATCATAACGCCAAATTTGATTGAATTTAACTCCAAAAGAACATCAAATTATAAAATATTTTATACAAATGTTTAAAAATGAGTGTTGTTAATTGTTATTTATAATATCCCTCCTTCTGGCGCAGTCGGATAAAAACAAGATACAGATTTGTTAAGGTCAAAACATAAAACTGCAATGGGATGCATCGTTGACAACTTTTGTTAAATGTTTTGACAAATTTTCACGACACGAAACTACAAATTCGAAGTTAGTGTCGCAGATATCGTAGTTATCGATGTTGCGTCCTACCATTTTGGTTGATTGGTTTTATGCTTTGAGCCTTAAAGGTAAAAAACACTTGATAGAAAATAATTTGAAAATATGTATTTTTTTTCAATAATGCTGTTTTCTTTCTTTATGATTTCTTTCACTCTTTTAAGTAAAAAGAGTGAAAGAAATAAAAGATTTAATTTTGTTTGATGTATTGTTAAAGTCCAACTTAATTATTAAGTTTTTTATGTATACGTACATAGTCTTATATTTTTTTTAATTATTATACTTATACAGGTTATGCGTACTCACCCCATTCCTCATCCAATAGAATAAAGAGTCCTTCGAGGAATCGGAGAATTCTATACCAAAGATGAGATTACAGCGACGCTGTCACCGGCACAGAAAAGATTGTGACTCTATATCCGTTGGCAAACAAAATCATAGAAAGATGGGAACGGCTTTTAATGAGGTGCGCACGCATAACATATAAATACTTATATTTAATTTATATGAATGTTATTTTAAGTATACATTTGTTATGTTTACCGCTGTTAGGCTAAGCGTATGTTGACACGCAGGCGACGCAGGCCGCGCAGGGCAGAGCAGAGCAGATTTTGTGTTGCATGGAACGTCGCGAGTGAGAGCAGGACGGACACATGTCTGCGTCGCACGTGCCTGCTCTGCCCTGCGCGGCCTAAGGGTGACAAATCTACATCGAGCTATGCTGCGCTGTACTGTGCTGTGTTTCTTAAGCTACGTTTTTTTAACAATCAACAAACAGCGCAGCATGGCAGAGCTCCATAAAAAACATAGCGCAGATCAGCACTGCGCGGCTCAGAACGGCGGGTAGCGCGCCTCGCTCGAGACTACTGCGTTTTTAAACAGAGCATAGCCTCACACAGCGCAGCACAGCATAGTTTGTTTGTATACTCATTAAAATATTGGACGAGCGAGTTGACCAAACATAGCACAGCGCAGCATAGCTCGATGTAGTTTTGTCACCCTAAGTCGCCTGCGTGTCAACATACGCTTGGCCTTAACCTATCATACAGTGAAAACTCACTATAAAATAATCATTGTACATAAAAATACATAAACTTAGAATAATTTGTGATACGAACAAAGCTCATTATATGAAAAAAAAAATCGTTACTGTAAATATTATTAATGTGCGTTAGTTATAAGTATGTAATACATACGTGAAATATAAAATTACAATTCATTATTATGTATGTTTTATTTTGGCATATGCCCCTTGGCAAATGCCCCTTACTAACTGATGATATAGAGAACCTTAAATATAAATAAAGAGCCATAATAAAAGCCAAAAATATTAACTTCACTGTTATATTGTTAACCCTTAACATTAGTTGTGTGATTCTGGTAACTGATTAAGGGCCTATTTCACCATCTTCAAGTAACGAGACAAAACTAAGTTTACTTGGTTAAATAGGCCCTAAGTCTTGCAAATCATAATAGGGGTGTATCAGTATAGTCACAGGTCATAACATACTAATGTTAATATAGTGAAGAGGATCAGACGTAATGAAAGAAAGAAAGAAAGAAAGAAACAGTTTATTTAAATAATCATTAAGTGTTGGTAACATCAACCCCGATTCATGTTGCAACACGGCTATGAGTGGGTTTATCTCATATTAAGTTAATACTTCTTGGGCACTTGGATTATTTTGGCGTGCATAACAATTATAAGTTCCCTTTGTAAAATATAGACTAGTCAATCAATAAAGAGGTTGTTCATTTAGAAAGCAGACTCTTGTTGAACACATTTATTGATATAGGTAATATAAATAACATAGTCGACTAAGAAAAATAGGAACAGCAATACAGGTAAAACGCACATAATATTCAATTTAAACCACCAACAATACGAAACAAACTCCATCTAACTTATCCCCTTACCGAAGGCACTATGACAAACTTCACCCACAATAGACGATTACCATTTCAATGCTAGGTACACATGTACGGCAATTTAGTACTTATAACAATGGTGTTTAGAACGTAAATCCCAATTATGGTTGAAGACTTGTGTTCCTTCGGTATTAACTATTAAATGTGATGCCTATTTGTTATGTTAAGGGGTGAACTATACTGAGTAGTGGGATGTGAATAACATTTATAATTACTGACTCCTAAATTGATATGATGTCACTCTGCTGCCGTAGAGCAGAGTGACTTATATTCATCGGCATATAAAATTAAAATAATAATGCCTGAAAAAAATATCAATTTTTGTTGACAAAGTGTATGCCTTCAAATCCTGTATGCCCGGAAAAAAGAACATAAAATATATGAGAAAGTAAGCCTGCCTCTTCGTGAGTCCGTTGGAAGATCGGAAGATCTGAATTGTAACAGGGAAATACTGCTACAAGAAGGTTAGTAACAGTTTTAATATATTTTATCATCATAATAACTTATTTTATATCTCCAATGCCAGCCTAACGTAGTTATAAATCATAGCTACTCTTCTAGGAAGTTTCTGTAACCTAAAGTATTAAAAACTACGCCCACATTCATTCCAAATATTTGAGTACTTATAAGTTTATGATTTTGTCTGTAAACTCGGAAATTACTGATCGCATTCTAAAAAAAGGGTATGTCACTAGTGAATTTCACCATTTCAAGGTTATGTTACGCATCAAACATTCGTACAACCACCCGAACATTACATAGTGTGATTCAGTCTTTATCCAGCCAGTGAATTTACGACACAGTATAACTTAAACAGTAGTATATGTTACGACTATATGATATTACTTGATGATCAATGTTATACGATACTTGTGGTTAAATGGTTTATGTACCTGAAGATTATCTTTAGATTATAGATATTAATTGAAGACTAGTAACTTTCCACGGCTACGATGTCTTCAAATCGACGGAGATGCTATTTTATTCTAGTAGAGTGTCAATCACCACTACATAGTATAAAACAAAGTCGCTTCCGTCTCTCTGTCCCTATGTATGCTTAGATCTTTAAAACTACGCAACGGATTTTGATGCATTGCGTTACTATGCACCGCATCAAAATCCGTTGCGTAGAAAGGTAAACGGAAGGGTAGAACAATATTATATGACGTAATGATCAGCGTCAATTGAATAAAGTCATTAATAGATCCCCCAGTGGGTGGGGCAATACGGAGATCAAAATTGTATTGATTTTTATTAGATTGACAGTGTTTACTCAGAGAAGGCACGTTCTGACTGGCATGTTTTGGCCATTGAGATATTTCCGCTTAATATAGTTAGATAAATTAGTTGTCCGTTTTTTATATGATCAAGTGATGAGCCTCTCTCGTGATAACCTGATAGAGCGCGACCCGCCTGCCCATTACAGACACAGTGTACAACACTGTACTGCGCTCATCACCCCGAGACATCAGTTGGTGAGTCTCCCATTACAGACACAGTGTACAACACTGTACTGCGCTCATCACCCCGAGACATCAGTCGGTGAGTCTCCCATTACAGACACAGTGTACAACACTGTACTGCGCTCATCACCCCGAGACATCAGTCGGTGAGTCTCCCATTACAGACACAGTGTACAACACTGTACTGCGCTCATCACCCCGAGACATCAGTTGGTGAGTCTCCCTTTACAGACACAGTGTACAACACTGTACTGCGCTCATCACCCCGAGACATCAGTTGGTGAGTCTCCCATTACAGACACAGTGTACAACACTGTACTGCGCTCGTCACCCCGAGACATTAGTTGATGAGTCCCCCATTACAGACACAGTGTACAACACTGTACTGCGCTCATCACCCCGAGACATCAGTTGGTGAGTCTCCCATTACAGACACAGAGTACAACACTGTACTGCGCTCATCACCCCGAGACATCAGTTGGTGAGTCTCCCATTACAGACACAGTGTACAACACTGTACTGCGCTCATCACCTCGAGACATCAGTTGGTGAGTCTCGTCTGCCCAGTCATTTCACTGACTACATTGCCCTTTAAACGGGAACCCAGTATCAAATGCTTTGTTGACAACTATTAAGCCAGGTATCTAGTACATTACAAGGAGAGCTTACATTTGGCTTACTCGATCCGCGTAGGCGAGTAGCAATCGTTGGGTTTACGTGTAGGCGTCGCTCTTCAATTGAGAGCCTACATTATGATGTTTTCTTTGATTTACTCGAACACTACACATTAAAATAAAACTAAATATGTGCTTCAGACGGATTAAATTCACAGTTTTTGTGATGGTTTTGATACTTTAAAGAATTAGATTAAAGTAGGTTTATTTCAATGGGTGGTTTTTATGTGGGCGCGGGATGTCAAATGCGAAACAATTTTAAATATGGAATAGCGAAAAATGCTCAAATGAAAAGTTATTTATTCGATTTTCAGCTATATAAGTACTTACTGCGTTTAAAAAAAAACTTATGCAATTTAAGTTTTAGGTATTATCTATCGTCTATTTGAAAAATCTATGTACAGTTTAACTGTTACTTAAAACTTTGTAAATATACAAAAAAACATTAAGTAATTAAACTTTGCACCAACTGCAAAATATTCTCCCAAAATTTCGGGTAAATTTATATTCATGGCATCATTTTTAACGAACTGCCAACTTTTGTGATACGAATTTCTCTACTGTTGTATGTTGACTGCGTTCGATCACAGAATCTACGACGTGACATGATTTTAGATACGAAAGATCAATATTATAAGCACAATCGCTGACTTTTTGTTGTTGGCTGAACAAAGTATTGCCATAATCAACGATGTTTTCCCGAGTAAACGGCTTTTAGTTAAGGAAATACCAGAAATATTATTCAATAAAGTTTTGGCAAAAAGCGATCTAATTAAACTTATTTGTAATAAAAAGTACTGGCCACTAACATTTATAAATGTGGACTGGAATGGTTTGTTCGAAGTTCAAAAAATATTTCCGGACACATAATATCAGACACCGCTTAGTCCCGAAAGCAAAGCTTGTGATATTAGTTAGCGTTTTTGTGTTAGACTTTTTCTTTTTTTTTCCTGGCACATTGTGTTAGACTTTAATCTCACTATTATTATAAATAAATAAATATGGATTTGTCTCATAAATTATATCAACCAATTCATAGTTAAGGTCTAATATATGACGACCTCGGTAGCAGAGTGGTCACCATGCCGGACTGCCATCCGTAAGGTTGCGGGTTCGATTCCCGTGCGGGGTGAATATTTGTGTGAACTACAAATGTTTGTGTCGGTCTGGGTGTGTGTGTGAATGAGTGTGTGCGTAGCTTCTGATACCCTAGATACAAGCTCCGAGCTTAGTTAGGGGTCAGTTGCTATAATGAGATGATGTAGTGAATTAATTATTAGTGAATATAAGGTTATTATCGCCTGTAAGCTCTCACTGTCAAGCAAATGCGTCTACGTCATTAAATTACATTGACATTTCGTGTCATTCATGTCATTTCACAAACGTTACTTAATATCCATCTATTAAAGGAGTTTCACTAATAGAGAGACCCTATAGAATCGCCAAGTTTTCTGTGCCGGCGGCCAAAAGTGGAAACTACTATTGTCATTGTGACTCTAATGTCATTTGGATACATTTTCAATAAACTGACAACCAAAAGATGCGATTACAGCGATATTGTCACCGGCACAGAAAACTTGATGACTCTATAGTAGTCAAATCATTACCAGAGATAATCTCTTTTAAATCACTAGACACCTATTGTTTGCATGATTTACAGGTCTTAATCGCGTATAACATAATTATTAAAATTACCTCGACGTTTCGACCGGGGTACACCGATCGTGGTCACGAGAAGACTGACTCAAAGACCATGCAAACAATGAATTCCGATCGCGAAAGTTTAAAAAGTGAAGAAGTGTTTAAAATTAGAAGCCTATATTCAAATCATTATTCAGAGAGAATCTCACTCAAATCACAAGAGAGACCTAGTCAAATCATTACCCACAGAGAGCGACACAACAATGCATTCAGTGCGTTATACTCGTAGCTCGTACCCTGGACAAATGTATTCACAAAGGCACAGATTACTAAATAGTTAGTACAAAGGTCCAATCACTTAGATGCGTATTGTGTTCTACCTTTTGATCGAGTTATTGAGTATGGTATCATCTTGTTATACCAATTAATGTGTAACTGTGTTAATTGTTATTGTTAGATGGAAGTAAGGGCTTATATTGCCAGCTTTGCCATGTCAACGTTGGTTTTAATTTTCTTGATATAAAATGTGTACTTATACTACTTTTAGTATGTACTGATATAATAAAAGGAGAGATTTGTTTCTTTGTCAAGTTTTAACTCAAACGCTTTTCTTTGAATCTTTTTTAAAAACTCTCAGTCTTGGTTACGTTTAGCGTGCTTTTAGCATTGATAAACTATTCTTAATCTATATCATTATATAAAAGGCTTTGTCCTGAATGACTGATGGATCAACGCACAGCCTAAACCGCAGATCGTAGAGACCTGAAACTTGGAGGGTGTGTTATTTGTATTACGTAGGCGGCCGATAAGAAGGGATTTTTGAAAATTCATCCTCTAAAGGGGTGAAAAGGGGTTGCAAAGTTTGTATGGGACAACGTGATTCCTCGGTCTGATTAAGTTCAAACTTGGCATAAATGTTGTTCAAAAATATTAATTAAATATGTGATACTCATTTTTCTTAAAATCATCACCTAACATGATTAAAAAGGGGTAAAAAGTTATTTTGGGGTTGATTTGCGTCGAAATTGATATCAATACTCCTTTGACATGTGTTTCAATTTGTAATTTGACAGCTGAATGACAAAATGGCGGCCTAAAATAATTTGACGGAAAATGAGGCAGCGTATCAAAACTATAAGTACTTAAATAAAAAAAACCGGCCAAGTGCGAGTCGGACTCGCGCACCGAGGGTTCCGTACAAACCTGCAAGGTTTACAAAGTTCGTTCATTACGACAATCGAGTCATAACTAAAAATTTAAGGTTTTCGGAATTTTTCCTTTATGTGTGCTATAAAACGTTGCTTCATGCCAAATTTCAAGATTCTAGGTCGACTGGAAGTACCCTTTAGGTTTTGATTCCCTTGCGAGTACTTGCGAGTTTCAAAATATGCAGCTTAAATTGCTGTTTCTTTTGATTGCGTTGACATAGAAGTTTGATTTTGTTACAGCTTAAAGGTATTATAGACCTGAGTATTTGGTATGAATTTCAATTTAATACCTCTACGCGTTTATGAGGAAATGGGTAGTAAGGTTAAAATTATTAAAAAAAAAAATATTATGTGATGTAACTAAAAATTTATGGTTTTCGTAATTTTTCCTTTATCTATGCTATAAGACGTTGCTTCGTACCAAATTTCAAGATTCTGAGTTCACGGGAAGCACCCTGTAGGTTTTGATTCCCTTGCAAGTGTCGAAAATTTGCGGCATAAACGGCTGTATCTTTTGATTGCGTTGGCTTAGAAGTTTGATTTTTTCACAGCTTCAAGGGACAGTAGACCTGAGTAATTGATATAAATTTCAGCTTCATACCTCCACGCGTTCCTGAGAAAAAGGGTCTTGACAGACGGACGGACAGACGGACAACAAAGTGATCCTATAAGGGTTCCGTTTTTTCCTTTTGAGGTACGGAACCCTAAAAATACCGTATTTTTACTTATTAATAGATATTTATCAATATTCTTCACCCCGCATTATAAATCTAGACATTAATTTAAATAACTACTTATTTCAAATATCAAATCTGTAGGTGAAGTAGTTTTTTCATAAAATGTACCAAATTGTTGCGTTACAAGGGTTTCGGTTTGCTCGCCCTAATTAGATATTTTAAGTTTTACTCATAATTTGATTTCTGCTTATCATATCTTCAGACATTTTTGATCTAAAATATTACTATACGAAAATTATTATTCATGTGCGATTTATCGATTTTAGCTTTGTGTATGTATAGTAGAACGCCGATTAACCGAATCACCAATTATCCGAATCGGTCCTAAGTTACTATGTAATGTACCTCTATTCATTGTTGTGATTTATTATATTTTGTACTAGCTGTGCCCCGCGGTTTCACCCGCGTAGTTCCCGATCCCGTGGGAATTTTGGGATAAAACGTAGCCTATGTTCTTTCTCGGACCTTAATCTATCCCTGTACCAAATTTCAAGTCAATTATTTCAGTAGTTTGCCGTGAAAAGGTAACAGACAGACAAACAGACAGAGTTACTTTCGCATTTATTATATTAGTAGGGATTTTCGTTAAGGCCCGCTGGGATTGCCACTTAAATATAAAATAAATAAAATAACTTACTCTGGATCGAGATGTTTAAGTGAGCTATAGATATTGTAGAACTGTGTTTGTTAAACTTATTATAGTTTATTCTACGTGTGACATCGTTTTTAGAGTTCCGTTCCCAAAGGGTAAAAACGGAACCATATTACTGAGACTTCGCTGTCCGACCGTCCGTCTGTCACCAGACTATCTCAAGAACCATGGACATTGGACGTATGATATGAAAGAATGATGCATATTCAAGGTCAAGAACGGTGAAAGCTAAAGCTACACTTGAAATTTTCACAGATGATGTATTTCTATTCTATTGCCGCTATAGGAAAAAATACGACGACCTCGATGGCAGAGTGGTCACCATGCCGGACTGCCATCCGTAAGGTTGCGGGTTCGATTCCCGTGCGGGGTGAATATTTGTGTGAACCACAAATGTTTGTCTCGGTCTGGGTGTGTGAGTGAATGAGTGTGCGTAGTTTCTGATACCCTAGATACAAGCTTCGAGCTTAGTTAGGGGTCAGTTACTATAATGAGATGATGTAGTGAATGATTATGTTATGCTATGTTTATTTTATTTTATTTTATTTTATCTTTATTTAGGCACAAACAGTATACAAACAATGTTATAAAAATATACAGATAGTAAAAACATAAACCAATCAAGTTGCCACAGTTAGAAATGAAATGAAAAACTAGAACAAAAAAAGAGAAGAGGTACAGGTATACACATGAAACATAGAATAGAAACACAATTAAAATGGTTTTTAAACAAGAATAAAAAAAGTACATCATGGAATTAAACTAACAAAATCACACAAACTAATTAAATTAAACTCAAATTAAGGCCATAGACAAGCTTTTTGTATGAATTTGGGTTATTAAAAAATATATCGAAAGCAGCAAATTGTTCATTATGCTTTCTAGAAGATCTAATGATAAAGGAGTTACTACCATAATTAGTTTTACATAAAGGCAAATAAAACAACTTAGTATTATTATGACGAAAGTTGAGGTGTTTTTGTGTTATACATAAAATAAAATAAATATTTAAGCGGGGCTTCACAATACAACAAACGTGTTTTTTGTCATTTTTGGTGGAACCCTTCGTGCGCGAGTCCAGCTATGTGCAGTCTATGTGCGATAATCCGAATTTTCGATTATCCGAATGGACCCCGGTCCCAATTAATTCAGATAATCGGCGTTCTACTGAATATGTATTGTGTAATGAAACGCCGACTCTTCCGAAGAAAAGATGAAAAAATGGGATGGAAGTGGTAGTGGGGTAGAAGGGGTAGTGGCGTGGAAGTGGAGTGGTAATGAGATTAGTGTGGATGTAGGACGGTGTAATGTAGAGCGTCGGTGGCGTAGGAGTTTAAGGCCTTTGACTTTCGATCGGAAGGTGCCTGGTTGGAACCCCACCACGTACCAATTTGTTTTAAATCATCATAATCAGTTCATTGATCTCCCTACCGAGGGTACAAGACCAGAAATAAGTAATGATGAGTGATGTGGAAGTGGGAGCGGTGTGGAAGATGTATTAGTGTGGAAGGGGAGTGGAGTGGAAGAGTTAGTAGCGTGAAATTGATATTAGGGGGTCAGTATCAGCTACCTAAGGAGGGGCTAGGGCCTGTCCTGAATGATATCTGATAGGGGTATTTTAATTATGTAGTGCACATAAAATATGAAAGTTTACCTAATTTATATGTCACTAGCGGCGCCTCGCGGTTTCACCCGCGTAGTTCCCGTTCCCGTAGGAATATGGGGATAAAGTTGTGCTAAAAACCTTCCCACTGAATCACTCTATCTATTAAAATAAACCGCATCAAAATCCGTTGCGTAGATTTAAAGATCTAAGCATACATAGGGACAGAGAAAGCGACTTTGTTTTATACTACACATGTAGTGATAACGAATAGTATAGGCGTGTTTATAGTTTAATTTTAATCTCGACTGCCAGACCCACATTTTGATTAAAGTTATTTTATTACAACGATATTTAGCGTTAGCCCAAAATAACTATTCTTCGCGTACGAAGTCGCGGGGCAGAAGCTAGTCTTTGATATAACTCAAACGTGACTGACTGATTGATTGGCTGACTGACTGACATAGTGATCTATCAACGCACAGCCCAAGCCACTGGACGGATCGGGCTGGTATTTGGCATGCAGGTAGATGTTATGACGTAGACATCCGCTAAGAAAGGATTCCCACGGGATTGTGATATACGCGGGTGAAACCGCGGGGCACAGCTAGTAACTCATAAAAATATAAGTCAACTGGCAAACTGCATTTACTTATTGTATGATTATGGTATAAGTATTAAAAATAAATTCACTGAAATCAAAACGAATCTCGGATGTTAAACTCGTATCATTGATAGTAATTAAGAGTATAAAAAGTCCTCAAACATTAAAAAAAAAATGGATAAAAATGGTAGTACGAGTATGTATATCTTTCACAACTTACAGATAAATAACGTCTCTCTCTAAACAATTCAACCATTAAAAATTAAATCTCTAATTAATTAATACACTCAGGTTGGGAAGCAAAAAATGGCGACCGGATATGACAAACCGCGCGCCCCGGAAACGGATGTGGAAGGTCAGTTGAGAGACGAGTAATTATGTTAAATTAAAGTATTTTGAAGTTAATATTATAATGTGTTTTGACTTTTGTACAAGTTAGACTGATTAAACTTGTTTTTAATCTATCAGCTAAATTGTTGATCCGGTGGTGTAGTTGGTAGTGAGTTTACGAGTTCGGTTCCTGCTCAAGGCCTTGTGATTAAATTGAACTCGCTGGGCAGCTCCAAATTTATGTGTTTAATTATAATAATGTGAATAGAGGTATTAAACTAAGCAGTTGACACCAGGAACAATAGAATAATAGAATGGATATGATTGTTTAATTTAAAATGTGTTTATTAGAGTGGAATGGTAAGACCAATTTAATTATATTATTACGTACGAATGATATTAAATTTAAAATAATTTACAATAATTTTAGTAGAACACTTTTATAAGCTTTCCTCGATAAATATGCTACTCAAAATTAAAATATATTTTGTTCAATTGTACTCGTTATACATAAATGTTCAAACGGACAAACTTTTTAGCTTTATAATATTAGTGATGATATCTTTAACTTAAAATAATTAACTTACAATTAATAGTTATTTGTTATACAAGAGTGCAAAGTTGCTTTTTAACCGGGGCTCCAGTTGAGGACCGAGCCAGCGAAGGATTCTGAAATTGAATCACGAGCGCAGGGATTCAAAATAAGAATCCTGAGCGTTAGCGAGGGACTCAAAGGAGCACAAGGTTAAAAATTGTTTGCACTCGAGTGCAACACATTATTTTTCCCTCACCGAGGAAATTACTAAATGGAAACATAAAACAGTCACAATATTAAGTGAAAAGAAGTGTACCTCTACCCCTTAAAATCCATTAAATAACAAATGCACATACAAACTGAATTCACTTTATCAACCGGCACGCTGTTTACTCGCTTTCCAAACTATATATAAATAACTAAAGTTTAAAATACAGACAGACTAAGATAAATGTTTAGCCCATTAATAAGTTGACTCATACAAAGAAATATAATTGACTATCTCGATGGTCTAGTGGTACGTGTCAAGCCAAGTATGTTCAATACCTGGATTGAGCATGTTTTCTATTTTCCAATTATAGTTTGAAAGCAAGCAAATAACAGAACAATGAAGTTGCGTTGCGAGTTCGATTCCTGTGCGAGGTAACTGTGTAACTATGTGATATTTATGTGCGCTGTAAATCTTCACCATCATGTAACATTACATCGATTTAAATTATCTATACTAATATTATAAAGAGGAAAGATTTGTTTGTTTGTTTGTTTGTTTGTATGTAACGAATAGGCTCCGAAACTACTGAACCGATTTCAATAATTCTTTCACCATTAGAAAGCTACATTCACCCTGAATAACATAGGCTATATTTTATCCCCGTATTCCCACGGGAACGGGAACCACGCGGGTGAAACCGCGGGGCGCTGCTAGTGGAATATATATTTAGGTCTAATGTGTGCGTAGTTTTTGATACCCTAGATACAGCTAATAAAACTAGTTTGGAACCAGTTGCTATATTAAGTTGATAAAGTGATATTTTCTCCTTACTGTTCTATCATCATCAATGAAATATAGACCTTTGTTCTGCAATGAGAACTGAGATCTTAGAGGCCTATATTTACAACATTATCACTACATAGTATAAAACAAAGTCGCTTTCTCTTTCCCTATGTCCTTATGTCCCTATGTACGCTTAGATCTTTAAAACTACGCAACGGATTTTGATGCGCTTTATTTTAATAGATAGAGTGATTCAGTGGGAAGGCTTTTGGCATAATTTTATCCCCATATTCCTACGGGAACGAGAACCACGCGGGTGAAACCGCGGGGCGCCGCTAGTTACCAATATAGATCTCCATATACAACCTAAGTCCTTATAGGTCCTTACTTAAGTAGTTACTCAAACCAAACCAACCTACTCAGGTCCTCAGGTACTCAGCTTAACCACCAAACAGTTCTAGATCATTACAAAAACAACTATCTCGTTTCCACATCAAATAAAGAGCGGGAACAAGAAGTCTATCAGGGAATGTCCATTACTGACCCTTCGCCGGTAAAAACTAATACCCCGACCCACCTTCGTAAGAGGTTAAGGTGCTGAGGGGATGACGCGTAACATAGTGTAGGAGACTAGTTACGCGAGCACGTGTAGCTAACGTAACGAGTAAGTAACGCGAGCAGAAGTGTAAAGAACATAGTTTTTGTTAATGATAATGATTTAGCAATATGTAACTTTACTTTTATACTTACATACATTTAAAAAAAATCGTATAACTTCACTGTTTTATTTGATCTTGAATCGATTCGAGAGAATCCACTAAGCCAGTGCAATCAATGGCCTCTTGTAATGTGAAGACAATCACTGCATTGGACTATATGCAAGCCATTGACAACACTTTAGACTGACTTAAAGAATTGTCTTAATAAAGAAAAATTTGACTTCAAACATTTCCTGACATTTCCACTCACAAAGAAACAACTCAAAAATTAACCAATGACATTTCATTTTCACGCTTCAATACCGATTTCTGATTGGCTGATTTGTTATAACATCGTTTGTCTTCACGGAGACGCACCTTAAAGGCGTTTGAATGGAAAAAACGCTCTAATTCCCACCCACGTCCTATTATAGGTACTTACATGTAGATGATGAATACAAAAAAATATGAGACCTGTTGTCTGTATATTGTTATAGAATTAAGTAAACGTCTGGTTTTCTATTTTTAGGGTCTGCCAATACAATTTGATATACTTAAAAGTATCTTTATTTTAACTTACTTAGGTTGCTAACAATTTTGTTACCCTCTTTTTTGATGCGGTTTTTTTTGTAGATATAGTGATTCAAGAGGAAGGTTTTTGGTAAATTATTAGCCCGCAAACTTACGGGAGCGGGCACTAAAAAAAAGGGCAGTAAAAAATAACAATTAAAATGTAAGTACACTTAAAAAAAACAACTTTAAAATGTTTAAACCAAAAATCCAACAGGAAAACACCCCGAGGTAATTCAAAGAAAAAAAATCACGTCCCTGAAACGAGCGTAATAATTTATAAGCGGTTCCCTCGTACGTTTGTGGCGCGTCTCCGGGGGTATACTTACAAACCTTTGGGGAGGACCACATTACTAATGCTCGTCTATTTAAGACGACCATTGAGAATCAGAGATCTGAAAGCTTGTAGAATTTGGATTGGTAATAGGTACTTTCGGTAGGTATAGCAAAA
Organism: Timandra comae; assembly: GCA_958496195.1. NCBI lineage: Eukaryota > Metazoa > Arthropoda > Insecta > Lepidoptera > Geometridae > Timandra > Timandra comae. Next base: position 7,951,686 of record OY292377.1, on the reverse strand, counting down.
CTTGTTAGTTAGTATAAACTTTTTTGGACTTATTTAAAAACTTTGCTTTTTATTTTTATTTATTTATTTATTTTAGGAACATCAACAACATGTATATTGAGCATTGATAGGTTACAGAGGATATAGTAGAGAAAGTTCTGATACACATGTAGATTATAGATGTCCACAACATTTTTACTTATTTTTTTTCTGTTAATCCCTGCTAATATTATAAATGCGAAAGTAACTCTGTCTGTCTGTTACCTTTTCACGGCTAAACTACTGAACCGATTGACTTGAAATTTGGTACAGGGGTAGCTTATGGTCCGGGAAAGAACATAGGCTACGTTTTATCCCGAAATTCTCACGGGATCGGGAACTACGCGGGTGAAACCGCGGGGCACAGCTAGTAAAACATAATTTCTACTTACCTAAGTATTTTCAAATACTTACATACTTCTTACTTATTGAGTTGTCTTCTTACACCCACTTATTTACCTGAAAGGTTTACTACTATTAAATAAGTATAAAGTAATATTGACTGACATTTACAATACCTCGTCATTCCTAACCTTTTATCCCAAATGTTTTAAAAATAAAAGTGCCTTATGGTGCACTAGCAACGCCCCGCGGTTTCACCCATGTAACATCCGTTCCCACGAATTAGAAAAAAGAGATGCCTAATTCTCTTTTCCATGTCCGTTCCGGCGAGAATACGGGAATAAAATTGTACCAAAACCTTCCTCTTTAATCATTCTATCTATTAATAAAACCGCATCAAAATCCGTTCATCATCATTGCGTATGGCATTCTGCGAGGATCAGACTTCTATATCCATGTTATTTAGTCAGCTTAGAGCGGCAGGTGGGATCCCATGGACCTCCGATATTCCGCCGAGGAAACACAGAAAATCAAAATCCGTTGCGTAGTTTTAAAGATCTAACCATACATAGGGGCATATGGACAGAGAAAGCGACTTTGTTTTATACTATGTAGTGATGTAAATGTAATATTATACCAATAACTAAGTAGGTACCTACGTGGGATGATCTAAGAGAAAAAATTGCGTAGGCGACAGTGAGATGTACTTAACAAAGTTTTAAATAAATGGTTCTTGAGGAGTAGTTTTTATTTAATAAGGGTTCGATTCCTGCTCAAGACAAACATTTGTGTGCATATTTATCTAAACTATGTAATACAAATTATAAAGAGGAAAGATTTGATTGTTTGTTTGTAACAAATACGCTCCGAAACTACTGGTCCGATTTCAAAAATTCTTTCACTATTGGAAAGCCACATTATCCCGGAGTGTCATACGCTATATTATATTTACGCGGGTGAAACCGCGGGGCGCTGCTAGTAATACCTACGTACGTACTTACCTTATTGGATATGGAGCACAGAAATAAGTACTTACATCATCTGTAAAAACAACTGACTAGCTATCACGGTTCTTGAGATACAGCCTGGTGATAGACAAACAGACAGACATACAGATACAGTCGTATATACAGACGGACAGACAGAAGTCTTAGATACTATTAATAAAGTCCTATTTTTAACCCCCGACACAAAAAGAGGAGTGTCTGTGTCTGTGTGTGTGTGTGTGTGTGTATCTGTCTGTCTGTGGCATCATAGCTCCCGAACGAATGAAGCTATTTCAATTTAGTTTTTTTTGTATTAAAGGGGACTTACATGCGAGTGTTCTTAGACATGTTTGATGAAAGTCGGTTGACCCGTTTAAAAGTTATGGGGGTTTGAAAGTAATTGTGTTGGGGGTTTTTTCAATTTTTAATTTAATGTTATTACCCTTTAAGTACGGAACCCCAGAAACTGTTACCGTAACATTCGACTGTACACCTGTTAAAACATCTTATTAAATACACATCAACATTCTAGAAACGTCCCGGACTATAGGCCCGGTTCACACAACTCACAATCACAAAAACTAACTAATATATCTCTGAGGTCTTCGTGGGGTTAGGTTAATATATTTGGTGAATATCTTGGTTAGAGCTAAGTACTTAAGTAGGTACCTTCATATAATTCTAAATCTTATAAACTACTTATAAACGATGATTTTTTCTACTAATGGCCGTTCCCAATATTGAATCTAACTTAGTAAGTACCTATATCGGTCATTTTACCGTCCCAAAATTCAAAATTCAAAAATTATTTATTCAATTAAGGCCTCAATGAGGCACTTATGAACGTCACTGAATCTACCACCGATTCGGAATTACATTAGCCGAGAAGAATCGGCAAGAAACTCGGGCTGGTATTTTTTTTTAAATAAAATGAAATACAAATGTCACTTATAACTAATGTCAACAATAAAAAACGTGTCAAAAAGTATTTAAAAAAAATCTATAAATATAGTAGTAAAATAATTACATAGGTCAAAAACTAAAAAATAGCATACCTACTGAGGTTGCGTGTGCAGAAATTTAATGCCAAACCTCCCGGTCATTAATATAGTCAGTAACCTTATAGTATGCTTTGCTTATAAGAATGTTTTTAACGTGTGATCGCAAACTTCCATCAGTGAGCCCAGTCACTTCCCGGGGGATTTTATTATAAAATTGAATACATCTATAGATGAAGATCCCAATAACCATAATCAATGGTATGTAATGTTGTTTTATGATTTCCACCTATTGATATGGTTATTGGGACGGTAGTGTACTGACAGATACTTGTACAGTTTTGTATCCGTCGACAAGCAAGATATCTATACTAATATTATAAAGAGGAAAGATTTGTTTGTTTGTTTGTAACGAATAGGCTCCGAAACTACTGAACCGATTTCAATAATTCTTTCACCATTAGAAAGCTACATTCACCCTGAATAACATAGGCTATTTTATCCCCGTATTCCCACGGGAACGGGAACCACGCGGGTGAAACCGCGGGGCACAGCTAGTATCGAATATAGGAACGGTCGTAAGTCTGTATAAACTGATAGACTGATCAACTTATAATATACTAGGACCTCGATGGCAGAGTGGTCACCATGCCGGACTACCATCCGTAAGGTTGCGGGATCGTTTCCCGCGCGGGGTAAATATTTGTGTGAACCACAAATGTTTGTCTCGTTCTGAGTGTGTGTGTGTGTGTGTATACGTAGTTTATGATACCCTAGATACAAGCTTCGAGCTTAGTTAGGGGTCAGTTACTGTAATGAGATGATGAATTTTTATATAAGACTCATAGAGCACTCAACACACAATTTCTCGGAAGTTGCTACAATACTTCTATGAAAGTATTTTACGTGGTTTCACAGTATAATAAAATTAATAAATACATTAATAATTGGGCTATCATAACCGCATTGGGTCAATTACTAACCCACAAACTGAACTTAGTTTAATTCGATAAAGTTCTAAATTGTTCATCATAATTGTTGTTGGTCAACAATTAGAATTATTCCGATCTGTCCCACTGCTCTGTCCCACCGGTGGGACAGATCGGACAAAAAAGTTTGATCTGTCCCACCGTTTCCGATGGTGGGACAGATCGAACTCGATTCAATTCCAAAGTGTTTGATCTGTCCCACCGTCGGTATTAATGGGACAGATCGAACTTTTTAATTCCTATTTGTCCCCCCCATGGAATAAAAAATAATTATTATGTATATTTAGGTATCAGGTTAAAAATTTATTAAAAAAAACAACACGAGAGTTAATAAAGTGACAATCAAATTTTAATAATAACAAACGAACTTATAATCTAAGATGTGGAACAAAATAATCACCAGCGAATAAAAATAACAAAAACTACTTACAGATTTAACCGCCTTACAACTACCCACTTAAATACTAACACTTAAAGTCCTTGAGCGATGTTAGCTCTTCGAGCAACAACCGACAAATGCACCCGCTACTGAGTTGCGCGCTACTTTTATACCTTACTTTTAAGGTGTTCCTTACTCGGCCTCTCCTGACGCTGGTTCGTCCTCGACCACATTCCCAATAGGTCCTTCTGAAGGGGTCTCACTCGCTTGGCCGCCTTCCTGACCTTCGTCTTCAAGTATTGGCATAGATGGTCCAGCTATAGCGCTCTGGTCACTATCAAGCCGATTTCCTGGTGATAAATTATCATCATTGCCGTCTGAAAGATGTTGTTAGCATTAGTTTAGAATCTAAGCTTCAAAATTACAGTAATAAAGCAATGGAAGCGAGACAGGCACAACATGAACAGTAAGTAATGAAAGTAAAGATGTAAAATTGTAGGCGTCCCCACCATTTCACATCTTCACCGCATATTACCATTGGTGGGCGGCTAGCGCCGGTGCGACACACGCAATAATTGACGACTAACGTCAGAGGCGACTAACGCCGGTGCGACACACGCAATAATTGACGACTAACGTCAGAGGCGACTAACGCCGTTGCGACACACGCAATAATTGACGACTAACGTCAGAGGCGACTAACGCCGGTGCGACACACGCAAGTGACGACTAACGTCAGTGGCGACTAACGCCGGTGATGATCAGTGAGGGTGCGGTCAGAACCCCCATGAAGCAGCAGTCCACGAGATGCCGTACGCATCCCAGTGAGTGAAGTCAGGTCACTCTCACTGCTACTTCTGAAAAATCATAATTAATCGACAAAGCAAAGCGATTAAACAGTTTGAGGACCTTACCATCGAAAAACATGGCACAAGTCTCGGGGCACCACTCGCCTTTCCATGGGACCATGTATTGGGCGGCAGCTTGAGTCAATTTTCCCTTGCTACCGCTAAGTAACCTCAGCTCATAGCGCCCGTTTGGTAGAACCTTAGTGATTCGATATGGCCCCCGCATTCCAGGATCCAGCTTGCCAGTCGATTGCGAGTATTTTATGACGAAGGCTAGATCGTCAACAGCATATGTCCGCGGCTGATGTCTTGATTGATTTACTGAAGAATCTTGATTTTCTTGATTCTTTCGGAGAAGTTCAGCGGCACGGTTCCTGTTGACTTCTCTCAGAGCTTCCCGGTTATTCATTGGGCTACTTACGGCAACATCTCTTACCAGAGAGCGTATGGCTGGAGTCGTGGCTTCAGTACCAATCATTAAGCTGATTGGGGAGGCTCGGGTGGTCTTTTGTTTAGTGATATTAAGGACCAACTGGAGTTTCCAGAGGGTTTCAGACCAGGAGGCATTACGGTGACCAACTTCAACGCGTAGCATATTAAGGACAGTTCGTACGTACCTTTCCACTTGTCCATTTGAGTTGTGCATTTCTGGGGTAATGTAATGCAAGTCAGCCCCAAGTTCAGACACCCACTGGACAAAGCTTCTGGCTTCGAACATGCGGCCTCGATCGGTGACCAGTAGCTTTGGAACGCCAAATAGAGCAATAGCCTGTGTCATTACCTTTTGGAGTTCCGTGGCGTCCTGATGATACATCGGGTATAATAAGCAGAATTTGGTGAAGGAGTCTACTAATATCAGGACGAATTTGTAACCCTCAGAGGCTGGTAATGGTCCAAGTGCGTCTACGTGTACGGTGTCGAATGGAGTACTGGGCTTTGGCCAAGACGATATGTTTTGAAGTGGGGCCCTTGGCACCCGCTTCTTTGATACGCAGACCAAGCAATGTGAAACGTATTTCTTTACAAATTGGCGGAGATTAGGGAACCAAAAATGTTTTAGGATAAGGTGCAAAGTCTTATCTGAACTGATATGTTGGTGCTCGTCATGAAAGATACGCAATAAGCTTAGACGATGACCTTTCGGAATGTAGCACAGAAGACGCGGTTCTTCGCCGACAGATGTATACTTGTAGTACAGTAACTCGTTTCGTATGACGTAACGATCCGAATCTAACTGACCTTCCGATACTTTTTGCATCAGATCCCTAGTCTCGCCATCTGCAGCTTGCGCGATTTGTGCCCAATTACGCGGGTTAGATATTTGGTTAACCGTGGCTACTACTGGGTTTCTACTGAGGTAGTCGGCATGTTGCAGCATGACTCCTTTCCTGTACTCCATGGTGAAATTAAAATCCTGCAGGTATATCCACCAGCGGGCCACACGAGGGAGAAGGTCTTTCTTGCTTTGAGTTGATTTGAGGGCATTGCAATCCGTTATAACCTTAAACTGGATACCTACTAAGTAGTGGCGAAAGTGTTGCAAAGCCCTAACTACTGCTAACGTTTCTAACTCGTAGCTGTGGTACTTACTTTCGGCTCCCTGTGTGACCTTGCTGAAATATGCTACAACATATCTACTGCCATCAGGATGTGTCTGCATTAGTACGGCGCCATAGCCTGCTCTGCTGGCGTCGGTATGAACCTCAGTAGAGAGTTCAGGTTTAAAGATAGAGAGAATAGGTTCGCTTGTCAAGCAGGTTATCAAGTCTTGTCGAACTTGTTCCTGTTCGGGACCCCAGTTAAACTGAACCCCCTTTCTAGTAAGCAGAGCAATGCAGGCCGTCTTAGTGGCGTAACCTGCTATGTATCTGCGAAAATAGCCCGCAAGACCAAGAAATTGTCTGACCTGTTTTACATTTTTAGGTGCAGATGAGTTCTTCAGGGCCTCGACCTTTCTAACGCTCGGTCGCACTTGACCTCCACTTACAAGTCTACCTAAGTACTCGACCTCGGTAGTCAAAAAGGAACATTTCTTAATATTAATCGAAAAACCAGAACTCGTTAGTTTCTTTAGTACTTGCTCAAGTAACATAATGCCATCTTTTACTGTGTTGCTCAGAAGGAGCACGTCGTCTATATAAACGAGCACGTTACCGGAAACAATGAACTCACGTAGGGTATCATTGATAATTCGTTGGTAGACAATTGGTGAGTTTGTCAAGCCGTATGGCATCTTTAAATATTCGTAGTGCCCTTCGGGCGTGACGAACCCAGTGTAGTGAACGCACTCATCTCTAATTCTTATCTGGTGAAAACCAGTGGCCATATCAAGGCTCGTGAAGAAGGTGTACCGTCCAAGGCGATCAATTTGATCATCGATGAGGGGGAGCGGGTACCTCTCCCTCTCAGTGACGCGATTAAGTGCCCTAAAGTCGACGCACATGCGGTCAGAGCCGTCTTTTTTCTTCACCAGGATTATGGGACTAGCGTATTGGGATCGTGACTCCCTGATGATGCCCTTGTCCAAAAGATCCCCTATTATCTCGCGAACTTTCAGTTTCTCCCCATAAGATAACTTATATGGGCGGTAAGTTATTGGAATAGAACTGGTAAGTTTGATCTCCATCTCACCAGTAGTAACTGTGGTAGTGGCGGTACCCGAGATGAGGAAATTAGAGAAAGGCGCTAACACAAGCATTAGTGATTCCGAATCACGACCTAATAGCGGGGTTTTTACTAGGGAGCTTCCAATAGCCTGCACTTGATTAACTTGGCCAGGAACACTTTTTACGTGAGTGATATACTGTTGGTCTTTTGTACGCACATACATAACCCCGTCACGGTTTAGGACGTCAGTCCCTATCACTATTGAGGTGTTCATGCAAGCCGACGGTACTACAACTAGATCAGCCTCTAATGAAATATTACTCAACTCAATGGTAACCGTAACAAAAGAAGTTGCAATAATTTCGTGTTCACTAACACCCTTTAACGCACATCGTGTGTATTTAGGCTGGCACGAAAGAAATTTAAGGACGTTAGAAGAAATCAACGATATGTTGTGAGCGCCACTATCAATAAGCACGTCCATCGGTATGCCTTGGACGACCGCAGGAACTACATCACTATTAGAAAGGACTTTGGGTGCGCACAAATTCACATTTCGCTGGTTCCTTGTTCCCGACCTGTTCTTTACAAAACACTCGTCTACCGTGTGCCCTGTCTTTTTACAAAAAGTGCACGATACTGCGGACCTAGCAGCGGGAGCAGTGCTCGTATTCGGGATACTATTGGGATGAGTATGTCTGTTTTTATTACATTTACGACTCGGATGTCCGCGTTGACCGCAGATATAACATTTAATTCCCAACCGCGAAGGCGTTTGGGGTTTAACGTGAGAGTTGTTAGTCTTAACACGACTTGGTTTGGTATAGATCGATAGAAACGAGACTAAATCTCCGGCTGCCAAGTTCGCGTTTGCTGCTGCGGCTCTAATTTGAGGGTTTTCGATACCTCGTATGACTATAAGAGTCCTAAGCTCTTCAGATAAACCCTTAACTACACGCAAACGCAACAATGTACGTCTCGCATACTCAGCGTATGTCGAGTATTTGTCGGATGTCGTGTTCATACATTCAAATAGAATGTTAGCGTAGTCCAACTTCCGAGGGCAGAGAGGTTTAAATTCGTCTTTAAAATTTGACCAAGTACGGTCACTTGTGACCCATTCATTTAACCATATTTTGGCGTCGCCTTTAAGGCACGATGCCACACGCGATAAACACTCATGATCCCCCCAGCCGTTCGCAGCCATGGCACGGTCGACCTCCGAACACCATAAGTCGATGTCATGTATGGATGGATCAAAGACAGACACGAAATAATCACGCGACTTACTTGGCCTTAAGGACTTAATAGCTTCCGCCAGAACAGTAATAGAGGAAGATGACATGTTATCAGGACCGCGAACCGCAGGGTCATGAACATGAGTGGGTGGTAAGCCCTCGGAATTGTTCACGCATGTCTGAGGAACATCGCTCAAGTTAATTAAACTATTCGCGCACAACGCGGTACTACTATTACCGACCACGTGATCGTTCACTACAGGCACATCTCCTACAACACTACTACCCGGACCAGCTATAATATCGGGGGTCGGCGTCACGCCACTATTGCTAGACTGTTCAACAGCGTTTAGTCTCACTAAGATATTATTCAGAGTATCCTGTAGCGAGTCGCCACCCACTGAACACGGCACTGGTGAGCGTCGCGAAGGTGTCCTGCGAAAACTTCTCGACTTACGATGACTGTCGTTGCGCCCGTGCGCACTATTCCCCGAGTCACTCCGCCTATGAGACTCGCGGGCAGACCGGCTCCGTGATCTATTACGTGACTCGCCGCGAGCCCTACGAGACCTACGTGAACTAGGTGTTGATCTATCTCTCACGTGACGTGATCTGTTTCTAATTCTAGATCGATTACGATTTGTTTCCTTAGGCATGCTTATTAGAGGCAATCAAAAATAACCAATAATTCAACCGAAGTGAAATAAAACAATGTAAACAGGATAATTATTTTGTTCCTTAATGACCGAATTAATAGAGATCTTTATCCCACTTCTGAATTTAGGTATCAGGTTAAAAATTTATTAAAAAAAACAACACGAGAGTTAATAAAGTGACAATCAAATTTTAATAATAACAAACGAACTTATAATCTAAGATGTGGAACAAAATAATCACCAGCGAATAAAAATAACAAAAACTACTTACAGATTTAACCGCCTTACAACTACCCACTTAAATACTAACACTTAAAGTCCTTGAGCGATGTTAGCTCTTCGAGCAACAACCGACAAATGCACCCGCTACTGAGTTGCGCGCTACTTTTATACCTTACTTTTAAGGTGTTCCTTACTGTATATTTTATTAAATTTATTTACGTTCTTAAAAGTAATGCAATAATAATAATATTCACTCCGCACAGGAATCCAACGAATCAAACCCACAACCTTACAGATAACAGCCCAGCATGGAGACCACTCACTCTGCTTTCTAGGTCGCCATAAAAATAAAATAACATAAAACCTTGCTATAAATGTAAATCTCAGTAGATATTGTACATATTACAATCATTTTTCTGATTTGGCAATACAACCATTTATCAGGATCGGGGTGGACTAATAAACTAAAAGTAAATAATCTCAACTTGTGCACATGCTTCATTATTGCACTGTATTTTGCGAATCATACTTTATTAGATAAAGTTCATAATTACTTGCATTGTATTACCATTAGTATTTATATTAGTATTTACCATAGCGTATGTCCGCCGCGCCGGGTAGTGATAAAGAGCACAAACTCTATGTTGAAAAAAGTCAACCTTTGGGGATGGGATGTCATTGTCAAAATATTTTTAATAAGGGTGAAGTGTGTGTAAGGGTAGATAAACATAAATGGGCCGGCATTCAAAAAACAGCCAGCCGGGCGTTAAAATCGGAATGTAGATGAACATTTCCGTGAAGCACAAGCAGCGTGGCGCAGGAGTTAAGGCTGTTGACTTCCAATCGGAAGGTGCCTGGTTTAAACCCCTTCACGTACCAATGTGTAATACAGTGCAATAATGAAGCATGTGCACAAGTTGAGATTATTTACTTTTAGTTTATTAGTCCACCCCGATCCTGATAAATGGTTGTATTGCCAAATCAGAAAAATGATTGTAATATGTACAATATCTACTGAGATTTCCATTTATAGCAAGGTTTTATGTTATTTTATTTTTATGACGACCTAGAAAGCAGAGTGAGTGGTCTCCATGCTGGGCTGTTATCTGTAAGGTTGTGGGTTTGATTCGTTGGATTCCTGTACGGAGTGAATATTATTATTATTGCATTACTTTTAAGAACGTAAATAAATTTAATAAAATATACATAATAATTATTTTTTATTCCATGGGGGGGACAAATAGGAATTAAAAAGTTCGATCTGTCCCACTAATACCGACGGTGGGACAGATCAAACACTATGGAATTGAATCGAGTTCGATCTGTCCCACCATCGGAAACGGTGGGACAGATCAAACTTTTTTGTCCGATCTGTCCCACCGGTGGGACAGAGCAGTGGGACAGATCGGAATAATTCAACAATTATGATGTTTCGAGTGTTATACAGCTACTTACGAAATCTATACTAATACTAGTGGCGCCCCGCAGTTTCACCCGCGTAGCTCCCGTTCCCGTAGAAATATGGGGATAAAATTGTGCTAAAAACCTTCGCACTGAATCACTCTATCTATTAAAACAAATCACATCAAAATCCGTTGCGTAGTTTTAAAGATCTAACCATACATAGAGGCAGAGAAAGCGACTTTGTTTTATACTATGTAGTGATGATTTATGAAATCTATACTAATATTAAAGCTAAAGAGTTTAGTTGAACGCGCTAATCTCAGGAACTACTGGTCCGATTTGAAAAATTCTTTCAGTATTAGATAGCCCATTTATCGAGGAAGGCTATAGGCTATATGACATCTCGCTATGACCAAAAGGAGAGGAGCTAACGCGGAGCACTGGTAGTCTAGTTGAAGTAGGTGTTAAAAAGATAAAAAAATGTACTTATAGATATTGTTTTTTTTTAAATTATCACTGACATAGACAAAGTTCACTTTTTATCAAGGAATGTAATCAGTACTTATTTTAAAAATATTTTTGAAATATTTTAATGAAACAAAATTAACTTTTTCCATCATAAAACAAAATTAATATTATGTTTTTTTTATTTTAAATTAACATTCACATAGACTATGAACTTTTACTTTTTTTTATTGTTTTAAAAAAAAAAATTATATTACAAATTCCTTTTTCAAATAAAAAATATCATAGACTTCTTTTTCTTAAAACAAAACTGATATTTTGAAATTCTTCTGAAAAACTATCATTATAATTTTAATTTTAAATTCTTTTTTAAACAATTATCATTTCTTTAATTTTTCCTATTATGGAACAATGACATATTCCCATCTCTAGTAATTCTTATTATTTTCCCTTGGGCTTCTCTCGGTATACCATGTTTTATGGCCATATGTTTTCTTACACTTCCCGTTCTAGCATAAGAGACCTCACACACTCTACATAAGTACAAATATAGTCTTTCATGTACATTATTCTTATGCATAAGCATGTGGCCTCTATTATAGAACTTTTTTGGGCATACAGTACATTGTATTGTCTTTTCTTCATGTTTTTTCAAATGTTGTTTGTATATCGCCTGTCTGCGGAACGTTAAGCCACATTTTTCACATGTAAACGGCCGTTCTCCTGTGTGTAGTCTTATATGTTCAATTAATTCGTGTTTCAGAGCGCCTTCGTAAGAACAGTGATCGCATTTGTATAAAGCAGTGGCATTATGTCTTCTTATTTGATGTCGTTTCAACTCGCATAGCAAAGGATATCCTTTACCACATCTATCGCAAATGAACTTGAATTTCGTATGCCTCTGCATATGATGGTTGTATGTATTCAGGTTGGCGAGTGTCCGATTGCAAATATTACAAGTCAAATTACGTTTCAGTTTTATTTTTCTTTGTTTTTTCTCGTCGATAGTTAATTTTTTTCGTTGTTTTGTGAAATACTTCTCCATTATATCAAATAAGTTGTCTATTTCTTTTTCTCCTTTTGTTTTTGTGTTATTTTCACTGTAATTTGTAGTTGTATAGTCAACATTCTCATTTTCAACTTCTGAAGCACTGTTTGACAGTTTGGGACTCGACTGATCTTCCATTTTTAAATAATTTGGCTCTATACGAGTTTCGTAAGGAATATCTGTCTCAATGTTTGACATAGTTTTTGGCTTAGATTTACTTAAGTTTTCACGCGGCATTTCTTCATAATCAGGAAAATATTGACAATAAATAATATACTCACAAAATGACTTCATAATTTCGTTTCCAGACACTTTATTTTTCGTGTACAAGTTCATGAGATTTTTCATACGCATTTGGTTTGTTGTCCACACGGATTTAAATGAATTTATTTTGTCTAATACTTTCTTACATTTTAGGCATATGTTTTTCGGTAAATTATCTTCGTTTTTAACATAAATATCTACAAAATTAGAGACTAATTCACCATAAACACTGAGACTGTTTTCTTGGTCATTAGCTATGAGGGAAACCATTTTGGAATCATCATTATCGTCTCGTAAACACAATCTGCAGATTGAATTGAATATTTTTGTATAGTCTCCCATGGTTTAAATTAATTGCAATAGTTTAAATTCATATAATTGCGATTATTTTCTTGGACAAAACGTAAACAAAACAAGACACAGTTTTCATAGATTTGACGTTTAGGTAACGTCACTTTGAGAATGACAGATACTGCGAGTTTTGGCTACAATTCTTTTGAGATTACTCAACTTTAACGTTATCACTATCACTACATGGTATAAAACAAATTCGCTTTCTCTGTCCCTATGTCCCTATGTATGCTTAGATCTTTAAAACTACCCAACGGATTTTGTTGCGGTTTGTTTTAATAGATAGAGTGATTCAGTGGAAAGGTTTTAGCATAATTTTATCTCCATATTTCTACAGGAACGGGAACTACGCGGGTGAAACCGTAGGGCACCGCTAGTTATTAATAAAGGACACTAATTAATTTTGTTTTAAACGATTTTTTCCACTTTTTTATTCTTATTGATAATTATGGAATTGATCTTACATTCTTTTTCTTAAGTTTAAAAACTATAAGTTATACCTACTGATATTTTTTTAAATTCACTTTTTTATGAATGCGATTTGTATTTTTTGTTTTTATTCTTTTACTTAAAAACTTACAGCCTTACTAATAAAAAATACCCACTGTGTATATTCTTGATATAACGAGTGTGAAGCATATTAATAATTCGTTATATCAAGAATATACACAGTGGGTATTTTTTATTGGTAAGGCTGTTTGTGTTTAGCATTTTTTAAGTTTCTAGAAAAAAGAAGTTAAATAGGTTATCCTCTTTTATCTACCTTAAAATGAAAATTTAATACCCTAATATTATAATACCTAATACCTAAGTAATTAATATGTAATACCTTAAAAGTGAGTAGATTAGGTATTATTCAACGTACCTACGTTCTTACTGAGAAGTATCTAATGAATGGTTAATCAAAGTCCTTAGTAGGCTTTGTTATTCAGGACTTACCTGTGTAGGCATTTAGCTTAGGACGGTACTTAAGAATTCGTTATAATCGTCTCGGCTTATTATTCAGTTCCTACTAAGCCTAAGAGGAAAGAGATTTATTTAGATCAGCTCTGTTAGTAGGAAAGATTGGGAAGTCTAATAAATATAATAATCTAGTGCTTATTCATTTAATTGCTTGGCTGTCCAACTGTAGGTATGTTTGACGACCTCGATGACACAGTGGTCACCATGCCGGACTGCCATCTGTAAGGTTACGGGTTCGATTCCCGTGCGGGGTGAATATTTTTGTGAACCACAAATATTTGTCTCGGTCTGGGTGTGTGTGAATGAGTGTGTGCGTAGTTCTGATACCCTAGATACAAGTTACGAACTTAGTTAGGGGTCAGTTACTGTAATGAGATGATGGAGTGAATGATTATGTTATGTTATGATTCTTTTGTTTCTGTCACCCACAATCAAATTGATTAATGTACAAATTTTCGCCTGCGGTTTATCCGGACCGGATAAATGTGAGAATTTAATAAATTAGGTATGTAAGTAGGTAAAGTTAGTTGTTATGAAGGAGCAAATGAACGGTCAACTTCAACCTTCAATAATGTTAGCTGTAGTTGGTTAAAATTATATTTTTTATTTGTTGTGTAGCATTTAATTATTCTGTGTTAATTTATTATTTGAGATTATTTTTCTACAACACAAATATCTAAGTAATATGATCTGCTTTCAAAACAAGTGCAAGTAGCCAATGTTCTACAAAAATTAACCATGAAAATACAAAATTTGGTAAATCCAAAAATCCTTCGGAAGCCCGACAGACATTTATCTGACCTTGACGCAATCGTAAAGTTTGCAATCCGGATAAAGCGTAGCACTTTGTAAAGACGGATTTACATTAGACAATCCGGTTCAAAAATACGATTATTTTATTTGAAAAATAGAACGTATTTTATAAAGAGGTTTTAATGTGATAAGGTTTTTTGTCTTTGAAATTGGCAGTGCTTATGGAGCGTAGTGGTTAAGCCCTTTGACTTCCATTAGAAGGTGCCAGCTTTGATCCCCGCTGCTGTTAGAAAACATCGTTGGGAAACCTGCACACAACCTGGGGCCCAATTCTGCAATTTGACATTATTGATCAGACAATATGGTGATATTGAGGCACCATAACGAGAGTGTCAGAAATTTGGTATTCTGCTAAAATTCATATGGCTATGGTGTCTCAGTGGCCTTTGTTGCATATAAAAATTTTGACAAATAAACGTCAGAAAACTGTTTCCATGACAACCATCTAAGTTTTATGGAGCCATTGAGTCAGCGGAATAGTTGTCACTAAGAGAATACCAAAATGACAACAAATGCCAAAAAAAACGGCCAGAATGTTGATATTAAAACACATTTGAGTAGCATTATCACAGCTTAATAGTTTAGATAATCAGGGCCCTGGCCAGCGTGGTAGACTAAGGCCTGATTGCTCTAATTTAGGGTAGGCTCCAGCCCTACGGTGGGGACATAATATATGAGCTGATGATTACGATGATAAGCTTAAAGATATGCACATTTTACGTTAAACAATTTTAATTCCAGGTACACAGTTAACTTCAAAAGGAATGTTACTTTCCTCATAGAAACTAGGAAGAAGGTATGTTTATAACGCTACAAGGGTTGAATTTTATTAACTACCTCTGTCACCCCGAAGTGACAAGTAAGCAACTAGAGTTGTATGTATGTATGTGTGTTTGTACCCGGTCGTAACTTTGATTTACAATGACAATAGAGAAACAATGTTACACGCTGTTTTATACATATTTTTTGTTGCGTAAAATATCTGAGCCGTGACGGGAATAAAACATGTATTTTTAGCTGGAATTATGGCATGTTTTTACTCTGAATTTTGACGTTTAACTATGTAGGTTAAATGTTTCATGTAAAATACGTGAGGGGAATGCTAAGTTTGATGTGACGTGTTGTATGGATACTCCTGATTACAGTCAGTATGGCACCTAATTTTGAGAAAAATGCTTTTTATTTCCTGTTAGGTTAGACTATTTATTTGATATCAGCTGTGCCCCGCAGTTTCACCCGCGTAGTTCCCGATCCCGTGGGAAATCCGGGATAAAACATAGCCTATGTTCTTTCCCGGATCATAAGCTACCCCTGTACAAAATTTCAAGTCAATCGGTTCAGTAGTTTAGCCGTGAAAAGGTAACAGACAGACAGACAGATAGACAGAGTTACTTTCGCATTTATAATATTAGTAGGGAAGTAGGGATAGTAGGGATTGTTTGTAATATATAGTATTTTTTTTTCAATTTTAAATAGGATTTGAAATTGATGATCTCGTCGCCTTCGACAGTCGCTGGTGGGAGGCTGCGAAGGATCGGGAGAGTTGGAGATGTGTGGGGGAGACCTTTGCCCAGCAGTGGGACAATGTGGGTTAAATAAAAAAAAAATAGGATTTGAATGACTGGTAACTCGTCTGATAAAAAGTCATTGTATTTGAAATAAAATACCAACCCGAGTTTCCTCCGTATTGTACTTATATCATCAGTGAGTAAGAGATTTTTGGTCTGCTGTGACAATTTAATAGTTGAAGATTTTATTTATTTATAAACTGATAAACTTTATGTTTATAAACGTACCCCTATTGATAGAAATAACTTAAAATACCTACTTAATCATTTTTAAAATTGAATAAACTTGGCAATTCGTAATACTTGGTAGAAAACTTAAAATTAATTATAATAATTGAAATAAGTGTCAAAAAATAATTGAACACTCCACCGCTCGAGAATTTAAGAAGCGATAAATTAATTTAAAATTCATTTCATTAATTATTTAAATGTTAAAACTCAAATTGTGAGACAGTTAGAGCTGCAAATGAACCTATTAAAATTTATATTAAATACCGACGCTTTTGTGGATAAATTCCAAAGATGGATACTCTTCATTTTCGTTCAACAAAAGTTTATGGTTACCCCTAAACTTCATTCATTACATTTTATAGATTTAGAAAGGGTTTTTAAACATATTCTTGGTTAATATTTCTACAAATATCATATACCTAAATTGCCTTATTTGCGTTGGATTTTTAGTCTGGTTTAGCACTAAACCAGGTTTACAATCAATTTTGAATACTGTCAAAGTGACAGATTTGACTGACAAGTTGTCAAATGCTTACCAGGTTTTGTTAAACCGGAGTAAAAATGTAACGCAAATAAGACCGGAAGAGTTTCACACATAAACGCACTAACTTAGTTGTGAAAAAGCATTTTTTTTCTCTTAGAAACTTGCTGGTTCCATTTTGACATAAAACACTTAGGCACTAGACACATTTATTCAGTTCTATTCAGCGTTTGTCCATACAAAACAACGATTTTGTATGGAGACGATTCAGCTGAATGAATGCGTACGCGTCTCCATACAAAATCCTTAATGTGTCTAGTCCCTTAAACGATTTTTGTCGTGGTTATATTTTGTTTTACATTTTCTGACATTTCGGATTCTTTACAGAACCCGTGATCACAGAAGACTAAGATGGAAGACGTCTGTACAAAGTAATGTAAAAAGTTTACTACCGTCAATATTTTGCTGGTTCCAATAAAATATCATATGTCCAAGAAGGCTTTATTTCCAAAATTCGAAAATTGAATTCATTCAAATATAATAATAAGATAAACGTATTTGCTTATAAATATTTTAGAATTTAATTTTCCCTTTAAGTAAATCTCTCAGGTATCTCGGGGAGACCGCTGTAAATCGTAACCTCGGGGAAGTTATGGGCAAGACCTTTACCTCGCCGGGACGGTATAGGTTAGATAAAAACTCGAATTCACCGGTATTATGTTTACTCAATGCGTGCCCTTGACTTATATTTAAGTTCAGATATCGTTTATCTTTTGGGGTTTGACTTGAATCTTTACTCACTTCAAGAGCGATATTGTTTGTATTCTAATTCATATACGTAAACTTGAGCTAATATTATATTTCTAAGATTTTATAGAATTGTATTCGTTTTATATTGTCGTTGATTTGATTTTGTATTACTGGCACCCACGATGCAGGCCAGAGGCTAGTGTGGGAGTCAACATTACTTCCTTTAATTGTAAACTTTTTGGAAATAAAGATTTTAATTATTTATTTTATTATGGTTATGGGTAATATTATATAATTGAAATGGTGATAATTAATAACACTATTGCGTTGGGGAAACATGTAATAATATGTAGTTATATATTAAAATATAATGGCTGTTCTTCTTTGCGTGTCGACTCATATTTTTGAGGACCAGAACTCGGCCACCGATATGGCACTATCAGTGGCCTTGTAAAGGTCCTCGCGTGTGCAGGTGTAGGGACACGCACGGCATGTTGTTTGCCGTAGCTGGTATTTCGGGATAAAACATAGCCTATGTCCTTTCCCAGTCCATAAGCTACCCCTGTACCAAATTTCAAGTCAATCGGGTCAGTAGTTTAGCCGTGAAAAGGTAACTGACAGACAGACAGAGTTACTTTCGCATTTATAATATTAGTTAAGAATGAGGCGCTTATGAACGTCAGTGGGTGAAACCGCAAGGCACTGCTAGTACTAAACTTACTTTCATGAAACACGACATCTTATAGTTAAAACAAATAATTGCATTTCACCTCGTGTGTAATCAAGGTAAAACCAGAGACTATGCTAGTCAGTATATAATTCTGACTCATTTACCAATATTTTTTCCAATTAATCCAAGTCCACGTACACAATAACAACGTACGAACTCGACTCACAAATTCCAATCCCAATTTGATTCCTCGACAATACTCAATAGCCATTTGTTCTACGTTCTACAACCGGATAATACCCGGATATATCCGATATATACCCGGATATCTCCAAAATATAACCGGGTATCCGATATACCCGGTTGATATTTACCTGACCAGATCACAACTCCAATTACTTAATTCCGATATGGTCTGAAATCGATTCCTGGAGGGAAATAATATTTGATGGTATTGCGAATTGTTCAGTAGATTATTATCCGGATGTGATTGTGTGGATGGGCCCTTATCTTATTAATGCGATGACCAGTTTAACGCTTCAGATAGACGGTATTTTGTGACGTGGTTGTTTATTAGTTTTAATTTAGTTGAATATACGAGCTGAATAGGAATTTTGTGACGGCCAAGTGGTGTAGTTGGTACTCTGCCTTATATGTATGTCGGAGTTAACGGGTTCGATTTAAGAATCTCAAGATAGATGTGTGTGCTGTGCATAAACATGGCTGTTAGCTTGGTCTGCGTGTTTTCTATTCTTTTATATACAAAAACACAGAATGCTATTTTTAAACTTTAATAAACAAAAGTGTTGTAAGAACTTACTTTAAATAATGCCAATAACTACAATTTAGAATTTTATTATTAAACGAAACGTATGTACGTCATTATACAATATATAAGTATATAAAGCAACGGGATGTACGTACGTACTTGTTTAAGTCGATGATGAAGGCCACCGGACGTGGCTGAAACTAGTCGAGGGTTTCGACTTAAATAAGTACATACGTACATCCCGTTGCCTTATATACTTATACAATTTAGAATTTTTCAATTTTTGAATTCTGGCTAGGAATAGAAAAGGAAAGCCCACCTATCAATTCTCATTTACCTAGACAACGTTACTTATCTATTTATATCTTGTCCTCTTCATTCACAGACTTCCAAAATATGTGAAGATACTATTCATACCAACAAAGTTAGCCAAAGTGGCTTAATTTTACGCGTATCATGTTGGAATATTAAATCAGGGATCCAAACTTTAAGGTCTCCGAGGTACAATCGAGGTGGCCGACTTGACAGTGTCGACACAGCGTAATTTTCGAACTTTCTAAACAGTTAACTATTTCGAACTGTCAATGTATTTTGGCGGTAATTTGGCTGTCAACTCAACTATTGGTTTTTGATTTGGGTAACGTGGTTTTTGAGCCATTTTAAAATGTATTATCAAGTGTGTGGTTATGACATTTTGTAAATGAAAGATTAAAGGTGTATAAATAGGGATGTGTTTTTTTTTATTTTAATTGTTTTTTTATTTGTAATATTTTATGGACGTGGGCCCAGACCGTACCGATCTGTTTAATGTTGTAAGGAACGGGGGCGGCTGAAAACCAGCGCTGCTCGGAGTAACATACGCCCGGCAGCACAAGCTGAGCCGCCACCTTTTGTTTTTTTCACTTATTTTATTATTCTGATGTACTTATTCCTATTCTTTGTTCTGCTTTGAAGGAAACAATAAAAAAACATTATTTTATTTGTTTATTTTAATTTTTTTTTCATGAACGTATAGTGTAAGGAATATTTTGTTATGTTTGTATGTTTATTGTTGCCCAGAATTCTATTACAATATTATTTTCTCAAACAGTTCTAGTGACAATAATTTGTAGGTTTGTATTCCTTATTTTTTCTTGTTTCTTTTTCAATAAATTTCACAGCGCAATATGAGGTATATTTATATAAAAGTAATAAATATTACTTATAATATAATGTAGATTAAATAAATTGAAAAGAGACAAGAACAACTGTAAAATACATTAAAACAGCGCGAAAATACGAAATTCAAATTTTCGCCCAAATTCGGGAAGACGGAGTCCTGGGGGGTTGGAAGAGCGTCTGTAGTCGTTACGCTCCAAGGCAACACGCCCCCTTCGGTCTCGATTTCAGGCAAAACGGTACCTCCTCGAAGTAGCGAGCGGGGGGGAACGGTCCGGCGTCCCGTCAGAGGGCCGCTGCGAGGGGTAGGGGATGTCGGCGAAAGCCATGAAGTAGCAAGGTGGGATGGAACAACTGGGGAGCTCTGAACAGGTTCTCCAGCCACTCTCACTGCAGCCGCGAATGTCGCGCACGTAGCCGCTCCTCTGCTCCTATATCAACCTGGTAGTCCTAGCGTAAGGGAGTAAGGGGAGAACGGACACAACATCTCATCCGACCCAATTGTCATCCTCACCTGCTCGTGCTAGTGGTTCTTTTCAGAATAGCTAGTGGCGGCGGCCCAGGGGTCGTCGCGGTGCTCCCTGCTAGACAACAGACGAGGCAATGGCGACCGAGCATAGGCGGTATAACCTAACACCCAGTTGGGAAACCATCTGGATGAGGCTTCAGTAACCTGGAGAACCAAATAATCTCCAAAAGATCTGGTGCAGAAGGCAACGGGAAACCACTGCACTATTGTCCCAAGAAATCTAGTATGAAATGAGCGCACATAATGATGATATTTTGGCATGCGATCCGGCCACCGCCCGGCGCCATGATGACGATTCCAGGTCGCTTGGTGTGAAGTATGCTACTGGACACGCTAGGGGGCCTCACCAGGCACAGTCTGGACAAAAATCCATTGGGGATGGCAGAAAGCCATTAACGATCCAGCGATCTTTGAGGAAGATGGTTGCACTTGCAACGTGGAATGTCCGAGGCATGATCAAAGTTGTGAAAAAGGAAATGATTGACAAGGAACAACAAGCCTACGAATTGGACATTTTAGGCCTCAGCGAAACTCATATGAGAGGCACAGGGTTCTACAAAACGAGCAGAGGGCACACTGTTTACTTTTCAGGCCCTGATAACGAAAGCAGTAAAGGCGTAGCGATATCTGTAACACCTGAAATCAATAAATGTGTTATTGGATACAATCCTGTTAGCGACCGTATAATAACCCTGAAACTCAATACTAAACCATGTCGTATGAACATCATACAGGTATACGCTCCTACGAGCACTGCCAGTGAAGTAGACATTGAAGCATTCTATAATCAGTTAGATGACACCTACAACTCACTACCTAAGAGAGAAGTGAATATCCTGATTGGAGACATGAATGCCAAAGTTGGCTCCACAGAGTATGACGACCACCTGAGAGATGTTGTGGGACGTTTTGGACTGGGTGTGCGGAACGAGAGAGGTGACCGTTGGTTACAGTTCTGCGCGGCTAACTCCTTGACTATAATGAATACCTGGTTTCAGCATCATCCTCGTCGACTTTATACATGGACATCGCCAGGAGATAGGTCACGAAACCAAATCGACTACATTGCCGTGCCTAAGAGATGGAAATCTTGTATAACAAACACCAAAACATACCCAGGTGCCGATTGCGAAAGTGACCATAATCTGCTTGTCGCAAAAATGGTAATAAGACTTAAGAAATGCCACCGATTTGTAGACAAGCACAAGCGCAGGCTAAGACCAGAAGAACAGGCTAATTTTAAAATGCGGTTCCAGCAAAAAGTAACAACGGAACTACAGATGGACGAAAACTCGAATGTCAATGAGAACTGGACGAAAATCAAAGAAATGTTACTCGCAGTTCACAACGAAAGCCAGGTTGTCACGCTAGACTTACCCCGCAACTCTTGGTTATCAGATGAGACATGGGACATTATTAAGAAAAAGAAAGACCTGCTGAAAACCATCTCAAACAAAGATAGCCGTGAGCGATATAAAGCTCTCTCGACGGAAGTTCAACGACAATGCAGGGCAGATAAAAATCAATATTTCAATAACATATGTACTGAAATCGAGAGTCACGCCCAAAAGATGCACACTCGAGATCTTTTCATTAAAATCAAAGCGATAACGCGGGATTTTAAGGCGAAAACATGGGCTATAGAAGATGCAAATGGAGGTTTGCTTACCGAAATTGACAAGGTGGTAGACAGATGGAGAGATTACTGTCAAAATCTGTACGCAGATGTGTCCGCGGTATCAACAAACTTTCGACACAGCATGGTCAATACACCTTTAGAACCTGACATTATGAAGTCCGAAATTGAGTCTGCTATAAATAAGCTAAAACCTAATAAATCGGCCGGAAGTGGCTGTATTTTTGCCGAAGACTTGAAACTTATAGGTGATAGCGGTGTAAGCATTCTGCAAAGTCTGTGCAATCAGATATGGAAAACAGGTGTTTGGATAAAAGACTGGCAGGAATCCATTCTAATACCATTACACAAGAAGGGTTCAACTAAGTCTTGTGCAAACTACAGAACCGTGGCACTCATATCCCATGCAAGCAAAATTTTGCTGTACGTCATCAACGAACGCCTTAAGAGTTTTCTACAGTGGCAGATTCCAGTAGAGCAAGCGGGGTTTGTAAGAGGACGAGGGACAAGGGAACAGATTGTAAATGTCAGACAGATCTTAGAAAAGTGCCGTGAGTTCAACATTCCAATGCTGATGTGCTTTGTAGACTACTCAAAAGCATTTGATTGTGTTAGGTGGGAATGTTTGTGGAACATATTAGCGGAAATGGGAGTACCGGAACACCTCGTAATTCTCATTGCAAACCTCTACGAATGTGGAAACACTGTAGTGAAGGTGAACAATGTATTGTCGCAACCATTCAAGCCACAAAAAGGAGTCAGACAGGGATGCATACTCTCCCCAATCCTCTTTAACATCTATGGGGAATATATTATGAGACGAGCCCTAGAGGGTTGGGAGGGTGGAATATCTGTTGGTGGGAAGAAAATTAGCAACCTAAGATACGCAGACGACACTACTTTATTTGCATCGTCTGAACAAGAACTGGCTGAACTCCTCTCTAGAGTAGAGAAAGAGAGCGAATTAGTTGGCCTCAGCATCAATAAGGCAAAAACCAAGGTGTTGGTAGTAGACAGACCGGGTACGCTAATTCGCTCCAATGAACTCAAGGACCTAGAATTTGTCGATAGGTTTGTTTATCTTGGCTCTCTTCTTGACAACAAGGGTGGCAGCGAAAAGGAGATCATCAGGAGAATCCAAATGTCCAAAGCAGCGATGACTAAACTCACAAGGATATGGAAAGACCGCAATATATCACGCAATACGAAAGTGAGGCTGGTGCGTACTTTGGTTTTCTCAATCTTCTTCTATGGAGCCGAATCCTGGACAATAAGACAGAAAGAGAGAGCCAGGATAGACGCCTTCGAAATGTGGTGCTGGAGGCGTATGTTGCGAATCCCTTGGACCGCGCGCCGAACCAACGTGTCAATTCTCCAAGAACTCGGAATAACAACTAGGCTGTCCACTATTTGCTATCAACGGATACTCAGCTATTTTGGACATGTCGCTCGTAGAGACCCTGATTGCCTGGAGAAGTTGATGGTAGTTGGTCAGGTCGACGGGAAAAGACCGCGAGGTCGCTCACCTACCCGTTGGTCGGACCAGATAAAGACGCTCACTGGCTTGCCAATCCCTAAGGCTATTAAGACCGCCGAGGACAGAAGTGTATGGAAGAGCATGGTACATCAAGTGAGCAGCACGTCACACTAGACACGACCTTCAGCAATGAAGTTACCGACTAAGAAGAAGAAGTCCTAGCGTCCCTTTCGTCTTTTATACACGGAGGGCGCTCTCAACGTTGAGGGCTCCATGGCGGGTGGGAGGCTGGGTAGATGAATTTTAGTACTAATCAACCATGGATGTACACAGGTTCGATAACGACAGTGTTAACACACAGAAACCAAGTGCGATGGCCGACAAACCGGTAATCAATACTAACGAAACAACACAAACCCAGATCGTACGTATGGATGAAGAGAAGGGGAAACCTGACTCGGAATCCGATGCACGATCATCAAATACCAGTCATTCCTTACAGGATGACACTGAACAGCGACGCATGGAAGTGCGTGAGCTTGAAACCTGGATGCTGGTGGCTCCGAAAAAGTCGACCAAACCGCCCCCTGAGGGGCGCGAGACTTAACCGAGAGCTCCAGCGCCCAATAAACAGGACAAACCCCTCACCCAGATGGAAAGGAGAGGTCGTCAGAAGGTCCTACGCTCTCAAAGGGGGGCTGACGTTGGGACTATCGAAGGTCCGGAAACCGTTCGGCAGGACGAGGGAAGGTGTCCCCGCCACCGGCGCAAGCCACGAACAGGCAGGGCACCCGATGATCGGAGCCCCGGACGGGGGGAAGGCCCTCGATAGACCCACCGGGAAATCCGGAAGTGTACCCAAGAGGGCTAGGCTGGACGACACGATCTCTCCCAGGGGAAACCCGAAAAAGGCCAAGGTAGAGGGGTCAACGAGCACGCCAGGTGTGACGTACGCGGAGGCGACTGCATCGGCGGCGGAGTTGGTGTTGGCGGTCACCTTAACGAACGGCGGGCATCTGAACGGGAGCTGTTCGACGAGCTGGTAAGTGACGAGATGGTTGCCGCAGTCGACGAAGGCAAGAGGTGCCCTCAATACGTGGCAAGCCCCTGCACTCGGACGGAGAATTGAAGGTCTGGTGTCTAGACACCTTCTCGGCTGAGTGGACACGCGAGGCCCTTGGCAGGCTGAAGCTACCAGACGGGCGTGGCCTGGAGGTGAAGCTCTTCTCGAAAATACGAAATTATAACTTTCGCCCAAATACGGCCATATGGCCCCAACTC